>JAAFCE010009126.1:103048-113835 GCA_013389805.1 Trigoniulus corallinus
TGGATCATAATTATTATCAAGATAACCGTTGATCTCCCAATAACTGAAGTATTGTTATTGTTCAGACATGGATGGTAGTCTTTCCTGAAGGGACCAGGTTCAATCCAGAGCTAAAGGAACAAGTTCGAAAAAGTCAAAAGTATGCTATAGATCAAGGTATATAGATGAAGTAGTATCATAATAACCATTTTTTTACATTGATGTGCCATTATTTTTATTGAGTTTAATAATATATAAGGACTGCAACCATTGAATAATCTATTAACACCGAAAGCTAAAGGTATGGAACTGTCACTGGATAAACTTCGAAACTATTTCGACGCAATCTATGATGTCACAGTGATTTATGAAGGGACCAAGGATAGTGTGACAGGACAGCGACTTCCCACTCCAAGTATGTTTGGTAAGTAGCGAGCTGTTTTCCTTTTGGTATATTATTATCAGACAAATCATTTGTAGTACAGTATTTGGCATATTCGTATATTACGCCAACGGGTTGAGGAGTCGGCCAACAGCCATAACGAGCCGGACTTTGTGGAGGCTGCTCGTGGGTGCGAGGGAGGTAGGAGAGGGGAAATTAGCAGCATCGAATGTTCCCAACCAACCACCCATGTCGTTACTAACTTGGGTTGCGTTCCTTAACTTCAGTGATCTGACGAGAACAGTTGTGTCCAATGCAACTCAGTCGCCCATTTATACAGATTGAATGGTGGTCGGCTATTGCGTAGATGTAAGGTATACACTTGATGCATGAATAGGCAGAGATGTCTTTGCAAGCTGCATATTATAATACACAGACTAATAGTTGATGACATGATTCATCACGAGTATTGTTAGCTATATATATAATGTAACGTTAATGTTGTTTTTATTCTTGAATACAGAGCTGCTGAGGACTTCGCGACCAAGATTACACATTCATTTGAAGAAGATCAAAATTGACATGGTTCCTACCGATAAAGACGAATTAAGAAAATGGCTTCACGTTTTATATACACAAAAAGACAGGTGGGTGAAGAATTAATTTTGCGTTCCTAGTTAATTACATGAAGAAAGCTGTGATTTTATTTTTTAAATGACAGCCTCTTGGATTCCTATTATAACGAGAATGGAAGTCTTGCTGCATTACGTGAAGGAAAAATTTCAACCCTTAGTCATTGGAGCACAGCTCCAGCATTTCTCTTCCATGCAGCCTTGCTACTGCCATTGTTAACGTTAAGTGCTGGTCGGCAGGTGTTCTGGAAAACACTACTGCTTGGCACCCTTGGTGGTTATGGATGGCTCACGTTACGTTCCGTAGCCTAAACTTTATACAACTTAATTGTGAAAGAGACATATACTTACAGTTATTCAGCAGTGGATGTTGAATCACACAAGATACTGCCACCTATGACTTTTCTTTCTTTCCACGTCATTGCCAACCCTCCGTATTTGTCTGAAGTACCGTTATTTATAAGGTCTTGAAAAGTTACTGTATGTATGTGAAGATTTATCAAACAATAACCCGAGTGAAAGAAGAAGTCCTAGAATTGCACACAAAATCCTGGTTAATAAAACTTCCACTCTTGTGAAAGTATTAATGAAACCTTGAATGACTACTATTTTTACCTCGTGTCGATTAATAAAGTTTTTACGATACCAGTTACTTTTCTATATAGGTGTTCATGGGAAGATCAAAATCACATATGCTTCGTTTGCATTAGAAGTATTATCCTAAAAAGTCCTTAGTAGCCAATAGCGTGTTTGGTTTTGTAGAGTATATTATAATACTGCAATATATAATAATATTTAACTTGCGTGTCATGAATAGAAGATGCAGGTGTGAGACAAGACATATTGGAAAATTGATAATTTAGACGAATTTATGAGCTTGCAATCCTATATGTTTGCAGCAATGTAAATAATACTACTCGGTTGTAGACTTTCTGCAAAACGTAACGTAACTGCACAAAAAGTGTCATCCAAAATACCAAGAATTGGTGAACAAAAGCAGCAACGTTTATTAATAGAAAAAAGTATTTCCAACAGTGAAGTAAGCGTAAACACTTCAGCAAGACCACAACGGCTTTACCTGGCCGATTTTATTCAGTTCCCGTGAAATGTTACGGCATTTTTTTTCGGTAACATTTTAGTCTTATTAATAATCTCTTTAACAACATTCCCCCTATACTACTTCGTCATCTGAACTATTAGGACTCCATAGTAAGGGAGATCGCGAACTTGGTTCCACGTCTGTACCATCATCTACACTGCTATTTTCTGCTTCAATGGACTCGAGGAGTAAACTCTCCATATCCCGAACAATTCTGTGAATACTAGAATCACACGGAGCAGTTGGTGATGAAGTTCCACTATCTTGGCTAGGAGTGTGAGGTGTCTGTGGTGTGTTATTAGGGGCGGTAGGAACTGGAGATGGGCTTTTGTTTCTTTGTGCTGATGCCAGAAGAGGAAACCGAAGGCCAGGAAGTACTTGAACACTGCCAATACTTGTTGATGGTGTTATAATTCCCTCTTCCCCACCTTCAGCTCCGCTATCATCCCTGCTTGCTGATTGTATGGGTGCCACATCTTCGGATGCAGACTCCGGGAGACGCAAGCCTGCAATGCCCTTCTTAGGAATTGTAGCCAGGTCCCGTTTAATACGACGCCGCCTTGATGGGTCATTCCTTCGAAGTTGGATCATGCATTCGAAATCTACAACATACAAAAAACCAGCAATCAAGAGTTCACAAGTCCGCTCCTGACGTTTGAAGGCAGTTTCCAATTCTGCACTGGTCCGTTCATCATATTGCCACCATCCATTGTGTCCTTCATAGAACCATTGTTGCCCATCTTCATATGCACGTGATCGTTCCAAATCAGAAGTATTGACTAAATGCGGCCGTTCCAGGTATCCGGTTGGCAATTCTTTTCTGCACATGGCACATCGTTTACTTTGATTCGCAACACCCTTCACACATAAGAAACAAAAAATGTGACCACAAGGAAGTTCCACAGGATGCACACAACCTTGTAAACAAACGGCGCACTCGAGTCTATCCATCTCTTCCCCATCAGTACCTGAAAAATGAGTGTATCGAACTTAAATACATATATCAATTAGTTTCGTTAGTTCGATGAAAGATTTCTGACATAAAGTACAAAAGCACAGCCCACGTATGATTTAAAAATACGTGCTTCTTGCATCCAGATTTGGATAGGACTGATACGAATGTTTTAAGTTTTGTGTTAATGAGTGCCTTAGACAGATGCGTTGAGAAATACAAAACATGGGTCCTATTGATGAAATGTTTGTTTTGAAATTCAGAAATATTAAAAGTAAATGATCAAAATCATTCAATCATTGGTATAGAATGCACAGCATTACCTCCACGAATAAGTTCTCCGCACTGAAAACCTTCCCGTCCTTCAGTCTCCTCGCGACCGTTTTCTGCCATAAACAGAAAAGAAATCCAAGTCTGATAAACAATATATTGAAATTACTGCATCTAATAGTGTCTATAGTTTGTCATTTCCCCAAAACATCTAAACTCACTTCGCAACTTTCACCATGTCCTCCGTTTACAACTATGGCAGGTTATGTAGCGTAATTGGCTTGAACTCTTCTAGTGGTAGAGTTGATTGGTAGCAGTGTTGTGAAACTGAGTCTTTCATAACCTCATGTATGATACTATGCGAAAGCATTTCGTTTTATGCACAGCGCCTCCTGCTGCTAACATATCCACATTTTTATATTATTGTAGTAGTGACATGCCATATCCGTAAGAAAAGATTAGAATATTCAATTACGGTATTACTGTATCTGCCGTTTGTTTGGATAGAAAAGTATGATAAAAAAAAATGTTGATTTATTTATTAGTTGTTAGGTTAGTTGAGTTGTACTCAAGTATGGAGATCTCTTCGTGTCACAGGAGGCAGCTAAAACTTGTGACATTCTATCGCTTAACAGCCCGCAATGTTAAAACTTAGCCCGACACTTTGTAAATCCGTCCAAATTCATGGCGACACAGGTTAAAATTTCCCTGTTAAGTTCACACATTCATCTACCGTTGATAGTCAGTTGAACAACTTGTTGTTCTACTAGCGTCACAAATGTTGATCGGATCGGCGGAAAGGTGTCCAACCACAACGAAATCGAATTAGGGCATTCTTTAATTCTTTTGTCATTGGCTGATACCAGACACACTCACGACCTACTGCAGCATATCGTTTCTTTGATTTTCCTAAAACGACCTGGGATGGGGGACATCGCGGAAAAATGAGGAAGAGTAGATCGAAGTGGTATCGACACGTGATGAGAAAAGGAGGTCATTAGGTCCGTTACGAGAATGCAGGCGCTTGGAAGCACCGGGGGCAGAGGGAGACCGAAGCAGACGTGGAAACGGTGATCGGCAGGAGTGGTGAGCTACAACCGGCAAACCCGACCCTGCAACAGACGGGATAAAGGTATGATCACAGAACATGATGACTATAACCTAGCGCAGGGGTGGTCGACCGGTCGATCACAATGCCAGTTTTGGTCGATCACTCGTGATGTGTTCACTTAACACCCGTCTTGGTGACGTAGTGGCTTAGTGTTTCTGGGTCTGCGTCAGTGGTTCTAGGTTCGATACTGGGCCGAGGTGGGTCGAGTATCGAACAATCCCCTCCCCAATTTGACTACACCTATGACAACAAGTCGATCGAGACACTTTTTTAAGATAAAAAGTAGATCTTATGTACACAAAAGTTGGCCACCCCTGACCTAGCGGACCTAAATGAAGCTAATGGACGACAATGCTGGACGATAGTGTTGCAAGGTTAATTATTGGCTCAACTAACAACCCAATCAACAGTATAAAACTGACAATTGCCGAAGATTGTCAGCCAACATCACCTTTGGCATCGAGTTTTTAACCTTGTTTCGTTGTAATGGGCTCTGTCATATGCTTTCTTTATACTGCGAAGAACCAATCACGGATGGCTTGGTGTTAAGGTCCAATCGCCACGTGCCGTGTGTTTGTGGCCACGTTATAAAGTAGGTAGCCGCTTCAGTACGCTACTCCACTTGGCAGAGAATGTGATAGCAAGTGTGGCCCGCTTACGCCTCCGTTTTCTGTGTGGCGTGGAGGAAGATCGTCATAACAGGAATTCGTTGAAGCTGGCAGATCGTGTGGGGCGTCCATTTTGGTAAGTAGTTTGTTGTGGGATTATTGGTTAATGATATCGGGATTGTAACTGCGCCATCAGAAACTGTATTCTTATAATTTTGGTGGTATAAGGGGTGTTATGCTAATAGTGCAGCAGTAGCCACAGTAGTTTTGGGATTAGTTTGTTAAATGAAAGATTTTAACAGTTTTGAAATGTGGCACGTTTTCTCGTTGTAGTCTAGAAAATGGCGATTAGACCACTCATCAAGCTCAAAGTTGTTAAAAAGAGGAGGAAGAGGTTCATTCGTCATCAGTCGGATCGCTATGCCAAGTTGAAGGTACGTAAAGTTACTTCATTGAGTAAAAGCAGCATCTTAAAATAGATGCACTTTAATTAAGAAAGAAATTTGCAAAATTGTATCTAGGCCGTGATGTAGCCATACGTGTAATAAGTGGGGATGTGTTGAAAGGTAGTAATTCGAAAAAGTCTTTAATTATAGCCGAACTGGCGAAAACCGAAAGGAATTGACAACAGAGTAAGGCGGCGATTCAAAGGCCAATACCTGATGCCAAATGTTGGATATGGAAGTGCTAAGAAAACGAAACACATTTTGCCGAATGGTTTCAGAAAATTTCTTGTAAACTGTGTGAAGGTAAGCAATAAAGCTATCAATATTAATCTGTAGTACTTCAAAGTTGTGTGATGATAGTACGACGGGCGATCTAAATTCTCAAATGTCGAACGTCTTTACCTGATTATTTTGAAAATTGAAAACAATAATGCAGGGTTCGTATGGTGTGTATCTCTAATTTCACTTTCTGGCCTTGTTCAGGATTTGGATGTCCTAATGATGCAGAACAGGAGGTATTGTGCGGAAGTAGCCCACGGTGTGTCATCGCGCAAACGCAAAGAGATCATTGAACGTGCCCGACAACTGTCAATAAGAGTGACCAATGCATCGGCCAGACTCACGTCAGAAGAAAACGAATAATGTGTGTATAGTTGCGTTAATAAAAAAGAAACTGGTCACCTTACTGTTCTGGGGCCATTGTGATTTTGGTTTTTTACTACTATAAAAGCTCTCGGAAGCAGAAGCTAATAAAGGATTGCTATGGTACGCGTAGGTGTTATGGGCAATGTTATATCGACATGCCTTAGTTGTGATTAGTCGTGAGTTGCTAAGCGGTGAGCCACTGTTGAAACTAGCTCTGCTTGTTCATAACGCTTGTCTAGGTTTCTTACGCTGAATTTTAGTGACATGCAGTCACCGTTGAAGGAAGGATTCCAGACGGTAACTGGTACATGGAGGGGGGGGGGTGTCATGACAGGTCTTTAGTTGAGTGCGCGGCTCGACTACTGGGAGGACTAGCGGAGTGTGGCGCATGCGACTAGTTAATTTCGTCCCTCTAGCGGCAAGCGCACGCTTGTTGTCGTCTTCCGGAAAGAAGGGTTGTGCGGCAGCGACTGTTGCCTACTCAACACGTCACCATTTTCTTTAAATATTCTATTCAGTTTTTAACGTTACGTTTTCAAATTCTGACTAGAAATTATTGTAATGCCATTCCTTTTAAAAACGAGTGGTACGCGGAGTCTTCTGCTGTAGTTGGACGTCATTGGTTGAGGCAGAGCACGGATTTAATAATTGAGCATCTTGAAAACGAGGCTTCAGATAGATTTTTTGGAAGGGCACCATGTCGGACCGCGAGAGTGGTGATGACCAGCCGCAAGCACAAAGTATGTTCGGTAAATAAATCACATTTTGTTTTATTTGTAGTGCGAATGCATGAATAACGTTTGCGTTTGAATCAGCTCACTAAGAAAGTAGCAGTACTTTCAATGAGAAATAGGTAGTGGTAACTGGAGGTCAATCAAATATGGCGTGTTTCGAACATTACGAAGTAGGATTTACAGTTCTCTGATTATCTTCCTAATCGTTGGTTGCATCCCGCAACTATAAGTTTCTGTTTATAAAAGATGCGATGAATGAAAATACCTCTGCACACCGATATTGCTTAAGCTTTTCGCAATCCAAGAGGTGGAATGTTATGGGTACAGATTCTTGCGAATGAATTGTTGTTCAGAAACGTGCAAACTGTGTTTTCAACCGATGCATCTGAGATATAGGCCTATTTGCAACTGACTGTCATTTATTGGCGTTGATAGCGGTTTTATGCACTGGGTATAATTATACCTTGTATATTTCTGGGCATGTGGGCGCCTTACTTTCACATTCTGTGGTATGGTTAAAAGAACCGACATAGTTGGATTGCTGTGCTACGCCTGGCCATTGCGAAAAACATGTTTCAGGACTGAAGAAAAACGTCTAGTTGACTTGAACTGAGTGTTCACCTGATTAGACAGGATGCTATATGGGGTTGCCCTGATCATGGTTGGTTCTATTCAAAGAAAGGGTTGGCATTGGAAGTGTCTGCTTACTGTCTGCTACCGTCCGTTTTTCGTTGATTCACGAATGAGTTGATTTGACCTTTGTGGGAATTCCCATACCGCAATTCTCGTCTTGCAACTATTTTCTAAATAAACGATGAAGTGTGTCATATTTAATAGGCATCAAATAAGTTAAACCTTTGGTGGTGCCTGAATTTTTTTTTTTTTTGGTTGAAAGTATCATGGGGATGCTGTCCTTTTTAAAGCTAAAATGGACAGGATTTGTTGAGGCAGTGCATGTAAGTTTCGTTTTTTCGATTTATTTTGAATCAACTGATGTTGAAACTGTGGCTTACTACTAATTCACGATAAAAGGCACCACGTATTTATATTTAGTTCTGTTAGGAGTTTGGCAGGGGATGTTGTGCTGGAAGTTTTGCTGCTATGCGTGACTGACAAGATGAGTTCACTTATGAATGGATCTAGGACCATTGGTTCGCGATCGTGGGATAAGGCGTGGACTATTCTTTGCTCCTTTCTCAATGGCTTTCTCCTGAAATATAGCTAGCTTTTAGTCAGAACTTTTTAGAGACTGCGATGTTAACACCGTGTCGGTAGCCATCCGAAAGATATTTGCAGTCATCCTACAGCAGTATTAATAAAATATGTTTTACTATTATTAATATTAGAGGTGGTAAATGTTTGATCTACCACCATAGAAACTCTCGATTTTGTAGTTGCTGGCACTGGTGTACTGAGGTGAGCGACCTGCATAACTGCGTCAGATTTATGAACTTGCCTTATATGATTGCAGGATGCTATTTGGAAAGTATGGTTCCGACTGATCTTACGTATTATGAATACATGAATTAAATAGGCACCGTGTTTCTTCAAAGTAAAATGGTTTTGATAATGACTATGAGAGCATGGAAGAATTATGAAGTTCCTCTCTTAAATTGTCTTCAGAATCTTTGTAATATTTGCTTTCGCGAGGCCGAAGGTTTGATGAATATCATTGCTTCAGTGTCGCTCCAATTCAGAAATGGTTTCGTTTATTAGCTCCCCCCCCATTTTCTCAGTAGACGAAGCGGAGTGTCTGGAATTTATCGGTGGTCTGGTAGGCCTACGAACTTTGCTGAGTTTCAGACAAGTTCATGTGGTCGGTTACTCAAACCGATTGCGTCCCCTATACTATGTTATAGTAAAAGGGCCCGGGTGAAATACTATGGAGTAAAAATGGAATTTTAATCGGTGTTTATGGCCTACATAGTTGTTTTGGGTTTCTAAACTTTGCAGATGCATACAATACATCGAGAGACCTTTTTTTTAGCTAGTCATTTGGAGCGTGGATGAAAGAATTGCAAAATATCATTTTAGATAAATTTAGGATATTCCTGCTATTTTATATGTTTAATAGGAGATCATTTTTAGAATGGGTTCCATATAGGTCCATCGGACTTGACGGAAGTCCTCCCATTTATAAAGCAGTTAATAATCAGTTTAGTAAATGAATTCCATAGCAAGCTTCCGAACGTTATTTGATAAGATTTAGAAAGGTAATTGGGATTTACAGGACTCGCTTTGATGGCGCAGGAGGTAGGATGCTCGATTACTGCGCCATTTGTTCCAGGTTCGATACTAGATCGAGGTGGGTGTTGGCTTTCGGGTGAGGGAGGATCCGTGGTTGCCTCCCGTCGGATGGGAAGTAAAGCCATGATCCCGTGCACGATGTCGTTTGCACTTAAAAGAACCTTTTCTACTATGCAACGGCGAGATGATGCAAAATTCCCAAGTGTAATGGCTTGCCCCGTCGGTGGTGTGCCCCAGTGATAAATAAGCAGCTGGAGTTGCTGCTTTGGTCGGCAACCGGCTGCGTAAAACTGTCGTCCAATAGATCGCCCATATGTCCATTCAGAGGGACAATGTTGTATCCCCGACCCTGCCAATAGAAGGAAAAGGGTTAAGGCTCCTACCGTAAGCGTTAAAATAGGATTAATTTGCTAAAATAATTAATAGGCTTAGTTAATCAGAAAATGGAAACCTACTTATGTTGGGTAGCATCACTGTGATATTCAAAAGTTAAGATATAAATGAGCGTCGTTGTAATTTTCAATTGCATGCCATTACTTCACAGCATCGTCCTACTTAAAGAGATTTTTGTGACATTCGCTTTAATAAGCAGTTTCAAAGTATGACCTTAATTAATTTCGATACTGTTGGTATCCCAGAAATGATGGTTTTTAGCGCGGGTCAGCATCGGCAACTTCTTTCCCATCTTTCACCATTAAGGTCCTTGATACCACAAAGTTGTTTATTGTTGTCTACATTCATCAATGTTATTTAATACTTACAGTTATTTAAGTGTAGATAACCTGAAAATAATGGTAGTCTTATGCTGTCGTCGCTTTCAGGACAACATCAACAACCAGGTGAACAGGAGTTAGCAACTAAAATGTTGCAAATTCAATCAAAAAGGTTTTACTTGGATGTGAAGCAAAATAGAAGAGGCCGGTTCATCAAAGTGGCTGAGGTATTTTTCAAATTGCTTTGAGTTGAGATGTAGGGCATTTAATATACAAGTCATTTTCAAAGATTTAAACGTAGTCAAACCACATTTCGTCGGCGTCTCTTTGCTTTGTTCATTTCATTAAGCATCAGTGATGAATAATTGCTTTTAGGTTGGTTCTGGTGGTAAGAAGAGTCGTCTATTATTATCAATGTCTACGGCAGCGGAATTCAGAGATCATTTAACGAAATTCAGTGAACACTATGCATCTTTGGGTTAGTGGTAGTCCTATGCATTTCTACATTGTAACTTTTGACATTTTTTTTATTCGTATTAATATTGACCCCGATGTCTTTTTAGGTCCACCTAACCCTGACAACTTGCCAGAAGACGGTAAATTGAAAAGTGAAATGATGGTTAAAGATAATAGACGCTATTATCTAGACCTGAAAGAAAATTCTCGAGGTAGATTTTTAAGGGTATGTTTTATTATTAAGATATTTTGTGTACATCAAAAGAAATTGATACTCTTCCTCCCCCAGAACGTATAATTATTCAATTTTGACTCTAGGTATCACAGACTATTGCCCGGGGAGGGCCACGCTCACAAATTGCCATACCTGCCCAGGGAATGATTGAATTTCGTGATGCACTTACTGATCTATTGGAGGAGTTTGGAACTGATGATGGAGGTAGTTAAATATTATTTTCCTTTTCACCATGTCATATTTGTCTTAGACACCAAGCGCTCTCATTTCTGCGTAAA
>JAAFCE010009126.1:144980-155156 GCA_013389805.1 Trigoniulus corallinus
CCGGCCAACCTCCCTTCACCTTTGTATGTGTGCAGAGGGTTGAGGCGTCCCATGTGATTATGACACAAAAGTGGGATGGGCAAAACCTAGATAAGCAGCCCTAGAATAGACACCAGAGTTCCAAGCGCCATAGCTATCCGATCATGGTTACTTTTAGGTTGAAGAGAGAAACGTTAAAATAATAATTTAGAAAGTTTGAAAACAATTGCAACAAATAGTTTGCATTTCTGATCCGTTTATTGATATTGAATTTCAATCAGTGTACGGTAGTAGTAGCTTAATAAGCAACCAGGCGTTTATTAACGAATTGTAAATGCCTGCAATACAGCGCCATCTGACGTCGCCGCCGATACATGGTGGCGAGTTTCAAATTTTGTAATGTGTTGATTTGTTGAAGACATAAAGAATTGGATTTTTTGAGCGATATAGTTACATTTGACGTCTGTACAATTGATAGCCAACTGTTCTTCGGTTCATATTGTCATTAGGAACATCTTCACGCTGTTTTGGGTCGGATTGGTTGAAAGCATTGCTGGTGTCGTGATACCACTGTTGTTTTTTTTTTATGTATCCCAAATTCTTGACCTCGACCTCGTTGGAGATGAAAGGGGTAAACGACTTGTGCTCTAATAGAGAACAAAACGGTATGTACGTGTGCTTATAATGCTCTTGTCTGGCCGGGATGATTACTTTGATGTCTGCCATCACTCTTGAGTTTCTTACTTTTGCTTATAGTGACCTTTGCATAACTATGTGGCTGAATGCGTCACAACTGCCTCTGTTAAATGTTAACTTTAAGGGTGCCACTTTCAGAAGGAGAGCTGTGGATTAAAATGGCTTTTGATAGTAGTCGGCATCGCACTCAAGGTATCTTCGTAATGTGATTTTAAAAGTTATTACACAACCGTCGACCATTATAAGACGAGGTATTGTGAGCGACTGCATTTCTAAGGGCTTTAGTGATATAGTCGGAACCCACACAAATCATAAACAATGATTTTGCTTTGGCTGGGATGGAGGCATACGCCAGATAACAATTACTACCAAAAGCAATGGACCGACAAGCATTTTTTTAATTCAAACACATACCGTCGCTTAGATTCCCTTCACATTGCTATATTTGTGGGCCCCTGTGGTTCCCTGGTATGCCTACGTCTTGTAGACGTGGCCGGACTTGAGATCATCGTCATTGTTCTAATCAAAGGATTCTGCCCTCACGCCCGGTAACTGGTATACAACAGTTATACAGTACTTCCAATGCTTGCGGTACTTCCATCATCATCACACCCTTATCCCGCCTATGGCAGGGTCGGGTCTGCGGGTTCTAATCCTCCACTCCCGTCTATCCACTCCGCACGCAATCATGTCCCTCTGTACAAAAATGTGGAACGCTTCACGATTTTGCGTGTCATCCTTGTGCAGGGGCCATGCTAATCTTCTCTGCACCACTTCTCGTCTGGTCATTGAAGTTAAGCACCGCAACCCCGGGTAGTACTGACATGGGTGGCCGCTTGGGAAAAGTGGGTACCGCCAATACCCAAAAATCATCGCATCAGCGTAGTGTCTGTGCGGCCTCTGCATTAGAACTACGTAGTGGACGGGGCTGTAATGACCTTGTAGTTGAAGGGCCCTAAAACACCAATGGAAGGAAACGAAATTAATACAACAAATGAATTCCTTATCTACCCGGTTTACTGTGCCATAACTTCCTTGCGATGGTCACCTTAAGTTTTTTTTTTCAATACTTTGTCTGAACTCCAAATTTAGTCAATATTTGGACCACATTTTTCTAAGTCTGCAAGACGGAACTCAAGGGAAGGATATCCAGTTTGGTGTTAGCAGCTTTTTTTCTAAATGAATGACTTCCAATTAACCAGCTAACTACACGATCGAGTACAGTGTGTTATTAGATGACAAGTTTCTACTTCACGCTCATGTATTACAACTTTACCATGTTCCCGGTGTTAAACCACCACGTGAATTCAAATGTTGACCGTTGGACTAAAACTGGCAGAAAAACTTGTGATGTATGGTAGGTTTCAAAGCCCTACCAATACGACCATTACCCCTTCAGTTTCATTACTCATTTAACGTTTCATGCCAGACGTGAAATCTGGGCCGGCACTAAGAAACGCTGGGCCCAAGGCAAGAATCAGGTACAACCTCCCCCCCTCCCTCCAAAACTGTTTATGAAAATTAGTACAACATGATTTATAAATTCGTGTTTTTATTTAATTATATAATAAAACAACGGTTTTTATTAATATTTTAGCTATAAAAATATGAGATTTATTTTCTGAATTCAATTCAAAAATATATAATTGCAAAAGCAACGCAGCAACTCCTTACCCCTTTTCCCGCCTTTGGCAGGGACACAAGGGCGATAAATTAGACTGTTTTCCACAGCCGGTTGCTGACTAAGGTTGCAACCCTTATGCTTATTTATCGTCGGTCTACTGTTCCTTGGGGCTTTCCACCGACTCCAGTAGTTGAGCTCCTACACCTGGAATTTTTGCCTCATCTACCTGTTACATACTAGAGAAGGTTCTTTGACGTGCAAATACCATCGTACACCACACGGGACCTCAGTTTTTTAGTTCTCATACGAAAGAAGGCACACTCGGGGCCTTTGTCTCTCGCCGAAAGAAGCCAGCCCACCTTGGTCCAGTATCGAACGTTACCGAGCGTGCTGCGAGCGGCAAATTGCGTTGGACACACCAGTTCTCGTCTGATCACTGAAGTTAAGCAGCGCAACCCCAGGAAAACTGGTAACCGCTCGTCGCATTAGTGTAGTGTCTGTGCAGTCCCTGCATCAGAACTACACAGTAGACGGGGCTCTAATGACCTTGTAGTTGAAGGGCCCTAAAACACCATCAAACAACAACCGAGCGTGCTACCCACTGCAACACCGAGGCGGGTTGAAAAATACATAATTGCAATAGTTAAAAAACAAATTTTGTGTGAGACCATTGTTCATGATGAAGAAAAACACTGCCAACAGCTGTTTCTAAACATCTGTTGACATTTAGAGAGCAGTAGTTTCCTTTCTCTGTCCCGGTGTCTCAATGATTAGCGTACTTGTCTTCTTGAGACCATGGCTGCAGTGTAAGGGTCTTTGTGCTACGAAGCCATGTGTCTTTGAACGAAATTGCACCCAGAGAAAAAATGTAAGCGGACGTTAGGTTGACAGCCGGTTGCATAAAAATGCCGTCCAACAGTTCCGCCGTATGTTCCCATCCCCGATGGACAGTGGGTACCCGACCCTGCCGTAGATGCAAAGATGTTTATGAATGGGGATGATAATACTTAGGCTTGTAAAGTTGGGCCCTACAACATCTCACATCCATGGTAGGAATTCGTCCCGTTGAAATCTGGACCACACAGCCGAAATATTTTTTGATAAAATGGAGATCTCAAGTGCGCCTCCCATTGGATAAAATTAGCACTCGGTGTAAATTCAAGCCTAGTAGCTGATTTTACCAATTAACATGGTAGATTGAGGTTTTTACGTAGCTGATTATATTACTGGTGAGAAAAAAAAAAGATTACCACAACAACTGACCAAACTCGTTTAATCACCAGACACGTCGCGTCGGTCATTCAAAAAAAATTTTAAGTATCACGAATCATTACACCCTTTCCAACGTATGTCAGGGTCGGGTCTATGAGTTTTGACTCTCCATTCCGTCCTACTCGGGAGCGGCTTATTGCGCCCGGCACACCAGTTCTCGTCTGATCACTGAAGTTAAGTAGCGCAACCCCAGCTAGTAGTGACATGGGTGGCCGTTCGGGAAAACTGGGTACTGCTAATACCCAATAATCGTCGCATTAGTGTAGTGTCTGTGCAGTCTCTGCATTAGGACTATGCAGAGGACGGGGCTTTAATGACCTTGCAGTTGAAGGGCCCTAAAACACCAACGAACCAAACAAAAAAATCCGTCCTACTCCCAGCCCGGTCTTTAATCTGCTTTGGCCTCCCTCGTCCCCATCTTCTATCAATGACTCATCTGTGTGATGGACCTAAGCAACTCTTCTTTCACTCTCCACAAGGGTATTTGCCCACCCGTACCTCCTAAGTCGGTCGTCTCCATCACATTCTTTACGGAACCACGGGTTACAGCGTAAGGGTTGATTTGCAACGTGATCTAGCACTATATCATACTTGAGAAGTTGACGATGATGGTTAAAACTAAGTGGGGCATAAATAAAAAGAAAATTATTATACAAATCGGCATTTGAAGAGGGAAAATTAAACTTAATTAAACCCCCCCATGATGAATATAGTATAAACAAATAGGCTAACTTGTGAGGCATTTCGTAAAAGTTGTCTTTTACTTAACTCCAGTTCCCTTGACTTCTGCGGAGACGTTTTTAAATCTTCACTAACTAAATACGAAGTTCCATTTCTTGGTAACCGTCTCAATAAAATTTGGTGTAGTGCTCGGTTATTACTCGGCATTTTACCTCCCACGTTGTCCTGTAAAAACGAGAGAGGAAAAAAGTCGTTGTCGCTTGTCCCTTATGCAGGATTTCTTTCTATTTTTTTTTTTTTTTGTTGTGCATGCTTTTGTGAGAGTGGAAGTCGTATCCTTGGGAATGATCATTATGGACAACAACTGCTGATAATGAATTACAACTGCTCATTATTTAACAGGATGTGAGCAATTTTCTTCCTGTTATTCTGCAGTTGGCTCAAATTATGCTGTTAATAACTGACAACTGATTGGCGCTGACATTAAAAGATCTGCCCATTATTACTTCGAACTATGTCGTTATTTAAAACTACCGTCTTCAAAAATGTAAGGAAGTACTCTATGCATGTTGACATTTAATATAATGAAATGAGAGCAGTCCTTTTCAGGGGGGCATGATTTTAGTTCATTTTGCATGCTTGTGGTGTTACATGTCTATCACGGGACTCGTCTACTTCTAGATATGTTCAGAAACTGAAAATTTTGCGTTTCAAGCGTGGCTACTGGTAATGTTTTCATCATTAAGTCTTCACATTGTTTATACACTAAAAAAGGGAAGGATAAGGACATAAAGGGATAAAAGAGGCAACATTGATTCGTTCGGGGTGCATTGAAGAATTTACAGTGTAATACTTCCTGGAATATTACTTTAGTTTTCGAAAAGCTAACTGCATCTTTTACCACATTACAGGAAACAGGAATTTCTTAGTGTGTCGCACTTATCATTTAGCGGTTAAAGATAGTAATTTAAAATGTTTTTGTCAGACGATATCAGTTATGATTTAAAATTTCAGATTTACTTGCACCTGCTCTGCTCCCATTGACTTCAGCAAACTCTGATAAAGATGTCCACAACTCATCAAAGGAGCAGTGCCGATGAAAGAAGTTGTGATGAGCCCAACAAAATTGGAGGTTTAACTATTGCAGAGTTAAGGTCAAGATTTCAGAAAGACAATGATGTAGTCTTTGGACATGGTAAGGCACCACTCAGCGTTTCTTCTCATGGTGGTCACGTGATCAGCTGTAACCCCGAGAAAGTTGAGAAGATGACATCTTCTTCTTCGTTCGCCAGTGAAAAGACGAATTTTAAGCAAAAACTACAAAAATTTGATCAGCGTGTGCACGAGCAGTCCAATACAGACAATCTTACAGCACCACGCTTATTACCCCAAAAACCTACTCGATTAGCAGACCCTAAAGACACCAAAAAAGGTGGTGATCCGTGTAATGCTGATAAAGGTAATATTGCCAAAGTACTAGAAGCTGTGACAGAAAGAGCAGGCAATGAGAATAGCTTGTGGAAACCAGCAGTACCGTCTAAAAGTGCGAAACGGATGCAGACAGACTGTAGTTCACCGTATAAATTGCCAAAACCTTTGCCACCTCCTAGAGACCCCTCTAAAACTTATGCCATTGACGTTTGCGACGAGGACTGTAATAGTGAAAAAAGAAGTAAATCACCAAACTTTGCAATACCGATGCCTGTGAGGCCTAATCCGTCTCATCTCTCTTCGTTGATAAGTGAGATACAACAACAGCAACAACTCTTACCTAAAAGGCCAGGGATTTCTAATAGTGGACAGAATCTTAAACACAGCGATAGTGATTTGAAGAGCCATTCCTCGCTCTCTCTTGCTCCTCCGTCGACCAGGTGTCCCAATGCTAGAGAATCAGGGGAGAGCGTAACACTAAATTGTGGGTCAACGTTCGAATTGACTACTTACACCTACTTAAATACACTCTGGAAACCAAAGCCGTTGCCTCCGTTGGAACTGTTGGGATTACCACCTCAAAAGCCATCTAGACCTCCCATAAATGCTGTCATTCCTCCGAAAGTCGGTTTCACTCCTCCTCTTCCAGATAGGAATCCGTCCATGAATAACATTGGTAAATACAACCCTGCGTGTTTGTTACCATCAGAGCCTTGCCGAGATTACCTCAGGGTAAAAAAATTCAAAGGGGGAACCAAAAAAAGGATTAAATAATTGCCAGTGTTTTCATTATGACTCGATGAATCCAATAGTTTATTATCGTCTTGGTTTTGGAAGACGAAAATCCTTGTCCCAGGACTAGTATGGACGTGTCCAGGTATAGTATGGATCGTGTTAAAATGTTTCGACACGGCTCTGATTGTCATCGTGTTCATTATGGAATATTTAAAGCTTATAATAAAATAAAAAAAAATTTCATTTCCAGAGTTATGTCTGACCAGTATTACTAGTACCGCTTCAACACCCCAACATGGACAAGCCTGGACTACATGCGTCAAAGATGAACAGACACTGTCTAGATGTTCGTCATCACCAATGTAAAGAAGTATCCTTTGTTATCATTATATAAATTATTCAAGAAATCAAAAGTCCTGAAATTATTAGTAAAAATTATGGTTGATTGTAGCCCGGAGTTTACCGAAGAAGAAGAATTGGGCTCACCGAATAGTCCAACAGAACTTTATGCCGACACATTGGAATCCTCGACACACTTGATTTCTACTGGAATAAAATCATCGAGTACCAGTTTGCACTCTCACACCTTACTGTCGGGTAAATTGTTACAGTATTCAACAGTTTGACATTTCTAAATATGATATCTAATGGAAAGAAGAAGTGGGTGCTAATTAAATATTTTGCGGTTTAGAGGATCTTTATCATGATACTGTCATGGCAGAGGTGAGGGCTAAATTTCCAGTAACATCAAGTATACAGAGTATATGGCAATAATTAATAAGTTGTGCTTTACAGCTTGGCCATTCTGATGATCTTTATGAAGACGTGGGAGTGGCAGAAAGGACTCTAAGGTATCGGAAGTTGTTTTTGTGTTTACGATTGTGTCTCAGTAATCAAGTTGAAAGGGAAGTTTTACAGGTCAGTGGTTAGGCTAGCTTTGCTATATGGATCAGAGTGCTGGGGGTAGTGAGGAAGAGCCACGTTAATAGAATGCTAGGAGTCGAGATGCGAATGCTGCAGTGCATGAGTGGGGTGTCCAGAGCTGATGAAATAAGGAATGAGTATATTAGAGGTAGTCTGGGGGTGGTGGACATCGCGGAAAATAAATGAGGGAAAATAGGTTGAGGTGGTATGGACACGTAATGAGAAGAGGGAAGGAGGAGCTCGTTATGTCCATTTCAGAAATGCAGGTGGTTGGAAGCAGACGTGGGAGCAAGTTGTCCGTAGGAATATTGTAGTGTGTGTGGGGGTGGTCGGGGACCTGGTCCAGCTATTGCCAACCCCTTTTCTTCGCCTATTTTATATAAATGTAGTAAAATTGTAGAATTTTTGCAGTGAATCAAGTTCCTTGACATATGGCACTAAGGACGGTGACTCGAAAAAGAAGGAGAACGATAAAAAGTTGAAGAAACAGCAGAAAGAAAATGAAAAGAAACTACGGGAAACAGAAAAGCAAAGAAAAAAATTCAATGTTAGTTGCATCTACTAATATGAATTATCACGATTGCTTTAACTGTACACAGTGGCATTTTGAAGTAGGAAGAAGAGAGGCAGTGTCCTATTTAAGCAAAATATACTGTCCATGTACATGCTCCTATTTAACCTTAAAAGAGAAGTGAAAGTTCTGGTTTCTATTGCCGCCACCTCTTTTACCATCCCCATCTCGCTCTGATAATACTGGAGAATTTGCCGCTGTCTGTACTACCTGGGAGCGGCGAGTTGCGTTGGACACACCAGTTCTCGTCTGATCACTGAAGTTAAGCAACGCAAGTCCAGTTAGTACTGACATGGGTGGTCGCTCGGGAAAGCTGGTTACTGCTAATACCCAATAATCGTCGCATTGGTGTAGTGTCTGTGCAGTCTATGCACTAGAACTATGCAGTGGACGGGTCTCTAATGACCTTGTAGTTGACGGGACCTTAAACACCAACAAACAAAAACAAACAAAAAGTCTGTACTACCTCATCTTATTATAATTTAAAAAGAACATTTTTGTCCACCATTAGTTAACAGGAAATGAAGTTGCTGTGGATGCTGGCTTTGTTAAGGAGACTGTAAAAGGACGACGGCGTGATAATTTGACTGTGAATAAGGGTGAGCTAGTCACAGTTCTTAGAATTTCCAACAACCCTGTCGGAAAATGGTTAGTTCGTAATGAAGAAGGCAAAGGTAAGAAGCATTTGAGCTTTAATGTTAGTTCTAATTTTGAAACTGCTTTTTAAACATCCATTGTGTTTGTTTTCAGTCGGTTATGTGGATATCAGCAATATAGAGGTAGATGCCAGTTCAATACGTTATGTAAGCATCGCTCCCTGCTTGAGTTTCTTGTGCCTTTTTTTTATTTATTATTATTTTGCCAACCTGTTTGCTGCATTTCTGAAGGACTGACATCTTAACAAAATATCCAATTTTCTAAATTACCTAGTGTACGATTTTAGTCTTGAATTGTGTGTTCGTTTCATACCGTTTGTCCGCAATGGAGCTACTGTTAAAATTACCTCTGTTTTTCGAAAGTATGATATTGCCGAGTCTATGGTGAATTTGAACTTGCCCTCTTGCGATTGGTTTTTCCATTTCCAGCCAAAGATCGTGCATCATGAAGTGATACCTCTAGTGGACAAACATATCCCTCTACCAGACAAACTGCAGACATGGTTTTCGAGATTAACCCTATGTGTGAGGCAAGTTAGCATACGTTGGCGATGAACCGTCCACTTTTTACGTTTTATGAACAAAATATCGATGAGCGGATGACATCATCTTTGTATCATCCTTGTCTATTGTCTTTTATTCTCAAGTGTTGATGACTGCTCTTCAACAGAAGTCAGCATTTGCTGTAGCTGTGTCTTCTTGCATTCGGATGTGCTAATAGTAACATTCAAAATTTCATATGCTAGATTTGAGATACAAATGTAAATGTGGAGCTTTCTCATCCCTACATTGTATAGTAAGCTGTTATATATATCTCCAACTTTTCCACCTAGGTTATGAACGTGAGATGCATTGACATTCTGATGCAAAAGGGTTTGCAAGCATTGTCGGCCATTAATCAAGGCTCTGTCGTTTCTTTTTGCAAATCATCTATTTCTTTGCCGTTAAATGCTTTATGACTAGCATTTCTTTTTATGGCTTTGATTTAAACCGTAAATTTTATGTTTCAAAACACATTTCATGAGAATCTTGCTGCTTTTGACCAAGCAGTGCACTATATGATTGCGCTTAACTCATTCGGTTGGCTTTCAATCTGCATTTTCCACTTTTAAAGAGTTAGCATGAGATTTGAGATGTTTGCTGACAATGTTCATCCTTTCCCTTACAAAGTGACAGCGTAGCTCTAACTTATCAAACACTAACTTTGCAAATTGTTACTCGTTACAGATAATGTCCCAGTGTAAGCCGGCCGGTGACAACGTGGAGTAAGTGAATGATATTTCATTTATAATAATATATATTCTAATTAATTTTTCATTTAATAAATTTTCATGATAACTGGTATCGTTGTAGCGAGTGGTATGACGATCATGATGTACAGGATGAAGGTAAAGCAAATTCATGGGCACATTTATTTGGAAAATGAGCTTGCGGTTTAATACAAATGGACCTTAATTTCGCAGCAATCTATGAAGAATTCGATTGAAGATAATAATGTTGAGTGCCGAAAACTTAATTTTGGCGAGTATGATGGTAGGAGAGCTGGAAGTGCAATAGACAAAGGCCTTGCTTAAAAGACGGTTTGAGCCTGCAGTGCAGGATTTTTT
>JAAFCE010009126.1:155256-228578 GCA_013389805.1 Trigoniulus corallinus
TTTTTTTTTTCAAATAAAAGTTGATTATAAATTGTAGTCTTTCTCGTGCTATGTACGAAGATTTAGAAGAATTTTTTGCCGTAACATTATTACTATACACTATCGCATAAAATGAATTCCGAAATCAAACCTTGCAGGAAAAGGTTTTCAATGCTTATAACAGCTTCAACTGAGTGCTGCGGGAAATTCTCCCGATCCCCGTGCAGTCCATAATCTCGCCAGTGTGCCAAAGACAAAAGCTACTGCCGTTCAAGCAATATTTATTGTTCTGCAACCTCTGCACATTGGCCAATGCCCTCAGGTTCCAGAATCATCCATGTCACTATATAGTATCTGCGTTTGTGGCCTCAGTGGAGGTGCGACAACCACAGAGATAAAAGTTTGTCCCGCAGCTTCCCTACCAGGATTTGCATCGCCACTTTTTTCCAGTGAACTGCTTCTCCCATTGGAACATGCTCCCATATGAAATTCGCACCTCAGTTTTCCCATGCTCAAGGCCTAACACGATTAGAAGCCTTTCAAGAGAAGGCTGTATGCTCATATTACTACCCGCTCATATTGTCTAACATCAATTGAGCTGGATTTGCCATTGCTTACCCAAATTGTCTAGTGCTTGTTTATTCACTTTCATTTGGTCTGTACGTTGGTATGTCATAATAATAATATCTTTCAAACAACTTACATCAACTATAAGGATGTATAATAACACTTAAACTCTGGTAGTAAATAAGACCATGTAGCCAACTAGACCAGTCCGATTCCCAGATCACTAACTAACTTTTTTGAAAAACCGTTTTCCCTTAGATTAGAGTTCTTTATTTTTCCATCCTTTGGATCTGACACGTGGGTGACGTGAGCGTTAAGGCTCCCATACACGTTCAGTTTTATCTTCAGTTCAAAAATTTCAATTGAAAATTCGATGAGATTTCCCAACACGCAGCGATCGAACTGTGTATGGAGGGCCTTTATTCATGCTAACGCCGTACATGTCACCTCTGCTGGTGGAATCCATCTTAGAGAAGTACAGGTAATAATGAAATTCTCTGTGCATGAGGGTGGATTCACCTTTTGGGACGTGATGTTAACCACAGGGTTGACGAGGTCGCTGTTTCTGGGCAAGAAAGAGGTGTCCGAACCCAGTTAACTCAGTTTTCCTGCCGTCCCTTGCGGTGCATTGTGCAAATGATTTTTCCTCTTGTTTCCTTGGGTGTCTGTAGTGGGACCAAGATAGCAATTACAATTACATTTACTGCCTCCTAGATAATAGAGTTGGTGGTGAACGTCGACGAAGACGATACAGAGGCAGAAATGCGATACGAGGTCAAATGAGGCAACTGTGCATGCTCACGAAAAGCAGACCAACAATTGAGCTTGCGCATTTGCCTCATTTGGCCTCGTATCGTATTGCTGCCTCTGTATCGTCTTCGTCGACGTTCACCACTAACTCTCTAATGTCCTATCTTCAGTGGTTTTGCCAACTATAGATTGGATTACAACTGTTGGAATGACAGTATAGAAATGGGGATAGCAATGCAAAAATGCCTCATCAGTTGCGACCCATTGAGTCGCGGAGGAGGGAAGCAATTGCTGCATTGCTCCCCCCTCTGGATCTGCTCATGCTGCAGCCTCCACACTGCCTCATGACTGCAGAAAAGTTTTCAGCAGCAGCACACAATATTTCCCATTCCTTTGCTCATGGTTATTTTTGTTTATATAGCACCTGACACTTGATAATTACATTAAATACTTCCAATTATTCTTTTTAATGTCATAAATACACCATATAACTCATGAAGACAAGTTTCTGCACTCCATCTATTAGGTGGCGCTCTTTAGGTATGAAGACAAGAAGAGGGCGGAGCTGTCGCTCCTTGGTGGGACGCTGTAGTGGCTCGTCAATGGGTTAAACTTCCTTACGGTAATCGACTATGGCTTCTGAAAACAGGAAACGATTCAGTGCAAGGTAATTTTAATCACATTCATTGATGCAACTATGATAGTTTGTGGGAACGGTAAAGCACGGAGGTTGGTATTTATCTCCATAAAGCAACCTGACGACGCACCGTATTTCTCCCGATTTTTATCAGCTTGAACCGATATGAATTAGTGGTTGAAGTATTGTGCTTCAAGTACAAGCACCAGTATTCCAAAAGCAGCTTCTGCACGTGCACTACTTATTAAAAAGGCATTTCTATTTTCATCTGTCGTTTATACACCATTCACTGTCACTCAACCATTATCATAGAGATCCATGATTGATAAAGATAGTAAACGAAGTTTGGTGGAAGAAATTTAAATGGCATGACGTGTAATGCTGCTTACATTAATGCATATCAATTGAATGTACTGTTTAGATTGACGTTCTCAGAAGCCCAAATTCTTCAGTAACAGTTGAAGTGCTTTGAAGATTGTTGAGATGCGTCTCAATATGATTATGTATATGATAATCATATTGAGACGCACCCTCTAAGTAGTGCACATTGCTGTTAAATTGCAATATAAATCTTGTAGAGTAAATGCTGAAATGTGTTAAACTGTGATTTTTTTTTATTTCAAGCTGGCGACTGCCTGCTGCTGTGACTCGAAATATGGGATGTCGGTGCATTGGCACGCTATCAGCGATAATGATCTTCTGCACCTTTTTCATAATATCCTGCGATTTTTGTCACGGTATGGTGCCACCTTATTATGGGATTGATAGACCTTCTTTTGAATATGAATTGCCTCCTCTGGAGTTCGGCTTCAGTGAGTTAGAACCATATATTGACGAAGAAACCGTAAGAGTGCATTACCTAGGTCATCATTCCAAGTACACGGAAAAGATGAATGCAGCTCTTAATGAATGGCGTCTGACGGTAAGTGCAATTCACTAAAAGTGCAATTGGCGGTAAAGTCCCACTAAAAGTGCAATTGGCGTCCTGCTTCGAGCTGCGGGAATTAGTTAGGGGGATATATAGTGAACTTGTAGACTTTCCAGGATTGTTATTGTTTCTTTATAAAATTGTAAACGTTGATACAGAGACATGGGTCTAAAATGTACAGTATTTGTATAATTACAATTTCAGGACAAACACGTGTCAAGGAAATCCATAGTTGAAATTTTAAAGCATTTAAACGAAGTGCCCGACAAATGGAGAATGTCGTTGAGAAACAATGGCGGTGGGCAAGTGTTCCATTCAGCTGCTTTTATTTGAATTACTGAATACCAATTACACGTTACTAGGTATTACATGTTAAAATATTTGCGTCAGGTTTGTGAATCACAATATTTACTGGTCAGTTCTGTCCCCAAACCCAGACGGACACGCACGTCTCCCATCTGGAAACATTGCTGAAGAAATTTCAAAGAAGTGGGCTTCATTGGAAAAATTTAAAGTCACCTTTAATGATATGGCAAACACACTATTTGGATCAGGTATTTCTGATTATCATGAAATAAGGGATACCAGTCCTGGCTCTTCTCTTTGTTCTGTACAGAGCATTCCGATATTTATGTCCATGGCAGATGTTTATGCTTAGGGTGAAGTAGTGCTCACAAATCTATAATTTAGCCAAGATATAATGAGATGGGTCAGATATCCCAAAGTAAAGCTCAACTCATACAATAGTGTCGACCATAACATTATAATTATAATATAATCAGGAACAACTATTTTCTCAATTGAGAAATGTTAACCCCTTACTATTAGGCGTTGACTGGTAGTTGTGCATTATGAAGCGGCTGTTGTAACGAATAATGTTTTCCTATCTTTTTGTAAGGGTATGTTTGGCTCTGCCGTAACTACACTGAAGATAAGAGGGCAAGTGAGTTGTTGCTAATGACCACGACCAATCAGGATTCTCCACTGAGTCAAAACCTTTATCCATTGCTGGTCATCGATGTCTGGGAGCATGCATATTATCTTAAGTATCGCAATCAAAGACAGCAATACGTGGATCATTGGTGGAATATTGTCGACTGGGATTCTGTGACAGCTTTAGATCAGTGGTGGCAAAATGATCGTAACCATGACGAGCTCTAAATAAGCCCTAACTGGTGCGATCGTTATAGCATGACAAACCAATAACTGTACAATTTGAGCCATGTAAGCGTTGTGGAACATGTTTGTACCTTGAGTGTGTAAGGCATTGCAGCATCAACGACATTACGTGCATATCCAAGTCACCTTCGTGATCTACTTCGTTTTCTGATGAAATGTTGATGTATTGATTGTAGTAAAATACTTGTTTCCAAGAAATTGGTCTTCATCCTTGGCGACCGGAATATCCATTTATCTGTCTTTAGTTGGCTAATGAAATCACTTTCAACGGTTGGTTGCACGCAGGGTGAGTTTTAATTAAAACCTTTTAGCCTCTTATTTTCCAATACAGAAATCTCGGAAAATAATATCTAAAATTTGTTCTGATGTTATATCACCTGAAATTTTACTTAGTTGTTCGGCACTCTTTCGTAAGGCGTACGCTGCCATGACAACGTCATTTTCATATTCGTCAGTGTAAGACTTCAGATTTGAAACACAAAGATTTAAAAGATGGCGATGTCTATGTTGAGTGAGGCCCAGTGGTTCTTGGGTTGATTTTTGGCACCTGCAAAGGAGAGTATATTTTATATCCATTGTATTGACATTATAAATTCAATTAATAAGTTAATAATATAAACTAACACCGACAGAATGAAACAACCTACATCTAGCCCGTCATACTTACAGAGCACTAACGTTTAACTTCAACTGATCCATGAAGTCGTTAATTCCGTAACCTGTGAGGCAGGATATTTTTAGTACACTGAAATCAGTTCGGTTTATGATATAATTTGGCAAGCACTCATTCCCCTGATCCATTTTATTAATGACAGTCATAATTACTGGGACCTTCTCCAAAGTACTGCTTTCGGGAGAATGTTGAAGATAAGTAAATGGCGATAAATATTTCAAAACATCTTCAAAACCAAGGCCACTTAAATTTTCCATTACAAGATCATGTAATGTGTCACATTTGAGTTCGTTATTAATGCTTGTTGGCTCCATCAAAAGAATCACGATGTCTGCTAACTGGAATCTACATAATGAAAACTTTTGCACTGACAGTTGTTATAAATATTAGAAACATGTTTACCTACTTCTGCAAAGCTCTCTTTACCCCTTCTTGCTCGATGGCATCGTCGGTGTCACGGATACCTGCAGTGTCGCTAATTACAATTGGGAATCCTCCAAAATTGATACAACTCTCCACGACGTCTCTTGTTGTACCTGGAATTGGTGATACAATAGCCAGCGGCTTTTGACCTATAAGGAAAGTGACAAATGACCTAAAAACCTTTAAAAGAGATGCCATATTAATGAGAAGCACTGAAGCGCGTACATATGTAATTCAGTAAGGTACTTTTTCCAACGTTTGGTCTTCCAACAATTACTATACGAACACCACTACGCAAACGTTCCCCTCGTCTATTATCACGTAAGTGCCCTTCCATTTCTTCGATTAAGTTGATGACTTCCTTTCTCGCTGTAAGAATAGGAGACTGAACATGAGTGAAATAAAATGAATGCCACAAATGACTAGTTCGCACCCTTGTTTAACGCGTCTTCTTCCAACTGTTCATCCTCACTGAAGTCAATGAATGCTTCTGTGTATGCCAAAATCTGAAAGATTAACTACAGCTTAGAAACATAACCTTTCCACCGAGACAGTAGTACTCTATACCTTTATTATGCGTTCTCGCCAACTACTGTAGAGTTGGTGAAGTTCGCCGTTCATTTGTCGGAAAGCCTGTCGACGTTGGGCATCTGTCTCTGCATGAATTAGATCCGCTAATCCCTCAACTGCTGTCAGGTCCAGTTTCTCGTTTAGAAAAGCCCTAATCGAAATACATAGGTGTTTCATATTATGGCATTTATAGACTGATATATTTTGAATATTGAGATGTTAACCTCCTGGTAAACTCCCCAGGCTCTGAAGGCCTGAATCCCAACTTAGACAGGCTCGTAAAGATAGCAGAAACGACTGCTGTGCCACCGTGAACATGGAGCTCGCAGCATTCTTCGCCGGTAAAGCTTGCTGGCCCTGCTCATTACGAGAAGATGGGCATCAATGACCGTAAACACGACTATTGTCTGTTGAAACAAGTATTTACCGACCTGGGAACCACAACAATATACCCTTATCAAGATGTTCCCCTGTTTCTGCGTCCTTGAAGGTTGTCAGTGTGGCTTGACGTGGCTTCGGCGGAATTTTCAAATTTGAAATGCGGTGTACAACTTGAACAGCATCTGGGCCACTTACTCTAATGACAGCAATACCAGCTTTGCCCTGACCTGGAATGCGGTCATTAGTACCAGTTATTGAAGTTCCAAATCAGGAATTAATAAAACGATAATTAATGTCACCAGATGATAGCGCATAAATGGTTTTATTGTCATCCCAGTGTCTGTGATTTATGGAAGCCTTCCAGTGATGAATGGCAGCTCGGGAAATGTAACGCTTAATGTATTGAAATAATTGCCTTGAAGTAAATCTTGCCATTTTCCATTAAAAAGCACGGTAAAGCTTCCATAACACCAATAAATTCAAAGTTACGCAATGCCCGGTGAGAGGCACGTTCTCACAAACACAAATAGTCCCGCCCACAAGCTGCAGTAGAATGACCAACGAATGGCGCTTTAACTGACGGTTTCAATATCTCATTTGTCTGCTGCTCTGGTTTAAGTTTGCAATGGCCCAAAACTGATTGGCTGATTTATGAAATATGATTGTTTCCCTCCCTCCTCTTAATCTTTAAGTGTTTTAATCAGCATGCATGTTATACTATTTCTATGTTTGTAAGTTTAAAATTTCAGGAGAGCATACAAGTACTGGCGCTGTTTGAAGCTAGCAACTATTTGTGGAAGTGAAATGTCACGCAATGGGAAAGGAGTATCCACAGAGGTAATAAACATTATTATGCTTGGTCATCCTATCTTCAATAAATCAGGTGTAGGGGCACATCTCACCTCTCCACGTTAACATCTTACTTCCTTGTTGGTAGTGCCCTGTGATCCTTGGCCTTAGCTTTGTAACCAAGGCTATGTGATTTACGAACATCACATCAGTAGAATGGTATGTGCTGGAATGCGTTAAATGATTTGGGTAGGCCCCTGTAGGTCTGCCCTACGTTTTATGTTGGTGTGGTTGAGGGGGTTATCTGGATACCGTGCAAGAACTCTGTTTAATTTACCATTCTCCTTTCAGGATTACAAAGATAAGGGTGACAAGTGCCTAAAAGAAGAAAAGTACTTAGAAGCAGTTTTGAACTTCACGTTTGCAATTAAACATGATCTCCGGAATGCAGATTTGTACAGTAAAAGGTCACTTGCATTTCTTAAAACGCAACAATATTATTTTGCTTTGAAAGATGCCGAACAAGTAATTAAACTCCAACCAAAGGGGACTAACGTAAGTTTTTAATGATTAAACTTTCTATGCTTGTACCTAGCCAGTCACAATGTTGCTTATAAATAAATCTGATGTAGCTTGTAAATCCAGTGAGACACGTCTTGCGTGAAAGGCTGTTGAAAAGAAAAATCAATGGGGCCTCCGTATCCAAACCAAAACACACGGCTATTGAAAGCACATATATGCATTCGGAATTTTCGCATTACGATTTACTCCCAAACAAACAGTTCGTTTATTCAAAGTAGTTAGGAAGCAAGATTGCTTCAGTTTATAACTTAAACGCCAATCCTGATAATCAAAAATTAGGTCCGTCGGGCCGCGTATCTTCAATCCTGATGGTGCTCGCTATACTTAAAGGTCAGAAAATTAACATTGTGCTAAAATGGGCAAAATGAACTGTATTGCTTAAAGTCGGAAGGCTAATGGATCATGTTAGTAGGTAAGCGGAACCCAAAATTAATTAAGCCGATGATGTTATATAAGGGAACGTCATCCTTAAACATATCTTTGTGTGTGAATAACTCTTAGAATGTACTTCGTATAACCTCCACATTGCTGCAATTTGCTTTCAATTTAGGGCTTATTGGCAAAGGCTGACGTTTTGTTTGCTGCTCAACAATACAAAGCTGCAATGAAAATTTACAAGGTACGAGCCCTGAGGTCTTCTAATAGCATTTTTAGCCTTAATATAATGGCATGCATTATCCTGCTACCCGAAATTTAAATTTAGGAGGGATCTATGAAATATGTGATAGATGGCACTTGGATGTATGCAACATCTTATTAAATAAAAAAAGTTTTTAACATAAACTTTGGAGCATTGCCCAAAATAATGTTCTCCTACGCCAGTTTTAAGGTTACGATCATTTAGCCGTAACATTTGTGGCTTAACAGTGAGTTATTTACTTTTCAAGGAAATTTTGAACCAGCAGCCTGATGACAATAAAATAATGGATAAAATGGCGCAATCGTTAAAAGAGTTGACAACAATTGAAAGGCGTACGTTAACCAAAAAATTAAAATATATTTCAATTATCGGTAATATTTTCTTGGGAGAGAGGGTTTGGATATTGATAGTTTGAAGTGGGCCGTTATTAAAAAGTTGTTCTTTTGGTAAACAGCTTTGATCAATGAAATGTTTAATGTCATGGGATGGTTTCGAATTATCTATACATGTTCAAACGAAATTCCTAAGACACTTAGCTCATACACTGCTTATACCCGCATATACTGCTTAAAATTTTTTATATATCATTTATTTAAATGCAAGTCTCCTAAATGGGATTTTATAGCTCATCTTTAATATATTAATAACTTGATGTGTTCAGAAATGCAACAGTTGCCTTGGCTGGGCTCTGCAGTTGGTTTGTTGATTGGAATTGCAGCAGTTGTATTTCAATATATTAGTACAACTGAAGTTTTAAAAGTAAGAGCATTACTGCAGTTTTTATGTTTTTGTTTGATGTTTGCTTAGTACTTTCTTATTTCACTTTACAGAATCCTGTATTACAGGCGTTTATCATTTTAGTCTTCGGTTTAGGTGGTTATGGAGTTGCTTTATACATAAGGTACTATCATATTGCTAACAGTTATGAATTTGTGCCTCTCTTTCACCAGTAGATTTATTTTAACACATATTTAACAGGAAAGTCATGAATTCGTATAGAGCATCATTATTGGATAAACCCCTTGACTTATTCGGAAGTAAGATGATTCGCCTATATTATTTTTCATTTAATGCACAATTTATTTATGCAGTATATATCCGGACTTTACGATGAAATAGAAGTTTAAATGCAGCCAGAACTTTTGGATAACATTTCTAATTTATTTTTATAGATAATGCAGATAATGATGAGTAAATCTTTCAACATAAAGTAAAACGAGTGGTATATTAAGAAGTCATTGAAATTCAACATCTTTTCATACGTTTTGCTAATCCTAAAATTGAATCGTTTTTGGAAATCAAACACTGGTGATCAAGCAGTAAGATATCCATGAAATGTATTTTCACGGAAACAAACTATTCAATTACTATTGGGTTGTCTAAGAAGTTATGACTTTCCCGACTACCTACACGTGGTATAAAATTGTTAGTTACAAATTGCAAACTTTTTTTAGGCAAAATAAAATAACCATTTTAATCATCACCATCTTCAAAAGTAACATTCCTTAGATATTGTTTATAGGTGGGTGAATGTCATCATCACTTGAAATTTCTTGGTCCTGGTCTTGGACATTATATGTTTTATGCTAAGGATTTTCTGAAGATGGGGTAAAGTGCAGTGCTTCATGCCACGACATTGCCCCAACAGAGCAGTAACAAGTTGTAGCATAAGCAGTTCTGATGACAGTGTTATATGTAATTTTAAAACATAGAAAAAGGCAAATTGCATTGGACAACTTAGTAAGACAGGTGCCCAGTGGGTCTGAAGCAGAGATGAATGGTAGCAAGAGAAAAAAACGTTTCACAATAACGTTTCACTTCTTCATTACCTTCCACTTTCATGTTTCCTCCAAGATTTAAGAATTTGTGCACAAAATATGTTATAAAAGTTTAAATAAAGCCGTCATCTGGGATTCAGGAAAGAATTAATCCAATTTGCATCCTACTGCATGCAAGGTACAGTATATGCACGGTTTCCCCGCCTATGGCAGGAAAAGGGCTAGGAGTTCCATGGACACAGGGTGATATATTGGTCATAGTTTTTTCTGTAGTCGGTTGCCGGCCAAAGCTGCACCCCTACGCTTATTTATCGTCTGTCTAATGTTCGTTGGGGAATGCTAGCGACGCCGGGGGGGGGGCGAGCTCCTACACCTCTCCTACACCTGGAAATTTCGCCTCATCTACCCTGCGTCTTCTTTTACGTCCAAGTGCCATCGTACACCCACACGGGACCTCGGTTTTACTAGGCACATTCGCGGCTTCTCTCTCGCCCGAAAGAAGCCAACCCACCACGGTCCAGTATCGAACCTAGAACTACTGGCGTAGTTGCCGAGCGTGCTAACCACTACGCCACCGCGGCGGGTTTGTATAGTATATGTTGTATATTCAATATTTAGGATAGAATGGTCAAGTGCTTCCATAGCCCAAAACGTAACGAGGAGCCTCTACACGTTAGTTTCGCTACTGCAAACTCACAGTCAACATATAGATGAACCTGTTTGCATCAATGAAATGTTTACCATCAGTAGCATGGTATACCTTTAAAATCACCTCTGTTTACGATGAAGTCTAATCGCAGTGTGACGGCTTTTATGGATTTCCCTTCGGCACTGTTGCGTTAAAATTCACGAGATCGCACTGTTTAAAAGTCAAGGCGCTTCCGTAGTGAACGAATTAGCCTAACTCAATTTTCGCAAATCAAAGACGTTGAGAAGTATAATGGCATCACTTGGAGTTTCTTCAATAAACACAGGAGGAGTCAAAGAAGGAAGTCATTTAAATGTGGTGAGACTATGCTGGTCTAATCACTGGCAAAGCTTACTTGATGGTTTGTGGGCTATTTGTACTCAAAATCAGTTTGTTGATTTGAATGTGACATGCCGTGGTCACTTGATACCTGCCCATAAGCTGGTATTTGCAGTTTTTTCGCCAGTTTTGAGAGATTCGTTTCGAAAAACAGCGGCTACCAGTCAAGGACTGTCCGGTAGTGACAACAGCACAGGTTCGGTCGCCTCTACAACCGAGACATTGAATTTGGACCTGGTGTCAAGCCAGGGCGAGGTTATTCCCTATCTCATAGAGTTCATCTATAAGGGTTGTGTAACTCTCCCAACTAAGCATCTAACAAATCTCCTTAGCATCGCAGAAAGTCTTCAAATACGAGGATTGGCGGAGTCGATCAAGCATCTATCTCCAGAAATGACTGCTGGTTTGGAGGAATGCACCGATAGCTATACTACAATTCCTTCACCTTCTTTTTCAGAAGGTTTAAATGTGCAGTCAAAGAAAGATGATGACGTTGAAGAAGCAGGAGATGGGGCCGAACCTGTAGGAATTTGCATATCATCCGTGGGAAGTTGCAGAGACTTCGACGAATGGTCTACAGAGCCTGAAGTAATCTTATCTGATGTCGGCATTCGCAACGAAATGCACAGCGATGAACAACTTCTAGAACAAGTCCCGCAACGATTTATGTGGAGGTCCAACAGAGTGCACAGGCTTGCAGTTAATAATGATATCGAAGGAACGGTGATAGGTGATAAACATCAAAATGAAGCAAAAACACATCAGCATAAGGCAATGATGCGCAAAGTCGTCAGTGAGGAACATTCAAAAGGAACCCATGGGAAATGGGACGAAATGGAGCTCCAAGACTGTAGTAGGAAAATCACTGCTCTAGTAGGAAAGCATAACTCTAGTCCTAGACGAAATGTGCAGTGGCGAAGAAAACGGAGGAAGAACAACTGATAAATTGTGATCAAAAGTTAGGTGACTCGCCATTTTGAGCTTCTATGCTGTAGTTACAATGCTGTAACACCGTGTGTGAGTGGGTGTGCAATGACGGACTCACTGGTGGAATTATGCGCCACATGTGACCGCTCCATACGAACAGAAAATGAACTTGCGACTCGGACATCAAATAAGTGTAGTTAGCAGTGGTATTAACTCTTGCTGTTCTCCACTTGCACACTGCTGCTTTTGGAGACATACACCAGCCAGCACATCGGGAGCGGCTGTATTGCGTTTGACACACCAGTTCTCGCCTGACCACTGAAGTTATGCGACGAATTCCGATTTAGTACTAACGTGGGTGGCCGCTTGGGAACACTGTGTACAGCTAATACCCAAAAATCGTCGTAACAGCATAGCGTCTGTGCAGACTCTGTATTATAACTATGCAGTGGACGGGGTTATAATGACCGTTGTAGTTAAAGGGCCGGAAAACCCCAACAAATCAATCAGCCAGCGCATCGCAGTCAGGAATATGTCAATTGTTGCGAAAGTCGTTTCATATTTACAGTGCAATAAAGATTGTCTTGTTCGTTATGAGGTAAATTCAGGCATAATGGTAGCTCTCACTAGTCCACAATAATCAAAAGCTGTGACGCTGTGGACTGGAAATTGGAATTATCACATAAGCTAGTGGCTTGAGGAAGGAGCATTTGGTGTAGCTTGTCTCTGAATCGAAGCCTGGTCTCCGGATTGTTTCACATTAAAGACCTACTAACACCAAACAAAAAATTACCTTTTACTACTTTTGCGTAAACATGCTTTATAGCTTTTTTTGTTGACATCCTGAGACATTGCTTTATTGTGACTCGATCCGGAGACAAGCTGCAGCAGTATTGCAGAATTCTACTGCCTGTGTTGGATACTGCTGGTTTACAACTGGCTAACGACACGTAGCCATGCCCTCCTCTTCCCTTCTTTGCATTTACTGTACAAGTTAAATAGCAGTTTATTTTGATATTGGAAGATAAAATAAGATTCTTTCTCTTTTTCCATTATTTTAGGCTTATTTGGAAGCTGGCTTTTTGAATGATCGCGTTGACCTCTTGACAACCTGTTACACCTTTAGATATAATGTATAATCTATAGCCCTTTATACGTATTATTTTTAGCTTTGTAATTTAAACTCCAACACTTCACCCTCTAGCTTATCTTCTCTTGCTTTTGATATTTTTCTGTTTAAAAAACCCAAAGTTTAACATATTTTATATGTACTGTGTACTGTATATAGTGAAGGGTTATATATGGAGAAAGGGTGATGGACTTGACGCTTCTTGCATCCATCGCCTAGCGGCACTGATGTCGGAGACGATGAATTTCTAAGTTGGACGTCTTGATGATGATGGCATTTAACCTACGAAGTATTACGTACAAAGGAGATTTTTTTAAATAATTTTTATAATGCTGACAACAGCTGTCTACCGTTTTTATTTTCCAGGTAAATGAAGTTTACATCTTGTTGTTGTACGATATTATGATATAGTCGTTTAGCGTGAAAAATATCAATAGAAATTCTGCCCGAATGTGTAGGGATTGTCGCGTTTGTCAGAAAAAATGAAGCACAATTATCTGCTTTTGAATTTCTACATACAACGCGACAGACAGTTTTGAGGGCGAAAGGAATTCACTGCCAGTGTTTCTATTTTTCCTAAATAGTGAACATAATTACTGCAGAAATCTGATCTGCCTAAATTGCAGTAAAATAATGTTTCCGTCGCGTTTTCTTTGTCCAAAGTAATCTCGAGGTACTTCTGTCGCTTGAAATCCTTACCTAAAGATCTCTCAGCGAAAAGGATTACAATTGTATTTCTATGACTACAGCGTTCAAATTTCAATCTTTAGTGTTATCGACGTTAAGCCGTACGTCATAGACTGGTTATAATCGGTGGCGATAGCACGGGGCGTGATTTAAGTAATTAATGAGCGCATACAAAAATAATACAATGCACTTTATTTTTTTTTTCAGTCTGTATAACTAATTCGACAAATTACCTCCTTGGAATGCTGCATTGTTATTAATCTGAAAATAATTAGTCGGGGAATATATTAGAAAGAGCGATGGGAGAAACGTTGACACTGTCGTGGATCAACCATCATCAGGAGTTAGTTGATGCACTATGGAAGTGCTTTTTAGAAAAACGACGAGTAGATGTAGAAGTGGCTTGTCAGGATCACGTCGTTGAAGCACATCATCTGATCTTGGGGAGTTGCAGTCCTGCTCTAAGGAAGACCCTAGAGGACAGACGGATAGGAAAGGATAAAGATAAGCGCCCATCACTTAGGTGGGACATTCCAGGCGAACACGCAGATCTAGTGGTGGAGTTCATGTATCGAGGTGAGATACATATAACGGAGGATAAAATGGTGGGCTTACGTAAAGCGGCTCTGGACTTGGAGTTTCAGGCTCTGTTAGATGCCTTGAATAATTTGAAACATTCAGTTCACGACGCAGGGTCAACGAGAAAAGGTGCAAAAAAAAGAAAAGGAAAGCCTATAAAAATTCCTAATGAAAAGTCATCGACCGATCTCGGAGATGGAGAGCTCCAAGGTAGTTTAAATCAAAATTTAGAAGGCGATTTTGATAAAGTGCACGTACTACGAAACGGAAGACAATTAAAAATTCAGAAAACTTCACGTAGGGCTACAAAGAAGATTGGTTCCGGTGAAAAGTTCGGCAGCATACGAAACAACCGCAACATCGAAAACAGGAATGACAATAAATTAAATCTGAATCAAGAGGAGAGAGAACGAAGAAGGCAAGCAGCTGCAGAGAGAAAGAAGCGATGGCTTGCAAAACGTCCAGTTTTACGTTGTTTAGAATGTGACTACGAAACACGTGACAAGAACACCTTTAAAAGTCATCAAGCTAAACATGATCCCAATGCTGAGAGAATCACATGCGAAATCTGCAGCAAGACATTTCGCAGCAAGGACAGTTTTCGAAAACATGTCCGCAGTCATGTTAATCCAGAAAAGCTATTTAAATGCAGCCACTGTGATTTTAGTACTGTGCAGAGATCAACGTGGATCCAACATTTGGCAGCCATCCATCACGTTGATCTTCAGGGCAACCCTCTCGCAGCAGACATAAAATGCCCACATTGTGAATCTGTCTTTCTGACAGAGTATCGTCTAAGAAGCCATGTTGTACGCAAGCACACAGTTAACAAGTCTTATATATGCCCAGAGTGCGAGTATGCCACTATGTCAAAAGGAGAAATGGATCGACACATCAGTGGCAAACACCGCAACGAGAGACCTTTTATGTGTGAAACTTGTGGATTCCGAAGCAAGACCCGTAGTGCTTTCAATAATCATTTGGTAACTCACAGCGGAGTAAAACCCTATATATGTGACACGTGTGGACAGTCGTATGTACGCAAAAACAAACTCAGGGAACATTTGAAGAAACACGCCAAAGAGGATACAAATAGTGGCCTAGCCTCATCACAACAAGCAGTCCATTGCTGTCATTTTTGTAGTCGACTGTTTCTTTCACCTAAGGAGTTTACAGACCACATGCAACAGTGTCATCAAGACAGGATTGAAGTGACTGATGGAGAACTTAAAGATGATGCGAAACATGAGGATGCGGAAAGAGGAAAAGAAACTAGTGATGAGAGAACAAGCAATCTATTTGATTCTCACTTGAGGAATACCAACTCTGTAAATGATGTCCAGTATGCCCTGTTTCCAAAGAGTGGATGCTATGATCAACCTCCGAGTGGCATTGAAGACGCTTTGACACTGTTCTACTAAATTGTTTTACTAAATGAAACGTCCCTGCAAGTTTTAGATTCGAGGGATACTATTTATAAATTAGAAGGATCTCATTCATAAATTGCAGATGTTCATATTTGTTCAGAAGAGCCTTCCACCTTTATTTTAAAAGAGGGATTTTGTTATTCCATTATAGCTCCGCATGCTGGAGTGTCTAATTAGATACTGTATGTATTTAAAAACATACATTGGTAGCTTCACTACTGTCTCTGTACCATTCCAATTAAATATTGTAATACACTAACCTAACAAAATGCCCGTCGATGCAGGGAATAGAAGCAATTTGAATATTACATGGTTGCTAAGAGTATTAAGGTAGTGGGAGGAATTATCGAATTGGATATAAAAGCAACGAACGCAGGGGGAGTAAGAAGTTTGAGGAGAGGTGTCGCAGTTACGTTTTTGCTTACACACAAAAAAATTGCTTAGTTACACAGAGGCCTAAATAATGAAACTACTAAGACAGGGCATTAGATAATGTCAATTTCTTGTGCATCATCAGCATCATACCCTTATCCCGTCGGTGGCAGGGTCGGGTCTGCGGGTTCTAACCTTCCACTCCCGCCTATCTTCCGCCAGGTCCCCGTCCACCACACACAATCTAGGACTAGCCCCTTCTCTAGATGGGATTGCTCTGACTGGAGGCACACCAGCCAGGCGTCTGGAACCCGCAAAAATATTGTCCGGGCTGTTTGCGGGGGGAGGGGGAGATGCCGGCCTTCCCCACAATGTCAATTTCTTGTGAGTTAAACATTTATATTTGTGCCTGGGCCCAATATATCTCTTGGGACTAATCAGATACTGTACATGTATTGTTTGAAACATTTCTTCTACACATTCGTTCAACGACAATAACTGAAGCGCTGTTATTACAGCCATGCCAGTCCCGCGACGTGGCGACTCCCTATAGTCCTAAAGTTAGTCTAAAGTGAATGGACTCTGCATTTTTCTCCCAATAAATATGCACCTGCATTAATTAGAAACGGCAATTACTGAAGAGTTGATAAAGTTTGAATTGCACTTGTAAGCAGTTTAGGGAGCTTGATGGTGAAAGGAATTTTTTGAAGCGCCGTGGAGTGACGACGGCCTGTTGAAGAGGTCGCTAGTAGTCTCCATTTTCCCTCCTAGTCGCTGTTATTGCTCATCGTTTGCTTAGTTTTACCAGATGGATAAAGGTGTTGATGTTTGACATTTTTGTGTTGTGTTTGGCTTTGAACTTGTGGGATGTTGCCTATGGCATGTGATAATTAATTCTCTAGTGTGTAATTGGCGTTGGAACAGTGTTGAATCTTGGTGAAGTTGCCACTAAGATCGTCCTAAGAAAGGAGGTCATTCACGTCGCCATGGAAGCTCCAGAGCTGGTGACCGTGACCTGGCCAGACCACGCTCAAGTCCTTTTGGATGGCATTTGGAATGCGTTCGTGGACAGGTACAAAGTTGATGTCGAGGTCACGTGTAATGGTCACTCGCGGCCCGTTGCGGCGCACCAAATCATTTTGGGAATCTTCTGTCCAATTCTAAAACGACATATAGATCGAGACGCGAGTGACAAAGTTGACAAGGTAGGAGGAGGTTACGTGAGTCTCGACTACGACCTGTCTGGTTCAGACTTTGATCTACTACTAGAGTTTGTGTATCGTGGGAAAGTTAAACTTCCTCGAGACAGACTAGATGGTCTAGAGAAGGTGGCGGTTGCCTTAGGGGTTCACGGACTGGTTGGGGCAATCGGCAAACTTAAGGGTAGTGATGACCGTGACCAAACAGAATCGGCGTCGACACCTTCGCCTGAATGGCATTTGACCGAGAAGCGAGGAGCCAGAAAGAGAAAAGGTATCCCAGTTAAAATACAGAAAAATGGAAGACACAGTAGTAACGATGAAGTTGCGCTAACAGAGCAAATATCGGATGACAGTAGAGCTGAACCTTTACATGTAGAACCGCCGAGAATTGAAAGGAAGCCTCCTGATGAAGACTGTGACGAACAGCCAGTTTTTTTAGGCACTCCAAAGTCGAAACACGAGGTTGATCCAAATGGCAGGCATCCATTTCCCGCAGGGCCAGTGTCGACATTCGAAATTAAACATGAGGTGTCAGGGTCAAATTTTAAGAACAGAAGCATAACAGGCGGTCAAGATTCTCAGAAACGCACACTGTGGTTCCGTGACCGTAGCCCAGTACAACGCCCTTCACAACATCAGACGCACGGGAGAGATGTTAAAGTTGATCTGAAACCAAGGCATATTACAAATGACGAAACACGTAAGGATCAAGCGACGTTTAATATATGTTGCAGCAGCAGCAACAACTCCCTTCCAACACAGACGGGTGACTGTCTTCAGCACAACCCCACAACTGGACATAACGTCGATTGGTCACTGCGTTCAACGGTGAAACGCAGTGGAAATGTATCACTACCCGTCGAGGTGTCGAGCGTAGACGGGCAATCTCAACGAAGCCACGACTTAGCCCTTCATTTGCAACAACAGCAATTTCTTGCTCATTATCATCAGGTATCAGCAGCCGCAGCTGCCACTATCACACCTGCAACCCTTCCAGATAAACCGCACAAGTGTCCAGAATGCAACTATACCGCTGATCTTAAGAGTGTCGTCAACCGGCACGTAAGAAGTAAGCATCGCAACGAACGCCCTTACGGATGCGAGACTTGTGGATTCCGTAGCAAGACTAGAAGTGCTTACAACATGCACGTTCGTTCCCACAACGAAGTCAAACCTTTCAATTGTCATATTTGTGGTCAAGGTTACACTCGCCGCATCAACTTGAAGGCTCACATGCAGAAACATTCTTCTGCCTGCTGAACATTTATCAAGCTCCATGGAGAAACAAACACATTTAACTGCCAACCTGTGATCTTCCTCGCATTGACTCGAGTCGATCAAATTGCTGAGGACCCAGCCTCGTGTCGCTGCTACTCCCCGCCAGTGTTCACTTACACTTGTGTAATTACTCAACATGTGGAAGAATCTGTGTTTCGAACTCCAGTTGAAACTTTTGGATACGATCATAGTGACTGTCGAGCGGGCCTTTCAACTTAAAATATTTTAGCGCATGTATGATTGATTGTTCTTGAGCTAGTTTTTTTATACAGGTATCTGTGGCATTGAACAGTTGTTTAGTAATTGTTTGGAAGTAATAAACAAAGGTGGATATCAGTATGGTCTCTGGTAGTGAAACCAAAACTATTAGGACAAGCTTTACAATGTGATGTAGAGCACCCACCATTTAGCAAGTCGTAGCAAGGCTCGAACGTCAAATCCACGCCGCTTGAATTAAGACGTGGTTCAGATGAGCGCATTTGCGCTTTGTTTTTGCTCTCGATCCGCCATTGACACTGGATACGACGCTTCACCTCTCTTTATCAAAAGCGTTAGGCGTCGCCCCGATCGCTAAAGTTGAACTTGGCATTGTTCGAGTTCGAATAAGTTTAACACTAGGGGGTGACATAAAGGTGGTCGAAATTTTTAGTGAGTATACAAATTAAAGCTTTGGAAAAGGTTGTTTCATTAATGATGACTGTGTGATGCAGTCAGAAATTCGTTAGAATGAAACACCCGCTGGGTTTTTGGAGTAGTGATACGCCCGATTAATAGATGATTAGTTGTTTGAGATTGGTAAGCGAGGATGGCAGCGGCTGCAGCAGAATCAACAACAATGAACGATCCTAGTGAAAACGGTGACGGAAAGAGCAGAAGCGCCTCCAAGCTCGTAAACGTGTCGTGGCCCAAGCACCACCAGGTCTTTGTGGACGGACTGTGGAACTCATTTCTGAAGAACTTTAAGGTGGACGTGGAAGTGACTAGCCACGGACATCGGATTCAGGCCCACCAGTTGGTGTTGGCCATCTTCTGTCCGAACCTACGTAAATGCATGCAGGAGGAGGGGAAGCTCAACTGGGATCATGATGCACTTCAGCCGGAAGAGTTGGACCTGCTGTTAGAGTTCGTTTATAGAGGTAAAATCGCCCTGCCTGAAGATCGCCTTGAAAAGTTACAAAAAGCGGCGGAAATTGTGGGGATACTGGGACTTAACGAAGCTATTGAAAGGACCAAGAACGGAGAAGAGGTAGTGACAATGCAAGTCGAAAGTGATGACCTTACTGAGGTCGATTCGAATAGAATTCCTCGTGATGAGATACAGAATAATCAGGGGGGTGCTAATCGCCGAAAGCGAAAAAGCACTCCTGTCAAGATTCCCAAAGTGCTACATGCCAACCGTGACAGTGATGTGGAAGAGGATACAATGTCACCGACTGAAAAACCTCATGGGTTAAATCACCATACACAGCGCGAGAGTCGAACGGTTACTCATAAACTTAAGATGTTCAGAGGAAATGCCCCCAACAGTGGAGGGGAAGACGGGGGTGCGAAAAACTTGAGGCGCTCGACGACGAGTCGCTTACGAAATATTGTAGAGTCCCCCACGGAAAGAAGTGACGGTGATGATTACGTGTGGGGGGAATGTGCTGCTTTCGATCACGAAGGGGAGGAAGAGGACGACGACTTTGATGGCGGTGATTCGGGAGGATCTGATTATGAGCCTAAAAAGTCCAAAGCAAGCCCTAAAGTCAAAAAAGGTACGTCAGCAAAACGGGAGAAAGAAGAACCGAGAGATTGTGCAGCGGAAACTGAGTCCGAATTTACCACTTCCCCATTACTGGCTTCAAAGACGAAAACAACACGCACAGAGTACAAGAAAATGTGGCGTCAAAATCAACCCTTGCAGAAATGTTCGTATTGTCCATATGAGACTCGAGATAAGGACAGCTTCAAGAGTCACATTGCTAAACATGATCCAAACGCTGAGCGTCACGTATGTGCTTTCTGCAGTAAGACATTTCGCAGCAAGCGAGGTTTTGTTCGCCACCAGAGTACCCATATAGATCCTAACTGTTTGCTCAAATGCCCCAGTTGTGAATTTCATAGTCCTCAGAAATCTAGTTTGGTCCAGCATCTAGCTGCCGTCCACAAGGTCGATCCGCAGGGCAATCCCATAACGGGCAAATACAAATGTTCAGAGTGTGACTATTTTTGCCTATTTGAGTGCCAGCTTAAACTTCATATTTTGAGAAAGCACGAGAAGGAGCGCCCATTTAAATGCTCTGAATGTGATTATGGTGCTGTGCTTAAAACCGACTTGGACAAGCACATCAGTATCCGTCATCGCAACGAACGTCCATATATGTGTGAGATTTGTGGTTTCCGCAGTCAGAGTCAGGGTGGACACAATCGCCACAGGCGATCACACACAGGAGAGAAACCTTTCACGTGCGACATTTGCGGAAAAATGTATGCTGATAGTCGAAAGTTCAAAATCCACCTTCGCCGACATGAGCATGACGAAAAACCATTTGTGTGTCATGTGTGTGGCCATGCTTGTCGCAGAAAAGACAACCTTAAGATGCATTTAAAGAGGATTCACAAAGCAGTGCTGGATGGTGACGGTGAGAGTAATGCGTCCCTAGTACAATGTGGGTTGGTAATCAGACAGAAAATGGAAGATGAATGCCAGACGGTGTCGTTTGGGGGAGGAGACAGCATGACGAGAGGGAATCCGAATGATAGCAACACTGGATCCGTGGTTCAGTATGGAATGTTAGTCAGACAGAAAGTGGAAGGAGATTGTCTAACGCGCACTTTTGTAGAACGAGATGCTCTGATGAGAGGAAATCCAGACGATGATGCTTCTTCCACTCCTGTCGTTCAGTGCGAGATGGTATTCAGGCAAAAGATGGAGGGCGAGTGTCAAATAGAGGTGCCTGGAGAGGGAGACGAAATGCTAGCAGGTAACTCTGATTCTCAAGCTGCTGTTGTGCAAACCGACCCCGGGATGACTGATGGCCCCGAGAATGAGGAAGAAGCGGCAGAAACCATCATGGCTATCATTCAGCCGACACCTGGATCTTTACAATGTACGGTTTCTAACCCAGCTGTCATCAGTGCGGATACCATTCCAGAATCAGTGGCTTACTATCTGTACACGGCCACTGCTCATGTGCTGGAAAAAAATAATTGTTCGTCGTGATCTCTGGCTGAGATGCTCTTGTCTATATTTTCTGCAGAATGAAGGTTAAATTCAATTTGGGAGACACATCTGGAGTGATATGGGTGCGTTGGAATGTCATTCTTCTGTATCCGGGCTGTCGTTACTGCACTTTTTCACTTTGAAATACAGCACTGAGATTGGTAGCTTTACCAAATAACCTACCTTGCGCTATGACCCACCTTCATTTATATGAACAGCGGGTGCTACGTTGTAATGTTCTAGGAAGCACAGTGGACATCTCGTGTTGTATTCTTCTCAATCCGAATGTTGAACCCATGTCGAAATTTGTACAAAGAATATTTAAAACGTTCGTTTGCCATTGTGTTAATTACAGACCAGTGATGTAGCGCGTAAAATAAAAAAGAATTCAGCTGAACTTGTGTTGGTCATGTTCAGTGATTATTAAGTCCTAAGAACAGCACCAATGAGGAAGGAATAAGACCAGAGAGTAGCTGCCTCAACACTCCAAAGAGACATGTTGTGAATAGATAGTGCGTTTACACGATCGTTTTATTTGCACATTACTTTTAACGCCGTTTGGGGTCCAAGGTTGAATAATCAGGACCATTGTGTGGTAGGTAAATAAAAAGGGTTGTGGTATTAGTTTAGCCAGGTTAGATCACCGTCTAATAGTTCACCCATGAGTTGGCAGTGTGTTTCAATCCTTTCCTTCGCTGTCTTTCTGTCAAGACCATTTCTGTCAGATACTTTCTATCCTCTATGTTTAGGTATTTATTTTTCTCTCTCTCTCTCTCTGGCCTCCCACATGTGTTTCTCTTTGAGATGCCGGACACATGAGCACCCGAACATGCCGTATACAGGAAAGGGGTAAGAAAGAGAATTAGATGTCAACGTGCAACGCTGATACTATAAAGGGGATTACATGATATTATGGCATAACGAGTGGAATGATCTCTGTCACAGCACCTGGCCAGGCGTCATGGTCGTTCAAAGGGGATTTGGTAACGGAATGTAATTTCGTCGGTCATAAGTCGCATTTGCATCGAAACTTCCACTCACGATGCGAACAGTCGATGAGCTCATGAACACTACTGCGGATTTCTAGAACGACCCTCGAGAAATTGAACTACATCCTGTTTCCGTAGGTGTGGCGCGTGCGCAAACGAGGGCTGCAGCCAAGCATTTCTGGAGGGAGATGAAAGAGAGAAGGGACAATGTCTGTCTATTATTATCGACTGCGACATCTGAACATTTAGTGAATTTGTTTAGCAGACTCGGTGTGATATCTGCGTGCACATTCGATTACACACGTCGTCGTTTGGGGACGTTTTTTCGTCCTCTGACTGATCAAGGAGTTGCGAATTTCGACTACTGGTTTTGCCGACCCGAAAATCATCACCTAAAAAGTGAGACCTTTGTTGGACGCCAAACGGCTAAAGGCAAGTAAGTGCGGTAGTTTGTAAGCCACCCACGTAACGTCACAAATTAGCACCCATTTTTGAAAAAGATTTGCCTCTGTCAAAGCGCTAGAAGAGATGGGTGACACGAGAGTAGTGACTATTTCATCGCAAAGCCATTTCCAAGACCTCATGGATGGTATTTGGAACTACTTTGTCAACAAATACAAAGTGGATATTGAGATCACTTGCAACGGTCACTCATTAAGCGCTCATCAGATCGTCTTAGAAATCATGTGTCCTGCCTTGAAGATGCCTTTGACTGCTGCTGCTGCATCCACGGTAGTTAACAGAGACATCGATGAGAAAGAAAGAGAAACTAGTGAGAGGAAGTTATTAGACAGTCGAGTCCATCCCGTCACCCTTAACCTGGACCACGTGGTCAGTGATGGCGAAGACGTGGCTCTACTTGTGGAATTTATCTATCGCGGTAAAATGTCTGTTCCCTTAGATCGCTTGGATGTCTTTCACGAAGCTGCAAGAGTCCTTGGACTGAATAGCTTGGTGGCAGCCATCGATGACTTTAGAAAGCGAGGTGAAGACGCCACCTGTACGAAAGAAAATGAAGAAGGAAACGGAGGCGGTGGTGAAGATGGAGGTGGTGGCGGTGGTGGAAGAGACCGAGGATTCGATGACGACGACGATGACAACGATGATGACTGCGATCTAGAAGCTGCGGAAAGAAGGGGTGGAAGGGCAGGTGCTGACCACAACGACGTTACAGGCAGGACCCGAAACAGGGAAAGTGGGGAATCGGGTGGCGCCAGCAGTCGACGAAAGCGAAAACGCACTCCAGTCAAGATATCCCAGATGACGTGCGAAAGCAAGGAACCTAGCAGCGAGGATGACGATCGACGGGGTGCAAATGGTGATGGGCCACCAGGAACTCCTCGACCGTGTAGGCTTACACGCAGCCTCACGCAGTGGCGGTTGAGAATGGAAACTAGAAACTCCAGAGACCGCATTCGTAAAACCCGTAAGGAGTCAGATATAGAGTGGACCAGGAATCCCACAACTAGATCGAGATTGCCAAAATCTGAACCGAGTCAAGAGACTGTAGAACACCATGACAGTGACGATGGTGAAGACCATGGAGGGGAAAACGACGTGGATGCTAGTGGCAGCGTATCGGAACCTGGCGGAATGGTGGACGAGGAAGATGAAGAAGCAGATGGACAGGACCAGGAGGCGGAAACTGCCCGCAGAACAGCAAAACAACCCAAAACCAAACAGTCTGGAAAGCATGCTATATTTGGGCTTCAAAGGGGGAGCGGAGAAGACGGCAGCAGCAGCAAGACTCCATCTACTGCAAAGCTGCACAAACCCAAGAGGGGGGCAAGAAAAGGCACCGGTAATGGTGGAGACCAGAAGGCTGCAAGATCGGAGTACAGCAAACTGTGGCGTCGCAACCGTCCACCACGTAAGTGTCCTCATTGTCCGTACGAAACGAGGGACAAGGATAATTACAATAGTCATCTAGCTAAACATGATCCAAACTTGGAACGCTTCACTTGCGAAGTATGTAGCAAAAAATTCCGTAACAAGAGGGGCTACGTCTGCCACAGGCGCGGTCATCTGGATCCTGAATTACTCCACCGTTGCTTCCACTGTACATTCTACACACCACAAAAAGCAAGTTTGGTACAGCATTTGGCAGTGAAACACCGCGTGGACAAAGAAGGCAAGCCTTTATCCGACAATTTCCAGTGCAGTGAGTGCGATTTCAGGTGCATCACGGATACGAAATTGAAAGTACACGTCAAGAAGAAACACCTAGTGGACAAGCCGTTTAAGTGCACCGAGTGTGACTATTCAACGTTTCGCAAAGGCGACTTTGACAAACACGTAAGCATTCGCCATCGCCACGAACGCCCCTACATGTGTGAATTATGTGGATTCCGTAGTCAGACTCAAAGCGGTTACGAACGTCACAAGCGTTCTCACACGGGCGAAAAGCCTTACAAGTGTGACGTCTGTGGCCAGTTGTACGCAGATGGGAGGAAGCTCAAGGTTCATTTGCAAAGACATATAAACGACGAGAAGCCATTTGTGTGCCACTTGTGTGGACATGCCTCACGACGAAAGGATAATCTACAAATTCATCTCAAACGTATCCATAAGACAACTCTGGATGGTAATGGTGCCGAAATGTTGGCAGCCGACAAGCCACATTCCTCTGCCACACCAGACCGTCCGATTTCAACCGTTTTCCAAACTGGACATCGGTTGGACGGATCTCTGCAAACAGATGTACGCGATCAACCTTGTGTCACGACTTTAATGGCCAACGTTCCAGCCAGTCATTACACTGTCAAAAAGACAGCATTAGGGATCGTACCACAGCCCTTAAGTGACATTGTGCAACAACATTCGAAGCAACCACCAGTGGACCAACATTCAACAGAAGATGTCAGTCCTTCCGAGGACGAAGCCCAACAAGTAGTTGTACAACCTATGGTTGGCCAGATTCTGGCCAGTGATCAAGAACAGACATTGACTTTCATAGTTCCAGAGTCCGCCATCCAGCACATCAATTTCTTTCAATTCCCGTTTAAATGACTGTCGCACGTCAGCCAGTGCCTAATGGCTCACGACCGAACTGTGAATACTTTATCAGAAAATTTGAGAGGTGCTTATACGAAATGCTGCCATTCACCCGGATAATATGGGCAACCACTCGATCTATGCCCAGGTTGTCCATTTCATTAGTTGTTCTGTCAGGGTCAAGTCGTTTCCAGTTGCGTTTTGTCATTTGCATCCGTTTCCTCTCTGTTCGATTTTGACAAATAAAGTCATTCTCGCACCTGGTGACTTGAATGTGGAGTGCGTTGCTGCAGTGCCCAAAAAGCATATTTATTCTTAACAACCAGCCAAGAGCCGTACCATTCACCGTCTGTTCGTCAGCGAATGCCGTGTAGTCTGCTGGTAGGAGAGTCCATCGCCGTGTGTAGCACAGGATCATTGCGTAAGTAGAGGATGGATGTGCAAACGAATAGGAATTGTTTCTGAATGGTGGGATTGTCAGCATTAATTGCTTTGGAGTGGTTGAAAGAACCTGGGTTTTGTGAGAGCTTCTCGCGAAGTTGCCTCCACCACTTGCTTTACTAATTGAATCACTCCTGTAGACGGAGCGACATTGTTTATTGTAGCGCGAAATTATGATTTTTGGGTCTTCCTTTTTTCAGTTGGCGTGTTTTCAGCAGTCTCTCATAAATCTTGGTACTTTGAAGTCCGAACGGATGTATACCTGTTTCTAGTATAGTAAGAAAAGAAAAATCTCAATGTGCGGACAGTTTAGTAGTGTTGCCAACCAAGGATCGTTGTCATATAAACGTGAGTACGAGTTACCTAACTTAACATTTTCATGCCAAAAAAGAGGTTGCGACGCCTCACGCATTAGTAGAGCATGTCGGAGAATTGAGAGATGGCGGACTTGGAAATGGCGTCTTGCACCAATAAGCCTCTGTTAGATGTTTGACGAGTACAAGGTAGGATAGAGAAATAACGTGCAACTGATGCTCATTAAAAGCACATCAGTGATTTCTGTCTGTGAGTGGATCAGCCTCAGAATTGTGTTTGGAATGGACCTGCTTTCGAAAATGATTGCATAATACGGTACTTGTATAATGTGGCCCGGTTAAACAGACAGTTGGTGTTGAACGGTTGGTGGATGCTATTCAAGAGCTGAAGATGAATGAATGCATGTTTCAAAGTTATTAGCTGCAATTTTTTTATCCTGGTGTCGTTAAGAAAAGGCGCATAGAAGTGGGACCCACTCAATAGCTTGCTAATAATAACAACATACGAAACTCGGAAGATATCGGCCAATGTACGTACGTATTGCTTAGAATCAGACCATTACTTTACTACTCAGCGATTCATTTATTTTTTGACTTAATTATTAATAACTCATTTGTCCATTTCATCTGCGTATACAGTACAGTGTTAAACCATATTGATCAATGTGTCATAAGTCAGGTGGTTGTATCATCAACAATTAGTACATCTGAAAAACGACCTTTAATACTAATAATGAGCGTACTTCAGATTTTAGTAGTCTTGCTCCCGTTAACAATCAGCCATTTTTCGCAGTGGGTTTCAATTTGTTTCGTAAGGATTGGTTCACGTATCCGAACTTTTATTTCCAATTTACCACCAGTTGGTTTCCTGCCATCAAGCAGCTGAAACACAAATGCTTTATCAGTAAATCACTCATGGAAATGATGTTCAACATTAGCTATCTCACATCGAAGCTGTCGTGCAGAATGCATCTAGTTTCCAGGGGCTGTAACTTAACTACAGCAGTTCCGAGAAGAACGTCACTACGCAAGAATCCACTAAAAAAAATAAAAATCTGCATTGCAAGTACACTGTGTCAGTGATAATGTTTTGCCGGACTGGGATGCCTGGGGCATCGTGGTCTGCCGCCCGGGGGAGACTTTAGAAAACACAAGTAAATCATCTTGAACTTTTCAAACACATCACATTACCCTTTGGCCCATGCTTCCAATTTAATCCCTTTTCGTTTGATTATGTTAATACAACTTCGTGACTTTCTGCTGATGGCCAGCTTAAAAATAGCGTTGTATTCTACAGAATTGAAAACATTTTGTTTCATTTGAGATACTGAAATCTATTCCCTGAACATTATATGAACAAAACTCACCGGGATTATTTGTGTCTCTTATTGTGCGGGTTTTGTCTTTTGGTGTAGCTTCCTGTTTGTTAATCAATCATACAAGTTAAACTTCATTCTTGAACACACACAGGATTCGGCATTTTCACATGCCAACACGATTATTAATTAATAAGACTATCTTCCTCAGCTCGTTCAACTTCATACCTATACTCAACCCATATTTTCTCATTGTATGGTCACTATTACCACCTAAGATTCCATTTCCTCCCTGGTATCAATTCGAAGTTATCGAAAACGGACCATGAAACGACATTGGTTACTTAACTTCACCGTCAGCAACATGGAGCACCCACCCAGCCTCTCTCCTGCTAGCTCCTCCAGTTCCCATTAAATTGTACCCACATTTAGCTTTTCTTCTTCTATACCTTCCAAACCACATGTGTGAACCTGCTCATTAGCTTATTAAAAGCCCAGTCATGGTGAGACGCAATGTCTCTTTGTACCAGCTCCATGCTTGCTGATAATTGTATTTTCTCCACCCCTGTCCTCCCGAGTGCCATTCATTATTATAATCGCCATCAAGGCAAAAACACAAAATTACAGGAAAGCAATTGAACCACAGAGGGCGAGCTAGATGAGACTGTTAATGTCACTTATAAAGTGGTACTTACTGATGGAAATGGGAACTCAAATTTCACATAAGTGTCAACGTCTTCTGGATTTGGACCTGAATTAAAATAATTCACACTTAAAAAGAGTACGGAGTAGAAATTCCAATTGAAGACAGTAAAAGCTTAACTTACATGTGTAGTTTATGCCTTTGATTATCGTTAGTTCAAGATCGTCATCACCTAAATCTGTACAGCATCTTGGAAAATAAAAAAAAACATTAATTGATGCTGGGCTACTCGTTTCAATACAAGTGGTTAGGCTAGGGCGATCCCGCACTGCAAGGCCCCTAATTCAATTCTCTGATGAAACAGATGAAATCGTTGAATGGTGTTTAACATGAATGTTAACATTAACTAGGAACTCACTTCACTATTGAAAAAGTACGTGTTTCATAATGAAATCGTGGAAGTGGATCGCCACGTTTTTTGCCATGTCTCACAAAATCCAAATCTTTTTTTGTATTCTGAAGCATGGTTTCAAACCTATATCCAAAAAAAATGTTGGGAAGTATCAGTGGCATTGAGGGCGCACGAGATGACATCATAAAATGTGTCTCACTTCTGCGTATTCTGTACATCTCCTAATTTAGAGAAGTGCATCCTATTTTTTGAGCACATCTATGAGAAGAAACGCTTTCAAAATACTATTTAAAACAAACAGCAACCAAAAAAAACAGTGTTTCACCTCAATCTGTGTCTGCAACTCCCTTTCTAATTTGTCATACAACTCTTCATTATCACCAATTGGGATGCAATCGTCAATGTTCACAATTTCAAACGAATTTTCATTAAGTTGTGGTGGAAGAGGTAACTTATTAAAAAAAAGAAATAATTTTTTTTGGAACAAATTGAAGTTTTAACACACAAGAGGTCTATGTCAGGTTTACATACACTGTCCATGTTCACAGGAAGGCCACATTTTGACGCACTTATCATGGGCTCAAATCCCTAATAAGAAATTTTGAAAGTTATATCAAAATTATTAACTTAAATAAAAGTTGCTTGACACATGCCATAATAATCTCGGAAACGTAGATATACTCCAAATCTCACACAAAGTGTGGTTTTTTTTACATTTGATGCATTCAGCCTCGTTATGAATATCGTTTATGGCAAATGGTGCAAATATTGATTGTTACATTCGTTATTAGTCATGGAGATTTACCTTTGCCAATCTTAAATACTCCTTAGCTGCCTGAAGATCATTTCGCTTTTTAGCTTCTAAGGCTGCTGTTTTAAATAACTTCTGTCTTTCGAGGATAGCTGCCAACTGCTTTTCATGCAAGGATGGCGGGGTTTTTTGAATTGGTTTATTGGACATGTGTGCCCCTCCGGAAGCAGGAGTCCCGACACTTGATGGCACTTGCTGAGGGGGAGGAGGAGTAGGTTGTGAAACAGCAGAAGGAAGAGGCTTGGCGACTGTATGAGCACCAGATACAACAGGCTTTATCGCAGGTTGCGGCACTTTTGAAGAAATGTTTTCCAAAGGAATTGGTGCGAATCCTTATACAAAGAAAAATTCTAAATATGATCAATGGCATCTTCACTATGTTGACGATAAGCAAGAGAATAACGTACATTAAGAAAAAAGGTTACCTGGGGGAGTGGGCAGATCGTCATATGGAACCTGTTTTCCCGCTTTAAACAATTTAATAGCATCTTCATATTGCTAAATTATTTAATTCGTTAAAGCACTATCTATATAAAAACTCAATGTTGCACCTCGAACTTACTTTCACAATTCTACCCATGCGCCTTGCTTTACTGCTATTGCCACTACTGTTTGCCTCTTCAAATGTGCTCTTATATTTTTCTAACCGCTGCTGCAAAGCATCTAATACAGAATTTGGAGGTGGTGGAGCTTTGAACAGCAAAGGATCTTCCGGCTCTAGAAAACAAATTGCATTATTTAAAATGTAATTCTGTGAATTAAGCGTGAAAACACCAACAAATATAGCTTCACCACCATCTTCAGCAGGCGTCTCGTTATGCTGAGACTCTGCATTTGCACGAGTCGGTGGATTCTGTACAGCTGACGATACAACCGAGGACGAGACTTGAATACGGCTGACGGATGTATGACGGTCATCTTCATAGTTGACGCAAAACCAAAGTCAAAATGTGAATATTTTTAATTCAAAACTAAAGGTTTAACCTCATCGAATAGGCGACGCCTTTTTTTTAATTTGCTGCAACATGCACCTACCATTTATGCCTGGTGGTGGAGGTGGCATTGCCTGAAGGTCAACTTCTTGTCCTTTCTCTAAGGCAGCAATAACCAGGTCGAATTTCTACAGAATTGAATTATCGATAATATATCTCTTTATGTATAAATAAGCCAAGCCAAATAACACCAAAATAGTGACTGCTTACTTTGACTATTTTTACATACTCTAAAGCTTTAGCATCATTATTTTCTCTCTTAGCACTCACTGCAGCTTGACGATATTGGTTTCGCCTTGTCGTTAAAATCTCCAAAGTAACATTAGAATCACCAGTAATAGAACTCTTTGCTAAATAAGAAAATAATAACCAACTGCAACAACTATGGTAAACTATACTAAGATAATTCGATGATAACCTTCATGGTATGAAGCTGATTGTCCACTTAACGAGGAGGATTTCATTCTTGGTGGCAATGGCGGTGGAGTGATTGTCCTCGTAGAACTTTCGGATTCCAAGGATGGCTTTGAAGTTGTTAAATGCGGTGCACGAGGGACTGGTTCTACTATGGGAATTGCGCTATTTGGCGGTATAGCAGCATTTTCAGACAACTCGGTATTTGTTTTAGCTCCCAGCGCAACTGTTGGTGGTATATCTTCTTCAACTACTGATTTTCCAGCTTTAGCGTTCTTCAACATACCTTCTAATGTCTATTAAATGTGCAAACAAAAATCCTATTAAATTTGTTAATGTCTCTTGTGAGTAACAGTATCCAGTCACCTTTAATCCTCGTTCCAGCCTGCGAATTTTGGCAGATTCGCCAGCAGCCTTTGCATTTTCTTGAGCAGATTTGTAGTTCACAATTCTCTCTTGCAATAATGCCACTAATGGCTGCTTTTCAGAATTTTCAGGTGGTGCGCTCCGACTTACAGGTGCTATAAGTGGTTTTTGGATTTGTTGAGTTGGTGCAGGAGAAATCTTTTTTGCTGGCGGCTGACTATTGGCCAAAGATATAGGTCCGCTAGTAGCAGTAACCAAAGGCCGAATTGCCTGGTGAGACAAACGCTGAGGTACGGCAGGACAAGGTCGAGTAGGTGCCGGGAGGCTGGGTTTATTAATGCTGTTCAATTCCGACTATCCGTCAACCAGATCGCATCATTCAAACAATTATATACAGTAAATGAAGGAAACGCAACAGTGTAGTACCCTACCAACAATTCTGGATCATTCTCATCCACATCTTCATCATCATCATCCATCTCACTAACTACTTGCCTCTGTTTCGTCATAACACTTTCTTCTACAATAAGAACGACGGAAGCCCTTTATTATGCAGCAATTCATATGCATATGTGAAGTCATATCTTGTAGCTAGCTATTCAATACTGAACAACGCAATTTCACTCTCACCAAGTCGTCTCCGCGACACTACTCTACGAGTGTCTTCACCAGCTTGTAGGGCCAATAATTCTGCTTCCAGGTCCTCATTGTCGTCATCTTGGTCATCATCACTGCCGCCGCTGCCAGAGAACATATCACTTAAGTTGCTGATGTCGGGAACATCTAGAAGTCCCATCTATTTGCAGAAAGAATGCATTAATACTTTTATGCACACGCGTACACCAACGGTTGTGTGCATCAAACGACTAGTTGTCAAGATTTATCTTTCAAACTTGTCGTGGAACTACTGTAGTTATTGTTTTGTAATTTACTTATGAGTAAAATGCTATCTGAGGTGTCCTAAACAAGCCCGGTTCCAATCCTTTCCAATCCTATCAATTAAGCTGTAAACATTAGCAACAATACATCCTGTTACCAGGGCATTACTTTTAAGTGTCCGGTTTGATAGTGAGAAAAGAGAGAGCAATCTGCATAAGGGCAGTCTAGTTTGCATACAGTTTATTACATACTGTAGTAATTTAAGTAAAAGAATGGAATGGGGGGTATATCATCCACATCCACTCTAATAACTCGTAACTATTGAATTATCAAACTAAAACTATGAATAATATGCATATTACTGTGCCAAACACAAAGTATATGCAATTAAATGCTCCATTTGTCTCTAATTGTCATTAACATGTAAATGACAAATAAAGCATTCAATACATATCAATATACTGTACCTACTATAAGTTCAACTCCCAATAATGATTAGTATTACGTGAGTTAATAAACATGTGATTTGATTTGGAATGTCGCAATAGTTCATTACCTGACGAAGATGTCGTTGTTTTTTGTCTCCATGAGATCCTACCTCAGATGGAGCAGCCTGTGACTTGGTAATTTCTTTCTTCCGAGAAAACATGGTGAAATTTACTTTTCAAAACAGCATCAATAAATTTGAAACATGAATGACATATACAGTAACTAATAGAAAGAATGTGAAACACATTCGGTAGAGGGCGCATGTAGAGCAGAGATAGAAGTGAGATTTTAAAGGATTACTATCAAAGTTTGAACTTATTGATACCAATCCTTGATATCGATTATACAACTGGAAAAAGGACAGATCTGCGACTCTTTCACGCGCACAGTTCTTTTTCATTTCAGTGATTATCGGATGGAAACTATTGTCATAACATCCATATTATGTGCAGCTGGGATGCCCACAAATTAAGTGCAGGATTTTGGAGACGAAATAGAAGAGTATTCAAGTAGAAGGAATGGCTGCCGACTTAAATGCAACATATGCAGAGGTACGTGTAGTTGAATTTACGTTGAACTTGGAACCTTTAATACTAAAGAGGGAATTATGTATTCTCTCAAGTAGGAATGAAGTACTGTATATTCTCATGTGCAAATGGAATGCGACAGTAGTAGCCCCTATAGACCAAGCCGTAAGTGTTGTCTAAAGAGTCAATTTTAAGAATGGATTAGTAGTAGTGGCTAAATGTTAGCCAAAAAAAAAAATCAATAACGGAACGAAATTGTAAAATTACTAAGTAAATATATAGTTATCTTTCATTAATGCTAAATGGTTATCTTTCAGTTATAAAGCGATCGTGGTGGCAAAACAATGAACTACACCGTTCCCCTTTATCTTCTCCGTTAGGTGGCCTTGCATGAAAATTACGAAAGTAATCATGAAACTTCGGAGATTCATTTAATCGCAGTTTTGGAAATGATACAAGAATCACGGGTAAGTAATTAGGTTCTCCTAATGAAGTTTTGTCGAGTTTGAAGTTGTAGGTTGAGAATGCTTATTCAAGTGATGGACTGCTTCGCTAGCGATGTCCTCAGGAACATTACGTGGTCTGCGATATGTTGTGTAGGCAAAGTCGCTACCGCACATACCAGAACTTTTTCTGCATGAAAACAAAAATTTATTTGTAGACCAGGGAAATTCCCTTTTACTACCTGTTCTTTAAGGGTGGAAAACCCCTCCGGAAAATTAAGTAGTGACTGTGGCATTAGGTCGGCAGTCTGCTACGCAAAATTATTGTTCAACAATTTTCTCACATGTTCCTAGTACCCGTTCTTGGCATAAGCAACAAAAGAGGTAGGAAACATGAGCAACTCATTGTTGATGTGGACTAAGGAGCGAAATCATATTTGTAACGTCTCGCGGATTGTTGTGGAGTTCTCAGTCTCGACCAACTTTCTTAAAATACGATTGGCGCAAAGAAGACGCAACTTTGTGACGAGCGGCTTATTGGCGTTGGCCACACCAGTTCTCGTCAGGTCACTGAAGTTAAGCAACGTAACCCAAGTTAGTACTGGCATGGATGGTTGGTTGGAAAAATTGGGTACCGCTAATTTTCCCTCTCCTACGCCCCTCACCCGCGAGCAGCCTTCACAAGGCCCGGCCCGTTATGGCTGCTTGGCCGACTCCCCAACCCCTTTCGTTTAACATACTAATTCCAGGTTGATCCAACTGGCTGTTGGTCAAGCTCAGGAAGAACCTGGATGGCAGTGTTGCCCGAACAGTTGCCAAACCCAGTACTACGAGTTAACTTCCCAGTACAGAAGACCTTGATGATGCTATTTAAGTTGATGAGGAAAAGTTTTGCGCACCAGATTGTTACTAGGTGTGGGGTCGAGTTCTGGACCGGTGTTCTCAGCAAATAAATTGTGATCATTACTGTATATTGCGTTAGAAAAGAATGTTTTTCCTACTAGAGGTTGAATACCACGTTTTCGTCCTTGGTTAGGATCAAACGAGAACACATGCAATTAATTAGCTATTGTAATCGTATATTGAGTGTTAGGGGGCGGTCGTATAGCATTTCTAGCCACCAATTCGTTCATCTGAAAATCATGTTCTGCGTCGTAAACATTACACCAAGTCACATCTGACCAACTCCTGGCCGGCCAAATTTTTAAATATACGACGATTCACTTGATCGGCAACGACAACCAACCACTACGTTGTTATCACTCAAGGAGACAATCCTCAGGACACCCGACTTGTGTTTCCACATAAAGGTAGAGTTTCTATTAATTTCCCCCTCCACTCAGACTTTTCCGTAGGAACACTGAAAACAAAAGTAGGTTGATCGCAGCGGCAATGACACCCTTAATGTTAACTGTTTCTCAAACTCTTATCTAATGTCTAAGTGCGCACAAAGGTATTGAAAAGATCGCACAGAAACAAGTCCAAAAACAGTGAAGAAAAAGATGTTTATTGCCATTGGATACAGTACAAATGATAAATGGACAATGAATGGTAGTAATGTTGTCAGTTTTGATTGACAGGTGACATAAGAAATATGCCGCTGGATAGAGAAGCATTGATGGATTTGGTTTGCGGATTGTCTCGAGAAGAACAGTTAAAAGTCGCAATTTCGGAGTCTATTAAAGGAGGCATGATGGTCGGTGGAATTGCCGCTGTTGGCGGATTGTTAGCAGGACCTGCTGGTTTAGCAATAGGTACAGAACCTGTCATCCTTCATTACCCGTTTTACAGACTGCGTCTTTCATGCAAAAATCTTTTGACGATTTTCTAGGAGGGGCTATTGGAGGCTGCGTTGCAGCGATATCAAGCAATGGAAAATTCAAACCTGTGGCACAGGTACTTTTGGAAATGCCTTTAAACAAAAGAAAAGAACTCCTCGATAGAGTACAACGTATTATCGATGGATTCGATATGTATGACCTAGCAAGCGCCATGTTATTTTTATCTGGAAATGTTGGAGTAAAAAAACAAATTATAAATGTTATCATCAATTACATTCAAAGGGAATTACACATGCAGATAGTAGATTAAATGGGGAAGAGCAACTGTCTTCCTCCTTTATTGGAAACATTTCATTGGTAACGCAATTTCACTAGTGAAGAATGTACTGTAATTAGAAACTTAATGCTATAGTTACATAACGAAATGTCTCTGGAATCCGTTTATGAATACAGATGTGGGAAATTTGAAAAAAAAAATATTTTATTCAAATTAACGATGTTTTCCAGTTTCGTTTTTTAGGTATAAAGCTAGGCGCTGTGAACAATGGTGAGGCAAATTCTAGTAACAAAATTCTAGCTGAAAAAAGAATTCATGATTTTATACGGTCATTTTGAGACATGAGACAATTAACAGATGCCGTCTGCTACTCTTGTTTATGGGGTAACAGATTTGAAGTTGCTAACTTTCCTAAATCAAGAATAAGTTTGAAGTTGTGGGGAAAGGAGAGCATTTTAAAGAAAAACGTGGGTGAAAATGAGAGCAATGTTCGAGGATATGGGGAAAAGCTACACTATTCCAACAAAAGCCATTCTAAACTGCAGCAGCAAAATACACCCGGGTTTAAGCTAGCATATGAATAACGCTGTAGTATGGCAAGTCATTCAATAACACGAGAAATTCAGTTGGAATGAACAGGATTATAAAGTTTTCAAATCCATAAAGTATCACGCTACATCAAACGTAACGATTACTCTATAATTACCACTGGTAAAGTGATAAGTATCACATCTACTGGGGCATGTTAATGTAGGTGTCGTAGTTTCCACTGCTTATCAAAGTCCTACACCGAAATTCTGGTGCACCAATCAGCTGCCGCTAAGCATCTTTTGACAACGTGTGTAATTTTCAGCAACACGCCAAACCAGAGTCGAAATGTAGGAATTACCTTCAAAGCCAGCCAGACACATCTGTGGATTTACACTAAAGGAAATGAGGATGGAAAATGATCACCTTCTCATATTCGAATGACATCTTTTAATTAATTCTTGGGATCAGAATTCTGCTGAATTGGTTTCCTCGTCTTCTCGCCTTTTCTCCATAATGTGATTTCTTGCTGTTTGAAATATCGTCTATCCTCTTCGTCAACCAATACCAAATTTAGATAATATCTCACTGAGAACTTCTTGTTGATTTCTCTCATGGTTGGCGTCAAGTCATAACCAGCCAAGAATACACGAATTGGTATAGATTCACCTAAGAGAGTTGTTTTTTAGACTGATGTTTTCTCTTCATTTCATGCAAATTATCTATAGAGACCATACCTCGGACAGGGGCACCATCCATTATTTCGTATTTAGCAATTGTTTCATTTTCATTAAAGGTGTTAGGACCTATAAAAAAGGATTATAAAATTTTCACTTCCTAAATGCCACTTATTTGAAACTAAGGAAATTTTAACCAAATTTACCAGAACCCGTTGTTTCTCTTTTGATGATAGCAATCTCCATGTGTTTTATTTTAATTCTCACCAAAAGAAAATAAATTTTCCCAACTATAACGTCCTTTAAATGATACCTAATAACAAAAACATTATTATTAAGTGTTGTTCCAAAGTCAATACACTATCCACTTATTGCAAGACATACCATACCAGGGAAAAGTAAATGCAGACTATTAGTGCCACAAGATGTTTCGATTTATTTACGCAGTATGCAAAAATACAACTCAATCACGATATTTAAATTACCTCACAATCCTCGTGGTTCTCAATTACAACTACTGTCTAAATACACTTGTTAGAAAAGCCTGTTTGTTGAGGTCTTTTAAGAAAGGACTTGTGTAATTTTGATTTATAGATGTTTAAATTACTGTGTTCAGTCCTGCTGCAAATCATCTGCATTTCCACTCCCAAGTACGGATGTAACCAAAATAATATTAACTAAACAACTGATGTACAACTAACTTTGACTTATTGTACTCAAACTCAATGTGCAGGCAGTCTTCTATGCCAACCTCCATTTTGATGCTGCTGTTAATTTCTGGATATGACGATAGAGTGTGAACAGCAATGTCTAATTCTTTAACGATATCACTCAACCTTCTAACAATTGTCACCCTTAAAAAGTATCTGGCGAAACAAAAATACGAACAATCATAATTCAGTTGTCTATCTGGTGAAATCCACTATTTTAGAAGATGCTGATAACTCGTCACACTTAAACTCCAAATCTAATAATAAGCGTCAGGTTTTCTCGTTGTCTACGCCAATTTGTACATAATCACTCATGAAAACTTCAAAACCATCCATAAACAACAATACTCACCTCAGCCGTACATTCGACCCCGTATACGATTCAAAAGGTTTTTCAACTTGAGAGAATTCAAAATCGTAGCCGACATGCTGCAACAACTCTCCTGGTCGAGCCAATTCTTTTACCAGGGAAGTGAATTCATGATGATTTCCACGATCGTAATATAGTTCTAAGTGAAATTTAAAAAAAGAAAAATACGATACAGAACGTGAAGGTGATTGATGCTTTCTAATTACATGTGCTTCTCACTGATACCAACCTATCTGTCCAATGAACTCCACTTTAATACCCTGATGTTCTAGTTTAACACCGGGCTTTTTTAAAGTAACATTTACCTGGAATTACGGGCAAAAGTTTATTGAAACCTCATTCATCTTCAGAGTATTGATTCACAGTAATAATTTACCTTTCCTGATACAGATTCTCCATCGTAATACAAGTAAAATTTCTCCTTTTTGCCATCTTCGGTTTTCATATCTGCCATTTTGCGTGATTCGGCCCCATCTAAGACGAGGTCAATATCGGCACTTTGGCCAAAACCAAAAAAGCTCTAGCATCAGAATGGATATAAATTCAGTAAACATTATGCCCACGTAGGACTTATTCCATATGAATATCCTTTAACAAATATTAAACGGTTTTATCAATTAAAACATTCTAAAAATAAGTACGACTCGCGTGATCCTCTGGTTATCTAACCGTTTCGATTCATTAAAATCAAAAACGGATGTAACAATTCTGAAACCCAAACGCAAGACACAATTATGTGGGTGAATTGTCAAGGTTAGATTTGTCCCTTCTAGAATATCCACCTATACCATTCTTTTCATAACAATAACATACTTCATTTGGGAATTAAAACTACCGGACAACAGATGAAGATAAAAATATGACGGTAATTGTAAACCTGTGGCAAAGTTCCATTGGGAGAGGGGGTGTCATCACATGACTGAATCTCCGCAAAGTATCAATAAAATTTCTTGATGTTTGACATATTGAATGGAGTTACAATCCAATGTATATACATAAACAAAAACTGGAAAAACTTATTATGTTTGGGTTGAGTTAGCTTTGGAATCATCAAAACAAATATAAATGAAAATAACCATACCATGATTCTACTACGCTCTACGTCCTGCGAAATAATTTACACAATTGGAAGCATCGTAGATCGGCAGTGTTGTCAAATGAGGTTACTAATATGGACTGCAATGAACCATCAAACTACTAATATACATATGGTTGCAGTTGCCTAGTAATTTTTATATCTGTAAATAAATTCCGTTATGGCTACCTATACAGATATTGTATACCATTTAAAGCTAGTCTTGAGCTTGAATGCATCATTATGTAGGGATAAACCACACATACATAGAACCCGAATCTCTGACGGCATTACAAAGATGTGAGGGATATTCCAATAATACATGATTACATGAATACCGGCATTATGCGTGCAGTACTTTAGTGCGTGGAACGCGGTGGCGTTAGCGTTTCGTCACACGAAGTAAAAAAATTGTTTTACGTCGAAAACTTACTGAAAAATAAGAGGTATCGAAGTTGTTTATATTAATATACGGTATAGAATGGTCAAACTGCGTTAGTCATTACTTATCAACATACGTATTTTTTGAGGGAGCCTCGACGCATACAATACGATTTATAAACAACAGCTAACATACAAGCTATCGTCATTTTTGCGTTGTTTTTGTTAAACGATTCAATAAATAAGACGTTGACGTTCAAAATATTTACGTGAACCTACAAAGTAAGTATTTAGGATAGCTACCTCACATGATATTCAAATTCATGCATGAAAATAGTGATAGTTCATTTCTCGGAGATTAATTATTCGTTACTGTATAATGGCTCGTTGGCCTGGTTTATAAAGGCTTTTCGGCAGCTTTTCAAACGAGTATCGCAAAGATGCTTATTTGTAATTGGGCATAATTGTTCATTAGGGGCCATTTTCTTTGTGTCAACATAAAAAATAATAATACATTTCTTTTAGGATGGACATACGGCCGAACAACACTATATATGTCAACAACTTGAACGAAAGAATAAAGAAGGAAGGTTAGGACTAAAAAAGTATTTTGCATGTTTAAAAATTGAATCTGATCTATGTATATCGAAGTAACGTTTGCTTTTTAACAGAGCTGGCGAAGTCATTATATGCTATATTCTCTCAGTTTGGTCAAATAATTAATATAGTGGCACTAAAAAGGCTACAAATGAAAGGTCAGGCATTTGTTATATTCAAGGAAATAAGCAGCGCGACAAATGCATTACGGTCAATGCAAGGATTTCCTTTTTACGATAAACCAATGGTCTGTATGTGTTGCACACTGCAAAACAATTTTTTCGAGAATTCTCACGAAGTCACTTTTCAGAGAATACAATACGCTAAGACTGATTCGGACGTCATTGCTAAAATAAAGGGTACATTTGTTGAAAGACCAATGAAACCTAAAAGAGTGGATGATAATGCTGATAATAAGAAAATAAAGAAAAAAGCCGCTAAGGAACAAGCTAGGTATGGTGTAATGACACTCTTTCATGAAAATAATGATAATAATGGTTTTTTAATGTCTTTAAAATTTAATAATGAAATTTTTAATACAGACAACAAATGCAACCACAAATGATGGGTGGCATGCAGATGGGCATGTCATCCGGTGGAATGGGACAACTCGGTAAATCCACTTTACGTTATTACTGTTTACAAATGTTAACAGCTATTTCACAATATTTTCTAAACCATCGTGACAGGCAATGCGGGAGCTATGTCTGAACAACCACCGAATCAAATCTTATTTTTAACCAATTTACCAGAGGAAACCAATGAAATGATGTTGTCTATGCTCTTTACTCAGTAAGAACTAGTTCGAAATCCAAAATGAACCGTTGTGTAGTATTTTATTATTGTAATTGACGAACTTACGATTTAAACGTAGGTATCAAGGGTTCAAGGAAGTACGGCTTGTACCAGGGAGACACGATATCGCCTTTGTGGAATTCGAAAACGAAGTGCAATCGGCGACAGCAAGAGACTCGTTACAGGGATTTAAAATAACTCCTACAAATGCAATGAAGATTTCATTTGCCAAGAAATAAATTTAATTGGTATTGTATCATAAATGGATCATATTTGACACGGTTACTCATATGCTTCACCGAAATGACTTTTAAGAAGGAATAAAGTAATTATATGTATTTTCCCTTCTTGCGTTCACAACCTGCTTTGGTGCAACTTCGTCCGTACCTACCTGCTCTGTAATTTAGTAACGAAAAATTGAGTGAATATAAATTAGTGATATATTTAAGCCCCTTTTTTCATTGTGCTTGTTTATTGCTGAGTCACACAATCCTCTATAAATAACATTCATCGGATTTTTCTATTCCGCTAGCAACATCAATATTTATTCTCATGTTGTAGATGCTCCTATCTAACAACAGTTATATAGGCTTGAGAATAGCTTTTACTCATTACGTGATGGTTTCCACAAGAACGTTATCAGGTGATGCTGATTGTCGCGTTGGAAGGACATGTTACTCCCTGCTCCCAGTACTGTGTGAAGTTCTAGACCAATGGTTCTCAACTGGTGTTCTGCGGAGCCCTGGGGCTCTGTAACTGAATTTTCAGGGTTCCGTGGCACGCAGCGCTGCAGATCCCTGGGGCACCACAAATGCCAGCCGTCTATCTCTACAGCTCGTAGTGTGGTTTGCTTCAGAAAATACAATTGTTTCATTTTGAACTTGGGCGTCTTATATTTACGTAGTTGTGTTCTCTCGTTAAACTGGACCCTTCTAACGTTTTCTGCTTGAGGCTTCTCCTGCGGTAGCAATGTGTTGATCGTTGTCCAGCGACGGACATGTGGTTAAAAACTGGAAGTATTCCCGGAACAAGAATTTGTTTTTTAAAAGAAATTCCATGTTATACATTGAATGGTTAAATTTACTTAATTAAAACACTGAATTTGCGTAATTTAATTTACACTATTATTTTTATTAGATAATTAACTTATTTTACAGAGTGTATATTTGCTTACAGTCATTTCTGCGCATGTTTAATTTTTCAGCATTGCTTTAAGGTTCCCAGAACGAACTGGCTGCCTGGTAAGGGCCCAGCGACTCCAAACAGGTTGAGAACCGTTGTTGTAGACGTTCATTCATTCAGTGTCATTTCTGTGGAACACTAATGATGTTACGTTCTTTATAGGGTCAAAAGTCCCGTGAAAGTTACTCCAGCTGTAAGTCATACTATTGTTATTACGAGTTTGCGACATCAGACTAAACATATGTAAGCTTTTGCAATATTTATTCAGTGTTCTTGAAAGCAGGCAGAATTTCTCCTCGTCGACTATACAATTTCAACTTCAACTTGTGATAATGCTAAAAGTGCACCCGATTCTAATTTTACGAAATTTTTACACCATTTGATTTAATACCGTGTAGAAGACAAAAGAGAAATTAGTTATTCTTTTTATGCGATTTATTTTGGGTAATCCTACAGTTTAGGAGACCAAACTAAGTGACCGCTAGTGGCGCACAATACCGTCCCTAAACTGTAGGATTACCTTATTTTGACCTAAATTGCGCGGTTTTGAAGATCCCAAAATGTTATGTACCGCAGCTTTTCCGGGAACCCATCTACCGTATCTATTAAGTAAAGGTATGCAATCGGTTGAAGAAAATAAAATGCAGTTGACGGTAAACATTCTTCTATAGTTCTTTTTTTCATAGGAGCTAAAATTACTATTCTGTTGTATATTTTAACGTGGGAACAAGTTGTTTGTAAGGATATCCTGCCGTAACCGATTCGGTCGAGAGTGTTCCACTGTTCTCAATACAAATGTCTATGAAGCTGCCGCCACTTTAGAAAAGTGCTGTATGAGTATTTTCAAAAAACTCTACACTGATGTCAATGGTTTTTGTGTGTTTGTCTATGCTTATGCATTTGAACAAAATAAATAAAAAATAAAATATATGGTAGTGGGTGGAGTGGACGAGGACCAGGTGGGAAATAGACAGGAATGGAAGGCTAGAACCCGCAGACCCGGCCCTGCCACAGGCGGGATAAGGGTATTATGATGATGTACAGTATGTTGTAATGGTTTTATCCTGGAGAACAAAGGGAAAGTAAACTACAGCCTGTTGACAGGAGTTTTGAATGTGGCCAGCTAGAGGTCTTACGGATGTTCATGTGGCCCGCAGTGCAAAAAGTTTGCTCACCTGTCTGTACTCTAGAATTCAACAATTGAATCAAAACATTCTTCAAGAAAAAAAAAACTCCAGCAGGAAGTGCTGTAAACTCTATCTTAACCGGTGATAATACAACACGATAAAGCGTGATAAGACATATTTATAGATATTTAACTTGTCACAGTAACAACTCTATGGAAGTACTGTTACGTGTCTAAAAATATTGTTGAAGTTTAACAAATGAATTCCGCCAACTGGCGACCATTAAATCATTCAGTGCTGAGGTACGTACATAACTGCAGGCGGCCATAGGTTTGTATGTGGCTAAATAAAATAGCAAGTGAAATGTAATTTCAGGGAAGCGCACAACCGAAATGAGTTGGGTAATGATGCTTTTAAGCGGGGTTTATTCCAACAGGCAATTCGGTATTACAGCGATGCAATAAGTGAGTAATTGAAGCTGATGTACTCGCGTGTAAAAGGATTAACAACTACCCTTGAAATAATATTTTCTTTATAGATATGTGCCAGACAGATCCAAAATTTTACTGCAATCGGGCAAAATGCTACTTGGTGCGAGGCTATTGTAATGACGCTCTAGAGGACTGTAAAGCAGCTGCTAAAATAGACGGAAATTATCCAAGGGTGTTTATCATTTTATTCATTTCTGTTTCCTTGTATGCATGTGGAATGAAAGCGAGAGAGGCCCTAGGCTATTTCAATTTTTGAGGCACTTTTCTTAAGTTTTAAAGCCCACTAAATGTAGAGGCCCTAGGCTTCAGCCTAATTAGCCTAGTGGTAAATCCGGCACTGGACAGGAGGAAACATACTGCATGTTGTCTCAATGCTTTTCTAGGTCTATTACCGTGAAGCTGAATGCCATCTTGGTCTTGGAAATTACTTTACTGCCCTTAGCAGTCTAAATAAACTCAAGGCTATCCAACATTCTTTTCAAGGAATATCTGAATTGGTGAAGTACTTTTTATTGTACGGAAGGAATAATAATAATTAGGATCTAATAATAAATGTATTTTCTGAATCAAAATTCTTTACTGAAATCGTTACCAGGAATCCAAAATAGGCGATGCTGAAAATTTGGAACAAAAAGCTAAGGAAGCTCTAATGAACAATAATTACGATCTCGTAAGTTACTTAAAACTAATTTTGGAGCTTTTTAACAAAATATGAGATTAAAATGCATGCCATATAAAAATTAAGGCACAGCAATACATCAAAGAGTTATTAGAGACGGTGACTTCTTGCACTAGAATTAAAACAATGAACATCGAATGCTTGTTGCACCGTGGATGTTTCCAAGACGCTGACCTCCTTCGGTACGTAAATACCAGACTGCTTGTCCATAGTCACTCTTGAACATGAATCCTCGGCCTCTCCATGCGCAGGATGCAGAAATTCTTCAGCTATATACCATACCTGCTTACCGTTATTTGATTTTTTGTTTCGCTGGTGTTTTAGGGCCCTTCAATTACAAGGTTATTAGAGCCCCGTCCACTGCATAGTTCTAGTACAGAGACTGCACAGACAGTATACTAATAAGACGATTATTGGGTATTAGCAGTACCCAGCTTTCCCAAACGGCCACCCATATCAGTATAGCTGGGGTTACGTTGCTTAACTTCAGTGATCCGACGAGAACTGGTGGGTCCAACTCAATAAGCCGCTCCCACCTTTGCTTGATGGCAAACCGTCCCAAGCATGAGCTATTGGAGAAAACGTAGGTGCGTTTACACATCATTCTTAGGTTGAGGTGGTTGTACTGAGGTCGGTATTCTCCTCCCGCCCTCAACATTCACTGTTATAAAAAGAGTGGGATATCCAACATACAGGCCGGGTTCTAATGACTGTTGTAGTTGAAGGGCCCTAAAACACCATTGAAACAAAACCAACGTATGGAGAAGCGATTAGGGCCACAAAATTTGTCGTCAAATTATGCTGTCCAGCCAATGCATGCTACCCTCTAATATATGAATTGTCCGTATTTCATCATCTGTCTTGTGTAGTAAGGACATACAGAACGACGAAAGGGATATGGATACGAAGTACGTGACTGCGTTATTTGCTTTTTATAACGATGAGTTAAAAGAAGCAGCTGAAGTCTGCAAATCAATCCTGAATCTCTCCCCGGACTGCACAAAAACGTTAAGGCTTCTCCAAGTAAAACTAGATTATTACTCGTGCTTCCAATCTTGATTTACTACAAGTGACCAATATCAAGACTTTTTCATATCAAAACGATTTAGAGAATCAAGAAACTGGATAATATTTCTAATGAAGGCAAAAAAAGTTACACCACCATGGATTATCATTCAGCAAATCAAGCTTACAGCCATGGGTTAGAAATGGAGCCAACTAATGATAAAGTCAACCAGAGGTTTCGACTTAATAGAGCTGTCGTTAGATTGAAAGTAACGATGAAAATCTAGAAATCATTTCACTTTTTCTGCAAAAGTACAATGTTTCTCATTTTACATTTATCGAAGTTAAAGGATTATAAAGGCGCTATCGAAGACTGTAATGAAATTATTAAAAATGACAGCAAACGAGGCAAAGCCTACTACACCAGAGGAGAATGGTAAGCTACAGCATAAATGCTAATTGTTAGCAATGGTTAAAGTGTCCTATCCATTGATGTAGATTTTATTTAAATGGGTCTTCACTTAAGCTATATAAAATTAGGCAAGAAGAAAGAAGCAATCGCGGATTTTAATGAAAGCTATTTATTGGATAAACGTGAAGGTATTAGAAATACTTATAAAAAAAGAGTAGTAACCCACCCCTTTCCCACAAATTAATCTACCTTTACATTTCAACAGCCACCAAAAAACGGATCAAAGAAATTGAGGATCCCAATTTTAAACTTGAAACGGAAACGAGAGACGCGAGTGTGGGTAACAATCAAAAGACCAGCAATGCAACCACAGCCAATAGTCAACGACCTAACAAGTCAAAGACAAAGAAACTCTCTGTAGAAGAACTGGAAAGTGAATTAGCCAGAATGAAACTTGCAGGGAATAATATATATCAAATTCTGAACATCCCAAACAGTGCCACCTTACAAGAAGCTGAGAAGGCCTGTAATGCTGGAATCAAATCATTTCATCCAGGTATCTAACGGCGTTCAATATAATAAAATGGTGAATGTTACCTCCTTAGAAGGCCATCTTTCTGAGCAAATCAAGCAAATATCTAGATAAAGATTAATCAAGGTCAAAACAAAAGTAGCCATCCCCCATCCCTGCAATAATGCCGGAAAGACCACGGTTTGGTTTTTTAAAGAGCACAATTTCTCTTAAACACAACGAAAAATTCACTCTGTGCCAGAATGTGGCAAGTCATTTGGTGACAAAAACTCTTTTTTTTCTTTACATTCACCATTTAGCTTTACAGTTTTTTGAAGCGAAATTATATATAGTCCGCAACTTATGTATTTCTTCTTGCAGATTGCTATAATCAGAATGCTAAATCCAAAAATCTATGTGAGGAAATTTTCAAAATACTCAAAAGTGTAAAAGTCAGACTAAACGCAGGAACGTCAAAGTAGAAGTTCCAAAGCAAAATATAAAGGTGCTTTTGTAGAAATACAGTCCGGGTTTCACGTTCAACAAAGGCTTCACCTCAACAACGATGTGTGCCACGTTTTTATATTAACAATCTACCAAAAGAACCCTTTTTTTGGTACTCTTAGTGTGGCATATTCAACATCATATCTTAATCCCGCCTGTGGCAGGGTCGGGTCTGCAAATTCTGGCCTTTCAATCACGCTATCTCCCACTAGGTATACATCCATCCTACGCATTATGATATACTGCACCTTCGTTTAACCTACTCCCACGTCTGATTTGGCCTTCCTTTACCCCGGATGCTTCCAGTAACCTGCGTCCCTGTAATTGACCTAACTAGCTCCCCCCTCCTCTCTTCTCATAGCATACCCATACCACCGCAATCTATTTTCTGTCTCAGATTTGTTGTAGTGCATACCGGTATTATGTTGCGCCGACAAGTTGCGTTGGACACACCAGTTCTTCGTGAGATCACTGGGTAAGCAATGCAAGTCCACGTTAATACCAACATGGGTGGTTGGTATAGAAGGTTAGGTGCTGCAAATTTCCCCTCCTATATCCTTTATACCTACCTCCTCATCTCCCATGAGCAGCCTCCTAAGGGTTCAGCCTGTTATGGCTGCTTGGCTTACTCCTCAACCCATTAGTATAACAACCAACTAAGACAAATGAGGCCCTGTGCTAGTGAAATTATGATGACCCCTTATTTTGGCCCGGTGTTACTCAGGAAATTTAGGCATAATTAAAATATTACGTGTTACTTGATCAATCATTATTTTTACAATGTTAATTGATAAAGAAGTTTATTGTTTTCCCAAGAAGATGGGGCTCCTGGCTCCGGGGCCCCGTTTCTTAATTAGAGCTTTTAAAGACAAAAATTCTTTATCCTTCGTCACTTTGCTCTTTGTCCGATTTAGAGAATTTTAAATACTGTAATACAGTACGGCAATTTAATCGTACCATGTCACTATTCAATTCTTTTTCTGTGATAAATAAATGTTCAAATTAAAAACACATCATCATCATTATGCCCTTATCCCGCCTGTGGTAAGGTCGGGTCTGCGGGTTCTAGCCCTCCACTCCCGTCTATATCCCGCCAAGTCCTCGTCCACCCCACACACCACCATATCCTTACGGACAACCTGCTTCCATGTCTACTTCAGGTCTCCTCCTGCCCCGCGTGCTCCCAACCACATGCATTCCTAAAATGCAGTCCCGTAACAGGGGTATGAGGCGATGACAAAAAAATCCCCTCTTCTCATTACGTGTCAATAGCAACTCAACCTACCCTCACCTTAAATTAAAAACACAACATCAGATTTTAATACGAACACAGATAAATACTTTCAGCACGATATTAGTATTCACTTACATTGACTAGCCATAATCTATTCATCTACTGTTTTGACATTAAAAGGGAAGTACATACTGTACATCCAAAACAAAATGTCTTTTTATCCTATATTATTATATGGTGCGTGGCATGTTTCACGTCTAATTTAATAGTATGGGCCTACCAGATAACCTTTAGTGATGTAACTGCCTTGGCGCAAACATTATGTGGAGGTCTATTCGGATAGACTTTCCCTTTTACCCAGTTGTTCTATTTTGCACGTTCTATTTTACACTTTTCATTTTACCCGGTTACTGATTTTGCCTTGCGATTGAGGTGAAAGATGCATGCAATGAATTACAGTATCTCTGGTAAAGCACCTTTGCAATGATCTCTACTTCGGTCCTCCGGCCTTCTCCCCGCGAACAAGATACATATCGATTCTGGGAATGATCTCGTGTAGTCAGGATATATCCCGTTTGTACGAATCTCGCTTTTCTAGGCACAGAAAAATCTCTGAAAAATTTCTTTCTGCCCTGAAAATAATGTTTAGTCATAAAAATACTTGCTTTCGTCAATAATTTTGCCCTAAACCACCAACGAACCCAATGGAAAGTGCAAAATAGAACAACCGGTCAAAAGGGAAAGCGTAGCCGTCTGTTCTTAGTGCATTAGTAACTCACTGCCTCTTGGCTCCTAGAGGAACGTGGGGGGGGTTACTGCACCATTTATGTGGTAAACGCTTCTGGGGAATCACCCCGAAGGCTCAATTGAGGATTCCGATGTCAAATATAAGAAACAAAAGCAATACAACTAGAATATGGTGGGTTTAATTAGAACCCCTCAACCTCCAAAACAAATCATAATGGAATCATAGTCACTATCAGTGGTGCCACACTTCCAGTTTGCGACTTTGTGTTTGTACCAATTCTGACAATTAACCGGATAACGCTGTTTGGGTTTATTTCGTCTCGCTGATGACAGATCATTTTCAATCATATTTTGTGGGTAACTGCAGCTGTATGGGGGGCGCTGATCATCAGAACCCAGAGCAAACGGATGGCAATGAGCACTATACTCAGTGTTGTCAGACACTTCGCTGACGTGTAGCGTACGCTTACGCCACAAAAAGACATGAAATATTTTTCATCTATTACAATTAGGTCTCAGGTCTCTAAGGGGAGTGGAGCGGCAAATTGCGTTGGACACACCAGTTCTCGTCTGATCACTGAAGTTAAGCAACGCGACCTCAGTTAGTAACGATAGGGGTGGCCGCTTGGGAAAACTGGGCACCGCTAGTATCCAAAAATCGTCGCATTAGTGTAGTGTCTGTGGAGTCCCTGCATCAGAACTACACTGTGGACGGGGCTCTAATGACCTTGTAGTTGACGGCCCCTAAAACACAAACAAACCCTCTAAAGGGAGTGAGTTTGAAAAAAAGCATATTTTATCTAATTTCGGATTAAGATTTTTCTGTAGTCGGTCACAAGCTAAGATAAATGGAGAGAGTTGGTTCCTGTGATTCCTGTGAAACCGGGAAAATTAGCCAAAAAACCCTTGGATTGGAAGGACAATTTCTCTCTCTTTCGCTGCTCTAGTTGAAGTGCCTAGTGTTGTATGCCTCATCCAAAAGCTGTGCACCCTTGTCGGGTATTCACCAGTAGGTGAAAATGGGTGTATACCAGGCCTGGTGAATACGTTTAAGGTTATGTTAGCGCAATTATAAAATGGAAAGGGGAAGTATGAAACATTCTGTCCGCTGCTAAGGTCTATTAAAGATCTTATGCAGTATACCATAACAGAGACCGAACCAGTGTCCGAGGAAATCAATTTGGGTTTATGCCGAGTAGGCCAATCGTAGAACCAATATTTACGACAGATGATTGAAGAGCATAGAGCAGCAAAGAAGGACCTTCATGCAATATTCGTTGACCTTGAGAAGGCATATAATAGTGACCCTAGACAGGTAGTATGGAGCGTTTCAAGAAAGAAAGGGGTTGATGAAGACCATATTAGGATAGTGCAGGATATGTATGATGGTTCCATCGCTAGGGTGAGGACAGCATGGGGAAATACTGTACGCTTTAATTTGCAGGTTGGTGTGCATCAAGGGTCAGCACTTAGCCCGTATCTATAGGAAAAGGAGAATGTGTCCCTCAGTGCATGGTATTTGCTGATGATGTTGGAAAGCTTGAGGAGTCCAAAGAGGATGCAGAAAAGGGTCTACAAGATATTAAGACGGCAATGGAAAGAGGGGGCCTTAAGGTGAACATGAAGCAGATAGAGTACCTAGCTTTCAATTTTAGTGGCCACGGGCAAGGGGATGAGATTCGTTGTGGGGCCGCCTGTGCGACCGCCAGGTCCCATAAAGTTAAAGGCAAAGTTTACAGAACGGTCGTTAGGCACGGTATGCTGTATGGCTCAGAGTGTTGGGCAGCTAGGAAGACCCATGAAAGGAGAATGCAAGTGGGTGAGATTCGTGGGTACATGAGTAGATGAGTACATAAGTGGGGTGTTACGATCGGACAGAATTAGAAACGATGACGTTAAAGGTATCTTGGGGGGGGGGGGGGGAAACATCACAGAAAAGATGAAAGAAAATCGGCTGAGGTTTGAATGGGCATGTGATGAGGGGGAGGAGGAACTTATTAGGTCCATTGTGGGACTGCAGGTGATTGGGAGCACCAGAAGTAGTGGATGACCTAAACGGACGTGGGAACAGATGGTGCAAAGGGACATGGAGGAGTGCGGGGGATGAGAACCCGCAGACCCGACCCCGCCGCAGGCGGGATAAGGGTGAGATGATGATGATGATGATGCAGTATACCCTAAATTCACAAAAGAAGTTCACTAACAATGCATAAAAAATACACGTTAACTCTGGCATTCTTGTGGAATATTTGCCATTGTCGTCTGCACCTTACAAACGCATTCTCTAACCCACGCTTTATTTCTAATGTAGGGTCTACTACTATCGTCCAGTAATGATATTTTCTTCCCAAGTGACAAGACAGGTAACAAGCTACAGTAGCTACTGCCTAGAGATACTGTAATAGGCCTACTGCTGACGGTTCCGACAGACGCTGGAGGCGGATCGCATTCGTTTGAGGTCTCCTATCACTATCAAGCAAATACAGCAGTTTGCGATAAAATGATGTGTACCCGATATATATTTCAAGATATCAAAGTCAAATAATTTCTGTAATCAAACCTAAGGCTAAATCAGTTCCTTCGGAAGCCTTCATACATAGAAGGTGGCGCACGCTTACAAGTTGATTTGTGGAACGTGCAAGGCAACAGCGGCCACCGTACACAATGAGTGGAAGTAATTCAACAAGTAAGTGCATTTAAATTACGAAACTTTTTTTTGAGCTCGGAGTCAGTCTTTCAACATCTGCGATTGATTTTCTAAACGTTTATTCGACAAAACATGAATCCACAAACACATTTGTCGGAGATGACGTCAGTTCACGGTTTAATTCAGGTTGGACTAATAGAAGTTCTATAAACTTATTACAATTCTTCTTTTCCTTGGTTATCCACGTCAATTTGGTTCGAAATGGAACAATAGGGGATTGCTTCAAAGCCATAGAGACGCTTACCAAACAGGTGAGCATATTGTTATAAATGTTTAAGAAATAATAACATAAATAAAGCTTATGTGAATATTTATATGCACAAAAAGTTGTGAGATAGTGTTGCTTGTACATACAGTATATCAGGGGACAAACGTACCCGTATTTCTTGTAACCCAGGCAGTACATTAAGCCCGACATTATTACAATCTTGTGCCTGGCCTACTCACTAGTGACGTAACAAATATTAATAAAAAATGATAGTAATTTATGCATTGAGTAACAGTACTGGCATATATTTTTGGTATTTGTTTTCATGACTCAGATGCCAAATAAAAGTTTCAGGAGTTTGAAAGAACCTAAAGTCTCTTGAGGATAACATGTGATAAGTTAGCTTAGTTTACTTATATATGAATGTTGGATTTGTATGATATAAGAATTAGCTCCTGGGCATTCAGGTAAATTTTTTTTTATAAATCTTATTACATCAAAGTTTCCCCCACAATGAACTGTCTTGTCATCGCACGAAATTCAAACATTGATCGTTTTATTGTACATTTTACTTGAGGTGTAATAGAAATGAATTCTTCATAAAGCTCACCACAATCCGATACTGTAGGTCTTCAGTCATAAATGTAGTATTGAATTTGGGTAACCTACACACCAGGTGATTACTGTACTTACAAGTAGGGGCTTACATTGTGTCACATCGCACGAAAACTATTCTGGATTCTACGCGGCCTTTGTTTTTTTTTTTTACTTCCCTACGATCCATTTTTAACGTAACGCAAGAATAGGTGAGAGGCCAAGCGCAGGGTTCTTTCAGGACAAATTATGGCTTTTAATCGGTGACATTTTGTGTTATTATGCAAAGGTGGAAGTTCTGAATGGCAGAATTAAGCTGTTGGAAGCCAAATCTGAAAGTAAGATGTAGAATGAGAGAATGAAGAAAACCAGATGAATTGCTAACAAAGACATTACATGTTATTGGTGCAAATATATACTTTTAAATAATGTCGTAGATTTGGAAAAGGAACTAAATTCGATAAAGAATAGTGGCAACAAAAATGTAAAGAATCCAATGAGTAATAACTTCATGCCATACACGCGAACTGTGAAAGACAACAATTTCAACACCGCAAACATAAATCAACTAACTGACACAGCAACAAAACACGTATATACATTTATTAAATATAGTACTGTATTCGAATAATCTAATCATTTAATGGTATCCGCCATTCTTATCTAACATTCTTCCTTCTATGTTTTTAATAAAGCAACACGACACAGTAAAGGCATTCGGGACATCCATCTCTGGAAAACGCCATTTACAGATCCCTCCAACATCCGAAATTGGTAAACCTATAAATAAGATATAGGATCAGTGCCGGATTTACCAATAGGCTAATTAGGCTGAAGCCTAGGGCCTCAACATTTAGTGGGCTTCAAAACTTAAGAAAAGGGGTTGAAAAGGGCCTCAAAATTGAAATAACCAAGGGGCTCTCAATATCTAAATCCGGCACTGTATAGGATTCACGAAAAATGCATTAATTAATCTATTTGTCATACTTCGTTTTTCACCTCGTGTCCAACTGGTAGCTTTTCATCAAAATAAAGTGGGTAACGGCAGTCAGTCTCCAGTTAGAGAAGTCGCTAAACGGGTAATAATGCGTTTATAACTATGAGTCATTTCACAACCAATCAAAAGTTTATCATGATAACCTTGAATAATGAATTTTGCTTGTGGGGCAATGAATAACAGTTTGAAGATTTATCAGTGCTTAACGTCGGAAACTCTGTCACACAGTCGGATTGGAACAAACCCCGAACAAAAACAAAAGGTGAGTAACGTTGACCCGCCCTTCGCTCATATCACATATATCTATAAATTTAAGTTTAAAATATGAAAGCGTATCTCTACTCTCGGGGCCGGTAAGAATCACTACTTTCCACCCGCGCGAGGGTGTGTTGAGTAAAATCAAAAGTATGTACGAAAGTAAATTCTTGGTCTGGCGTCAGGGCCCGCTCTAAGGGGGGGGGCAACCCGAGCATTTGTCCAGGGCGCGAATATAATTAGGGGTGCCATTTTTGGCTGTAAGTGTGAGAACAGAGCGCTGCTTCAAGGGGCGGCAATTTGTCCTTTTGTCCGGGGCGGCATAAGTGCTAGAGCAGGCGCTGCTGGCGTACTTGAAGGTAATTGTGTTTTTTCCTGATTCCCCCTTTCCTTCCTTAGTCTCCCTGAGTTGTTCTTCGATTTACTTCAATCCTGCATTACCAAAGTTGTCACTTAACTAAAGACGTAATATTTATGTATTCTCTTAGGTGGGATGATGAATTCATTACCCAAGATGATACTCGTAACCTCCGAGGACCAGGTCAGTTGTTTGTCATAATTATACATTTCATATGAATTCAATGAGGATAATGCTCGAAAATTTTAAGTTACCGTCGTTATTTTCGGATGATGCCGCTTTTACCACATTAAATACTCGGAAATGTATTGTAGTAGATGATGCTGTGGTTATCGTTATGTCTTTTCAACCAATTGCTTCCATTGAAGCGCCAATCTTACGCAAGAAGTTTTATTATGATGGTTGTGAAACGGGATTATTAAATATTTGAAGCAATTTAAGAGTATCAATTTTATTTCAGATAGATAGTAGCAAAAATGATGCAAAGAGCACCGCGCATTCAATGACTCCGGATTTATTACCATCAACCAAAAGTAATATCTAATATGAGCATTTTTTTTACTGATACATTGTTTCGTTATTTCATAAAATTGAATGATGGTACGCTCTCTTTGAAAACAGCAAGCATTGAAACTAGTCAACAAAAAAGAGAAAAGTCCGTTTCTCTATCGGCTGATGGCCTGGTTTCACAGTCTACTTCCAGACGACAGATTGATGATCCTTCAAAGTAGAGTAAAATTGATATTTTAAAGTGAATAATAATAATAATAGTAGCACGGTGTGTTGGCGCCTTCTAGAAGGTGTAGATGTGTGTGTGTGTGTGTGTAAGAAAGTTAACGAAATGAATTTTCCGCTTATTTCAAGGGTCAAAAGTGCAGCGAACAAAGAGCGCCAGGAAGAAGACAAAAAACAACTACAGCAACAAGCGAAAACTTCAGTTGACATAACAAAGAGGAATAGTACAGGAATGCAAAACGGTGAAGACCTGGATGAATTAGTCATGTAGTTAATACTGATTTAAAGAACGAACGGTATCCATAGGTACTAACGCTCAAGAAAGTTTGATAGACGAACTCAAGCAATTTTCAGGAAGCGGATTCCCGTTTAAGAGAACAATTTCCAAAGATCAGTAAGTCGTACTCCAAGATGATGTTGTCAACTAGGAATTACTGAACATTTCATTTTAAGAGCTGGTCACATTAACTTCAAAAAAATATGATTTTGTACCAATAAAGGGCCGACGCAGTCAATTTTTTTATAGCAGTCTCTGTGCTGCCTTTCGTTTTCTCGCGATTTCTGTCAATTTGGAATCGATGAAATCTGTAAATAACTACCACTCTTGAGGTGAAGTTGTTTTGACACGGTTTTTCCGTCTCTTCCCTACACATAGCTAAAAATGATTTCCTGTTCTCCGATCATTATTGAAATAAGTAGTTACCAAATCTTAATGTATGTTCATGCTTGGTCGTTGTTTTTTGACTTCACCTGCAGACTATCTAACACTTGGACCTATTCATCCGCGAAGCCTGAAGTGAGATGAAGGTTAGATTCACTAAAGATGACAGCAAGGAAGATGCCGATTGATACTGACGTGACGATACGTGTATTGTACTACAGTGGAAGAGAGTGGGGTGAAAATATGTGCCGTTTGTGAGAAGGGGAGTAAAGATGTGGGCCCTCACCCCTTTCCATTCCAATACGTTTATGCAATGCACCTTATCATTTCTCCAGGATTTTACCGACAACTCCGTTATGTTTCAACTACCTCTAATTGCAATCTCCACGTCACATTCTTCCTTACTTTGCTTCCACCAGGTCACAAAAACGCGTTATCGAAATTAATTCATTTAAGAGATTTATTTTGAACATGATCAATGTTGACGTGAACACACACGAATAAGTACTAGGGAGTTCCCTGATGGCATGCTGGTCGTAGCATCAGACCACGATTCCCACATAATTATCCCAAACTTCTGTACTGTTTTCCAAGTGGCACTGAGAATCAAGAGATCAGTGTTTGATCTGATTATATCAGAATAATAAACTCCATTCCTTTCTCGAGCTTTGGGTTTTTCTTTAGCGTAGCTACTTTTGCCTCTACACACACGTTTGTGATTATTTTGAGGAACACAAAATTATTTACTAATAAAATGAATAGGAATCTTTTACAAGTAAATCGTCATTCAATGAATCGTTTTACAATAGTTTCTTACTTTTATGAACATCGTCATGGCCATTTGTTAGGGCTTCATCACTCACATAGGCGTGATGAAGCCCTGATGTATTCTCCGTAATACACTGAGTATCTTCTCGATTCAACCAAGTAGTAATTCACAGTTAATCCGGGCTTGTCAACTGGGATTCTAACGTTACACGATTATCGATCCATGGCTGGATGGTTGATCTCCCACTGCCTTCCATTCCATAAATTCCATCGTAAAATTCTCAATTCCTCTCTCTCTCTCTCTCTCTCACTCATCGCTCCTATTCAGCTTCCCCCAGTGAATTGCGTTTTCATCTTTTCATCGCGCCCTTGCTACTGATCCCTGACCCTCACGCCCTGTATTCCTCTCGCTCACTCGACTTTAACACCCATTCAGTTTCTTTAGAAACACCGGTGGGAGGTAATAAATGTCATCTAGCTAAGGTGGCAAATTGCAATTTTTTACAAATCAGCATAAGCGTGTTTTGATGGTTAGAAATTCGACCTCGGTCAAAGCCCATTTGACGGTAATTACACATTTCAGTATTCAAGTCTGTATTTGAATTTTGTCCGTTATCAATAAGTGAATTATTAGTCATATAATTGTGTTTGACGTCCCAATCTGTTTGTTTTGTTGGTGTTTAGGGCCCTTCAACTACAAGATCATTTGAGCCCCGTCCACTGCATATTTCTAATGCAGAGACTGCACAGACACTACACTAATGCGACGATTATTGGGTATTAGCAGTACTCAGTTTTACCAAGCGGCCACCCATGTTAGTACTAGCTGGGGTTGCGTTGCTTAACTTCCGTGATCAGACGAGAACTGGTGTGTCCAATGCAATAAGCCGCTCCCATTGACGTTTCAACAGCTCCAGGAATGGATACACGGCCGTAAAGAGAGAAATTTTTTTCATTTATAAACCATAGAAAGGTAAGCCATGCCAATTAATTAATTACTATAGTATAAAATAGTTTAAGATATTGCGTCCTTTCGTGATGTATAATGGCAGATGCACCTTTATCCCACATGCAGTGCTGGCCCGAGCCTTTGTGGGGCCGGGTTCAGAAATATTTTGCGGGGCCTTTTGTAGAAAAAAAATCCCACCTCGGTGGCGCAGTGGGCAGCGTGCTCGGTAACTGCGTCAGTGATTCTAGACTCGATACTGGACCGAGGTAGGTTAGCTTCTTTCAGGAGAGAGAGGCCTCGAGTACGCCTTCCTTCGGATGAGAAGTAAAACCGACGCCCCGTGTGGTGTACGATGACAGTGGCACTTAAAAGAACCCTCTCTACCAGAGCCGTAACGGGGGTATGAAACGCCTGTGGCAAGTGTCTAACTTTCGCTTGTCCGTAACCCAATAATGACAAAAAACTTAAACATTTTGCGCCCGAACCCAGTTGCTCCCGTGACGGCTGCCTTCTTCGCCACGCCCTAGTTACGGCCCTGCTCTCTACTATGGAACGGGTAGATGAGGCAAAATTTCCAGGTGTAGGAGCTCGCCCCCCCTCCCCCCTGGCGTCGGTAGAGTGCCCCACCGAACAGTAGGCCCACGATAAATACTGTACCGGTAAGCAGTTTTGGTCGGCAGCCGGCTGCAGGAAACTTTTTTCCAATATACCACCCGTGTGCCCGTTCAGACGGGCAACATGAGTATTCGACCCTACCATAGGCGGGAAAAGGGTTAAGAATTGCTTTGCTAGGATGATGCCGGCGTCTTTCCCATCGCAGTTTCCAAAATGTTCAACATATTTATCAAAAACAAAATTCACAAAAGAAAGACTGGAATTCAACATAACTCATTTTGAAGAGGCTAGTATAAAATATTCAATAAATTCCTGTAAATATGGTCACGGCTACCATGCGAGGTGATAAGCTATTTACCACCACTAGGGAATTTAAAAATAAATTGCTTTTCATTGATCATTGTTTTTGGTCACATCGATTACGTCACACTGTAGTCATCCCAAAACCATCACTAATGGCCGACATTTTTATTAAAATGTTTATAGTTGCAAACAATAGGACAGTTTAAATTCTACATGAATCGACCTGGCCTTTTATAGCAAACCCACCTCGATATGGCGCCGAGGAAGCTGCTCGACTACTGCCTTCAGTGGTTCCAGGTTCGATACTGGGCCGAGGTGGGTTGGCATCCTTCGGGCAAGAGAGAGAGAGGACTCGGGTGCACCTCCCGTCCAGTAGAAATAAAGCCCCATTGCCCCGTGCGATGTCATTTGCACGTAAAAGAACCCTTTTAACAACGCAACCCCAGCTAGTACAACATGGGTGGCCGCTTGGAAAACTGGGTACTGCTAATACCCAATTAGTGTAGTGTCTGTGCAGTCTCTGTATTAGAACTATGCAGTGGACGGGGCTCTAATGACCTTGTAGTTGATGGGACCTAAAAAACACTGGAAAAAATGAAAATATCGTCCAACAGATCGCTCATGTGTTCCAATGGGGCATAATGGGTACACGATCCCGTTATACAGTAGGTGGGAAAAGGGTTAGTAGTTGCTTTTGCTTTTCTTTATTAAAAAATGATATGAAGGACTTCAACGTTAGGTTCCGTTATGTGCTAAATTCATTTGTCACCGTCCTGCTACTACTGTATAACGTGTTTTTTCGTCGCTATCATTTAAGCTGTTTTCCTCACGGTTATAGATTTTTTGGGGGGGATTTTGGGTTTATTTTCTCACATCCATCAACAAGTCCACCACATGACCAAACCAATGAATTCTTCTCATCATATATCAGTCTATGCTTTCTTTATCAGACAAGAGTCTTTTTATTAATGATCCAACAATATCGCCCCTATGTTCCTGATTCCACCACTGAAGTTAAGCAGCGCAACCCCAGCTAGTAGTGACCGCTTGGGAACACTGGGTACTGCTAATACTCAAAAATCGTGGCATTAGTGTAGTGTCTGCGCAGTCTCTGCATTAGAACTACGCAGTGGTGGAACTGTAACGACCATTGTAGTTGAAGGGCCCTAAAACACCAACGAAACAAAAATCCTGATTCCCTTGTAACAGATGGGAATCTCTCCATGCCTTAGGCTGAAAAAAGGGTTTGGTATGGTGGTGGAACTATGTAGTAAACATTCGTAGTAGACAAGGAATTTATTGTAGATGTAGGATGATGCCCTTAAAAGTTAGTGGGAAGGCTTTTCAGTTTAGGTATCCTTGCCTCAGTCCGCTACATCCCAAGGCTCCTCTGAGGTCACAATTAAGAGGGGCTCATTACCCGTTTGCGAATCAAAGAGCATCTTATCGCCTTTCCATCTTTCTACTATCGTCATGATAGGAAATCTAAGAATTTTGACTGATAATCAATTCCACGAATCTCCCTCCTCTCGCGATCTGAAGTGCAAAAAATACTTCAAACTGTCGGTTAAAGGAAAGACCTTGAACAATTCGGGAGAGCAAATCAAAGCCGACTTCCACCTTTCCGCCTCATCATCATCATACCCTTATCCCGTCTGTGACAAGGTTGGGTTTGCGGGTTCCAGCCCTTCACTCCCGCCTATCCCGCACCATATCCCTGTCTACCCCACACACTACCATATCCTTACAGTCATCCTGCTCCCATGTCTGCTTCAGTCTCCCCTGTCCGGGTGCTTCCAACCATATGCATTCCTGTAATGGACCTAACGAGCTTCTCCTACCCTCTTCTTGTTATGTGCCCATACCACCTCACTCTACTCTCCCTCATTTTCCCCCGATGTCCCCTACCCCAGGCTACCTCTAATATGCTTATTCCTAACTATAGCATACTACTTGCATTTTTTTGACGTGGCTCTTCCTCACTGCCCAACACTCTGATCCATGTAGCGTAGCGGACCTAACCACTGCCCCGGTCACATTAACGCAATACTGGATGGAAATAAAGAAGAAGGACCCTGCAGTCTTCAGCGATAGTCTTCGTCTTCTTGTATGCAAAAGCCTTGTGGTCGATAGGAGTCATATTCCTGTCTTAATTACAGCATGACAATCACGCGATGCAAATGCGCGACTCCGAGAAATTGAACATTAAGGGAGTTTTATTCAGTGCTGCCAGGTTTAATCAATAGGAATTATGATTAAGGGCCACGGGACTGGAACATTAAAAATTGCTACTGTCACCGCTAGTGTTTCTCTTGCAGTTTCAAATTAATGACCATAAAGCCTGGGGGTCGCGCAAGGGACGCAAATGTCCCTCGAAACGCATTCACATAGAGCTTTCCCACTTGCAAGGGGGAGCTTTTCTTTTTTCTTTTTTTTTAAGTTTATGATTAGGAAGTTGAATTTGTGCGCCATTTTGACACCAACGTTATGTACCTACATCGTTTCAGCACCCATTTCTCGGGGTCGTTAATCATGCAACCTTTATTCACTAACTGGATTAAAAGTGAACTCGTAGCCTCGTGAAACACCTATGTCATAACTCAAATAAGTTGGCATCAATTTGCAGATGCTTTTAATTAGCCTCTCGTAGTTTTCATTTCTTGATGGGCACACATCCAAATATTAAAAATGACCCGCCTCAGTGGCGCAGTGGGTAGCACGCTCGGTAACTGCGTCAGTGGTTCTAGGTTCGATTCTGGATCGAGGTGGGTTGGCTTCTTTCGGGCGAGAGAGAGAGAGGCCCCGAGTGCGCCTTCCTTCGGATGAGAAGTAAAACCGAGGTCCCGTGTGGTGTACGATGGCATTTGCCCGTCAAAGAACCCCCTCTGCTCTGCAACGGGTAGATGAGGCATAATTTCCAGGTGTAGGAGCTCGCCTCCCCTGGCGTCGGTGGAGTTCCCCAACGCATAGCACACCGACAATAAATAAGCATAGGGGTTGCAGCTTTGGTCGGCAACCGGCTGCGGAAAAATGTGTCCAATATGTGTGACCCTTGTGTCCATTTAGAGGGACAGGATAGGTACCCGACCCTGCCATAGGTGGGAAAAGGGTTAGGAGTTGCTTATATGTATATAAAGTGATGAATTTTTATTCCTTAACTCTCTTCCAGTATAAATGACAGAAAATGAAAGCAGAAATCGATGTTATCTCAGGCGAAATGATACCCATCCCAAATATTTTATAAAGGATTGTTGTGTTCTCACGAGGATCCGCTCTCCGTGTTTAGATGTTTCATTATTCTTGTTGATCTAAAACGTATTAAAACTACTCCTTTTTGCTTCATTGTATTTAATAGATGGCCGTGGTCCTGTTTCAAAAGAAATAATTGCATTGTACAACCTTGGGGAAGGCAATCAACGATTGGCTGGACACCTGGGACATTCCAGATCTTGGTTGGTATGTTGTCGGCCCCCCATTCTTCCTTCTCCTATAAGATGTGTTGTGACAGTAGAAAAAGAAAGAAGTTGAATGGCAAGAAAATGACAACATTCGGGAATGCCAAGGTATTTTGGTAACGTTTCGTCTATTTGTCTTCCTCACCACATTGTCGAATAAACACTGGTGGCATGTTGGGTACGGAAGCTGGAAGAAAGAGGCACATTCCCGAAATCAGAGAGAAAACAAGAGTGATGAAAAAGAAATAAGATGTCGGTCTCCATGGTAACCCCGTGAGAGGCGCCACCAATGCTAAGCGTTGAAAAATGATCCATCCTTTTTTCCATGGACACACAGGATTGAGTTACTCCTAAGCACTAACGTCAACCACACACTTCGGGTGGAAGTTCAAAGATAGGCTGATTGGGTCCTTTCTCCCTCTCTCTTTCTGTATACAGCTCTCCTCTGACTTTCATCTTCTCCATCAGGTGTTGCTCTTCCGGTAAGACTGTTTTTACTCATGCAACTTCGTCACATCACTGCTACAATAAATCATTTTCCTCGAAAAAGTACTAAAAGTAATTAACTAAAACTTTTTTTCATCCCATCTGAATTCTAGCGCCGACAGCCTGGAAAATGACGCCACAGTGAGAGGATCCGGAAACTTTTGGGACACATTTATAGTAAAGTGAGCCACATTGGTGCTTCGGACTCTTAGTAGACATTTCGAATTACGAAGATGACACAAGTTCTTCTCACCATTCAATCAAAAATCGTGGTGCCATCCTCGGTACAATTCGACTAGCTCGAAGATTTTAATTTTGAGAAAAGTTTTGTCACCATGATCATAAGTCTACATAACCATCCTCGACCACCTGACGCTGCTGACCATAGGCCATGTATCGGTGGAAGGTAAGAATTCACATGTCCATATTTGGTTCATTCTGAGAGAGAGCCTTTGTCATGTCTTTAGTGATTGGTCATTTTTCTCCATTCTCCTGTTAACATTTTAATGTACGAAAAGGGCCCTAGAGTAATACTGGGTAAATAGATGATGCTTTGAACATTTGGCAAATCTCCCCAATGTCCAGTTTAACGTCTTACGGACTATTGCTTTAGATTTGTTGTAATATACACACCCATTACTTTCGACTGACGTGGCCACGAACTCCTTACGACTGACTCCAGTATTAAAAAGTCAGAAGTGGTGTGTCGTTGATGGGTCATTTGTTCTGTTGCGTTTATTTTTCCAGTTGGTTGATTGTCATCCCTTTAACCAGTTGTCTTTTCTCTCTTCTTCCCCTTTCTCCCCCTACCACCTCTCCCTTCTCTCTCTGCCCCCCTCTCTCCCTCCATCCTCTCCTCTCTCTCCTCTCTTTCTCTTCTCTCCCCTCTATCCCCACCTTCCTCTCTCTCTCCCTCCCTTCTCTCTGCTCTCTCGCTCTCCTCTCTCTCTCTCCCTCCTTTCTCTCTGCCCTCTCGCTCTCCTCTCTCTCCCTCCTTTCTCTCTGCCCTCTCGCTCTCCTCTCTCTCTCCCTTCTCTCTGCTCTCTCGCTCTCCTCTCTCTCTCCCTCCCTCCTTTCTCTCTGCCCTCTCGCTCTCCCCTCTCTCCCTCCTCTCTCTCTCCTCTCTCCATCCTCTCTTTCTTCTCTCCCGCCATCTCCCTCATCTCTCCTCTCTCGCTCCCCTCTCTTTCCCTCTATCTCCCTCTCTGTTCTCTGCTAGTTATGCTATCTACGAGTAGTTTAACGAATGACCGAGCGGTAACCAAACTCCCTCTTCCCTCACTAACACGAATCAATTAAGGACCCTTACACCACTTGACAGTTATAGTCTATTCCCATGAATAATTTCGTAGTGCTTTGAAGCCAACAGATTACGACTTGGAGCTGTAACTATTGATGACATGGTAAGGTCAAGCAGATGATTCTAGGGACTTATCATTGTAGGCATTTATCTTGCTCTCATTTTTTTTCTCCTCGCCACACTTCTCGTTGTCTCTGGTTAAAGGTCCCTAGTTTTGTCTTCTCCCCCTAATCCCACCAGTTCTCGTCTTATCACTGAAGTTAAGCAACGCAACCCCAACTAGTATTAGCACAGGTGACCGCTTGGGAACACGCACTGCTAGTACCCAATAAATCGTCGTAACAGAGTAGTGTCTGTGGGGACTCCGCGTTAGAACTACGCAGTGGACGGGGCTCTAATGACCTTGGTGGTTGCAGGGCCCCAAAAACACCAACGAAACGAAAAAAATCCCCCTAATCCCCACCGTATTAATATTGCTTTTCCTCTGTCCAGAAATTACTTGAAGAGGTTGGGGAATGGGTTACTAAAATCATCGATTTGAAGGTTTGCAGGAAGTCTCTTTCCATAGAAAAACATCATTCCTAATCCTTTCTAACTCGGGTACCAATGGTCAGACGGTATTTTTACGTAACCGGCAGTCTAATCTAAAATAAAAAAAAAACCCCGGCTTATTTAATATGCAATTATTGGGAGCGTTTTTATCCAACCCAGGGGTGAGCTCCTAACTGAGACCTGAGAAATTGATTAATGTAGTGTTCTCGGTGCAGAAGGTGTTCTGTTGCGTGTAGGTTATATCGTATATACCGCACACCTCGGGGCTAGGGCTTCATTTCCCATTTGACGAAAGGCCCACCTATAGTTACCCCTCTTTATCTCTTTCCCGCTCCGAAAGGAGTTATCCATCTAGCCACCAACACAGGATAGGGGTGGTGAGCACATGGGGAAGAAAGCTGTCTCTCTTTTTCATATACAATTAGTTGTTTCACTGCAATCTCAATTAGTCTAATCATCATCATACCCTTATCCCGCCTGTGCCAGGGTCGGGTCTGCTGGTTCTAGCCCTCCACTCCCGTCTATCTCCCACTAGGTCCCCATCCACCCCACACACTATCACCCTAATCTAAGATTTGTCCGTATTCTTTCTGAGCATGCTCTGATTGGGGGTACCCCCAGCCAGGCGTCTGAAACCCACAGGAATATTGGCAGGGTTTTCTGTGGGGGGATGCCGGCCTACCCCACGCCTCAATTAGTCTAATGAACGGACAAAATAAAAATATCCAACTACGACTCCAAATGAAATGAAAAGAAAATGAAATATTAATACTATCTTCCTTAATAATTCAAGAAGGACCAGGAGAAGGAAGTATTACCTCAAATAGTGCCATCATTTTAAAATTTTACTCATTGATGTCTTTTATTTTGAAAGTGAGAGAGTGTTTCTAAATTAGGTGTCGTAAACTAAAAGTTAAAAAAAATCTTCTTGGAAGAGGAGTTAATTACAGATCAAAGTGATAAAAGGGTTTCCACCGACTTTCTTACTGGGAGGGGATAACAACAGCGAAATCAAGATATAGCATACAGGCCATTTCTTTCAAACTACTAACACGAGAAAAAGATCAACGCTTTCAAATCATTGTTTAATGATGTTGTTGTGTTTTGAAGACATGAGCAAAAAAATGAAAAAAGCACGTAGAAATGAAAGTGAGTCAAATGAACTAATCCTTAATGGCCTACGCAAGATGTCTTGCACCTATTACCTTCTTTCTTTGAATTCTCTGCCCATATATCTACCTACCTGGCTACCTCTCCCAACAACATGGGGATAATGATGACATCACATGTCGCCTGTTTTACCACCCTTCCCATTTGTTATCTCTCCTATCCCTTACCCCTCTTAGCCTCCCCCCTCTCTCTCCTCTCTTTCTCTCTCTCTCTCTCTCTCTCTCTGCAAAGGAGATTTGCTCTTCTTCCCCAAGTATACCAAAAAAAAAAATGCAAATCGATATTTTTTACGGATGTTATATTATTATAGGTTGGCATTATTTCGTTATCCCCACTTTTGATAGCAGAGAAAGTCGAGAAATTGGCAGCTTACAGCAGGCGACCATATCAAATGACGAGAACAGCTAAAGAAATCTGGTGGGTGCTAGGGTGGGATAAGGATTGTAAGAGGGAGGGATGAAGGGAACGAGAAATGAAAATTAAAGGTAACCATTTTTGTTATCCCTGTTGATATAATTGTTGAGAGAAGGATTAAGAAAGAGACGGTCATATGACGGGCCGCCTGAGATATTAAATGTGAGTCTTCTGAAAGTCGTTTTGTAGCTATTCATTTGGACCCGAGGCCATTATCAACGTGACTAGTGATCAAAAAAATTGGAAGAGGGAACTTTTAATGTTACGATATGGGCCAGAAAGAGCAAGATTCCTCATCTTCTTCTCCTCCTTCTCTTCCTTCCATGAGATCAAGCTTTTAGCATCATGGAGAATGCAACAGTAGGAAGCATATAAGTAAGCGTCTTCCTCATACCCTTATCCGGCCTACCGCAGAGCTCAGTGACGTACTAAACATATTTAGCGCCTGGGTACAAAATATGCAATAGTAGCTTACTGACAGAGCCTTTTGTTGACCTTTCTTTAGCATATTCCTTTTTAAATTCACTGAGGCCCGACACAATGGTAAATTCTCTCCCGTGAGGAAGCTGCCCTTCGTTACACTTCTGGCAAGGTTGGATCTGCTAGTTCTGATCCTCCATTCTTCACTATTTCAATGTTTGCTTTGACATAGCTCTTCCCCATCTTCTACCTATAATCTGCATCTGTCTGCTTTGCCTGTGCCTTAGGCCGGCCCTGCATACCACTTCGGTCTATTATCTTTCATGTGCTTCTCTCTAATATGGCCATGCCCCACACACACATACTGTAGCATGTGCAATTTTACTGCTTGCCATCTATTCGTAAGCAATGCCCTGAACCCGGGAAACCCTCCCGGAGAACCCGGAATGCCCAAAACCAGAAAAGCCGTTCAGTTTCGTTAGAACCTTCATGTGATAAAGCGCCTCATTTGTTTGTCTCCACTTTATCCATCCTACACTGAGATCATGGATAATTGCCATTATGTCCACCTCCATCCCATTTGAAGACCACAGACCTTTTGGTACCCTCTTCCCATCCCCGATCGTATTCCTGACGTTTTTCTATCCCTTCTCTGAACTTTCCTAGGAATAAATACATTACTCAGTGTCATTACCAAATGCCATGCACTGGGGTCCTCATTCCCAGTAAACAACTCCTAGGTAAGGACCTTCATCCAGTCATAATAAAGATAGGCTTCATGGTGAACCTGCCTGGCATGAAACAAAACTGATTACCCCAGACACTAATTCTGACCTATAATAATTGAAGGTCTATAACTCTCTCGCAAAGCTTCAAGGTATGACTGATAAATTTAATCTCAATCCTGGATATCCCCTTTGCTCCTGAATAGTGATATCACCCATCTCTCATTTATCATTGACTTACTGTGGGCTCTGAGCCTCATCATAATTTAATGGAGGTCCTTATAGGTCAATTATTTTTCGTTTTCCCATCTTTCATAGGGTCTCATTTCTACCTTCCGCAGCCTCTAGAAACATATAAGAAATAAAGAGACGAAAAAGTTGTCGGAACAAATTCCTGAATGGATACATGCATGAAATAACCTTATAACTTATTTGTAACAGTTGTGAAGTTGAACGGTAGAGTGTTGAAAATGACCAACAATTTAACCTGATAGCTATTTATGGACATTTATCGTAACCTTCTGGACCAAAGGGAGAAAATTTGTCCAGAATCGAGGACATTGAATTTGACAGCCAAGCACTCCATCAAATAAGCTAATAATGAAATTCAAGCGCATTGTCCATAACACTCTGATCTGTTACAAACGGGAAGTAATGTACAAACTGCAGTAGGCCTACTTCTCTTGAGGAATAAATGTATGCATCGTACTCTTATCCCGTCTGCGGGTTCTAGTCCTCAACTCCTGTCTATCTCCCACCAGGTGCCCGTCCACACCACACACTACTATATCCTTACGAACAACCTGTTCCCAAGTCCGCTAAGGTCTCCCCTTTGCCCCGGATGGGGGAGCGGCTTTATTGAGTTGGACACACCAGTTCTCGTCTGATCACTGATGTTAAGCAACGCAATCCCAGCTAGTACGTACATGGGTGGCCGCTTGGGAACACTGGGTACCGCAAATGCAATTCCTGCATTAGAACTGGGAGCGGTGAGTTGCGTTGGACACACCAGTTCTCGTCTGATCACTGAAGTTAAGCAACGCAAGCCCAGTTAGTACTGACATGGGTGGTCGCTCGGGAAAGCTGGGTACTGCTAATACCCAATAATCGTCGCATTAGTGAAGTGTCTGTGCAGTTTTTGCATTAGAACTATACAGTGGACGGGTCTGTAATGACCATGTAGTTGATGGGACCTTAAACACCAACAAACCAACCAAACCAAATGCATTAGAACTACGCAATGGACGGGACTCTAACGACCTTGTAGTTGAACAGCCCTTAAGCACCAACAAAACAAATGCCTCGGGTGCTTCCAACCACCTGCATTCCTGTAATGGACCTAACGAGCTCCTCATCCCCTCTTCTCATTACATTGAGAGATGAATCTATACGTTGGGGAATTTTAAAAGGCTGGCTGGCTAGTCCTTTTCCTCCTCCTCCTCCTCCTCTGTGTGATCTGCCCCAGGCTTCCTCCTTCATTCAAATGCTTGATGGAGATAATCAAGCATTATTTTGTAGGACAGCGGATATCGTGACTGACCCTGCGCATGAGTTACATGTCAGATCAGCTGAAGATAACAAGGAGAAAGGAAAGATCATTAATTGGGAGTCTGACAACTTGTGGGTTATCAAAACAGATCAATAACATCATATCTTCTTCAGTGGTTTGCCTGAACACAGGCGTTTCCGTTGTATCCGAAGGACTATCGGTCATTAAGTTGTACAGTATTGTTGGTCACAAGCCACAAACAGTAAAGCAAATCGATTTCCATGTAACAAGAAGAGCACACGAGTCTTCTTGATCGCATCAAGATTTATTAGCTTGTAGAGCGTCAAAACCAAATGGTTCTCTTGTTGTTATTGTCGTCGTTGTCGTTGCTGCCACTGATCTCGGAGGACGTGAATTGTCTTCAACATATGGCAACAGGACAAAGGGACGTAATTCAGGAACAACACCACACACGCCACTCTTGATCCCTCTCTCCTGACATATGAGACTTTTTTGTTGTTTTTACTTGTTTTCTTCATACAGTGGTTGGTGACAGAGCCGTTGCTGGGTTTGCGCCGCCTGAATGCAAATTGTTTTTATTGTCCTTCCAAAAAAGGTTGAAAGATCAAAAAGTAATGGCGCGTGTTAGGATAAGTTATGTTCCACTCTGCATGAGGATGCTTACTACTTTTTTTGGACACAAATTAGATTGTCCGGCGGTTAGCTGTACAGTACACGAAATGACTCTACAGTAGTTACTAGTCCGCTGTAACTCCATTGGCGGAGCATACACCAGCGCCTGCTCTAGCATTTATGCCGCCCCGGACAAAAGGACAAATTGCCGCCCCTTGATGCAGCGCTCTGTTCGCGTGCTCTGTTCTGACACTTACAGCCAAAATGGCGCCCCGGACAAATGTCCGGGTTGCCCATCCCCCCCCCCTTAGAGCGGGCCCTGCATGCACACATGCCTTCTTCAGCTCAAAGAAGGCAGTGAGGTTAGGTTGAACTAGCCCACCAGGTTACCGGGCTTTGTGTTGGACACACCAGTTCTCACCTCATCACTGAAATTATGCAAAGCAACCGAAGCTAGTGCTAGGATGAGTGACCGCTTGGGAACACTGGGGACTGCTAATACCCAAAATGGTCGTAACAGCGTAGTGTCTGTGCAGACTCTGCACTAGAACTAGTGTAGAACTAGTGTGCTCTGAACTAGTGTAGTGTAGTTGTAGTTGAAGGGCCCTAAAACACCAACGAAGCAAACAAACAAAAAGGTTCCGTGTATGGGTATGCGACGTTACCTGCCCATCCACAAAACCTGGGGACCCGTATTTGGTAGACTTAACATTTGAAAATGATGATGCTGATTAAAATTGTTAGCATGGATTGTATTGTAACCAGTTGTTTCTGTCTTTTATGCCCAGAGGACTGGATTGTACAGATGATGTCATCACCGCCATGTACCGGTCCATGGGAAGTTCTGACGCACACCGCAACTACACCTTCAAGTTTAAAGTAACAGATCAAACTGAAAACGCTGTCATTTACGTAGCGGTAAGGGTTTTTCCCCCTTAATTTGTTGGTCACAGATTGGACTAATGAGATACCAATCTCCTATCAACGAGGGGGGGAGAGGAAGAGGATGTGGTGAAAATCAATTTCACCCATAAATTATGTGATATCCATCACATGTAATCAAGATTTCACATTCGCTCGGATACAAGGCATTAGTTTTCCTCTGATAAAAATAGACTCGAAATGGCCCACAGGACATGCACCCACCTCCAGCGTGCTACGCGGTGATGATGCCAAATCAAGTGCAACTTTATGATTGTAGGAAACCGACAACGAGGCCATTCTTGTTTTGAGTACATAAATGCACCATATGTGTCTAGAGGCGTGGTGCGTACCTGGCCACCAATGGACGGGTAAATATCCAAGGTGCTTAGAATTTAACCAAAAAAAAATGGTTCATGAATATTTTTAGTCATAAACTAGAATTGCATTAAATGATTAAAGAAAACAGGATGCGCCCGAAACTAAGAAAAGATAATGCAATGGTTGTTTCGTGATGGGCTGCGTTGAAATATAAATTAGCCGATGGTCCTATTTCATGTTAGTATTAGCTCTTCAAGTTCCCCTTATAAAAACTTAATTATATCACGCGATCCTTTTATCTAATATCATTATACAATTATTAATAATATTAATAAGCGATGTGATGGCAAATGGGAGATAGTTTTTGATTGATATTAAGGCACACGCGACCATAACTGGGGAATAGCTGGTCCAAGGGGGATGCGAGCGGTTCAAGCTCACAAGGCCCCGCGCCACTGACTGATTTTCCGATTTTTGTTTGTTTTGTCGGTGTTTTAGGGCCTTCAACTGGAAGGTCATTAGAGCCCCGTCCGCTGCATAGTGGACGGACTGCGCAGACACTAAGACCCTACGCTAATGCGACGATTTTTGGGTATTAGCGGTACCCAGTTTTCCCAGGTGGCCACCCATGTTATTACCATCTGGCGTTGCGTTGCTTAGCTTCAGTGATCAGGTAAGAACTGCTGTGTCCAACGCAGTAAGCCGCTCCCTTGATTTTTCGAAATCAAAATGGTTTAATTTTGTTTCCTATAATCCTAATATTGCCCAATCCGAGGCAAGAACTACCCGAAATAATTACTGCCCTGGGCCTCAGAAAATAGATAAAGAATTGTCTAAAGAAAAAGAAATGTGAAAATTGTGAAATACCCACAGCGTAATGGGGGACGCTATTTGTATCGCCTTGTAATGCGTTGGACACACCATTTCTCGTCTGATCACTAAAGTTCAGGAATGCAAACCCAGCTAGTACTGGCATGGGTGACCGCTTGGGAACTCTGAGTACTGCTAATACCCAAAAATTGTCGCTTTAGTGTAGTGTCTGCAGCCTCTGCATCAGAATTACACAGTGGACGGGGCTCTAGTGACCTTGTAGTTGAAGGGTCCTAAAACACCAATAAACAAACAAATATTTAATTGAGGTTTGTCTGAATCGGCCGTCCTTCAATGTCGTGATGTTTATAAGCGGTTAAAAAGCGGAAGCCGGTTTCAGTTGTGTACATTTTTGGTCGGCGGTGTACATTTTCGTTATCGAGCGCTGGGCCGTTTTCCAGGAAGAAGGCAACGCTCAACAGCAAATTACGCCCCTAAAGGGACATCATATTATACAACACTACTGATGATTACTCTCTTGATTTAATGTCTTGTAGACTGCCTTTTCAAGAAGACCAGGAATTAAGAACCTCTCGCTCTCTTCATTGTGACCCTTATGTAAACTTCAAACATCCCTGAAGAGGGGAAGTGCAGATCTTTCTAGGCGCAGCGTTGTCAAATGATGAACACAAATAAAATCACTCCATATAAACCTTTTATGAGTTTAATAATAAATAAGCCGTCATTGCGGTATTTTAACGTTCGTATCTCACACCACACGTTGTCCCAGTTTTGATGTCAACACGTGTTGACATGTTTGTGTCCCCTCAGAGAAAGACTTATTACATGTGCTCTGCCCTCTCCTCTTCCTAGGTTTGTTGCGATAATCTCGCTGTACTAATCGCCTCTCACTACTTAAGGGCACTGACAGTAATGCCCATAGACAACTGTTTCTTCTTCTGATTATTGATTTGCAACTAAAACAGGGTGAAGCACCCAGTTGTTACCCAGTGAAAATATAAGCAGAAAGAGAGAGCGCAACTTGTATTGGGGGGATTACTTTTAGGCGACGGCCGGCCCGAGTTTCTCAAAGCTAGTCACTTTATGTTAACTCTTTATTTCTTCTTTAGGTTGTCGTCGTATTTTATGCAGCAATTATCATTATCATTCTGGGAACGAATGGCAGACGAGGGCGACAACGTCCCACGTCCTCCACCAAGATACGTGAGTTTCTCAAGAGGCAGACCTTAGCAGTTTATGGGGGACATCCAGTCGGCACTAGAGTTATTAAGACCACGCACAAGAGTCTAAAAGAACTACCTACTGATGATCCTGAAAATATAACTCCTCTCTGAAAACGAACTATATCCAGAAATAAAGCCAGGAAACATTTTAGTAGTTGGACTGCAACCTGTCCGAAATCTTGGATTTATGGAGCGGCTTTTTTTAAAAAAAATCAAGAGCACGTTTTCATTAACGATACATATTTTGCTGGAAAATAGTATTTTTCTTATACTGTAGTTGTGAAACCGAAATGCCATTAATGTCCTAGTCTGTCTTCTCTGTACGAGTATTTATATATTGAATGCTTTCTCCTCATCCTCCTCCTCTGAACTAGATCTGCTGTTATTCGGAATGCGTCCAGAACCAGGGCTCCTAGACCATGACGCACTCAATCAGTCATCTGAAACTTACTGTATAGTCTTTTACCACGCATCCACGGTGATGAGCGGGGAGCTGAGTTCATTTCCCAGTGTGGAGACATGATGACACACACAACTCTTCCCTAATTCCTCATTGGCACCTTGAAAGACGTCCAGTGATAGTGATAGATATTATATTTTGAAAGAAGCAGAACAAGTCCATCCCCTTCCCACTCGACCCTATGTCGTTAATAGGGGAAACAGTGATTACTGGAACAGAATTTATTGGTGTTTGAGGTGTCCACTTGAAATTTGACGCCTTCATCCAACAGTCAATATCCGACTTCTTATAGAAGTTATTATTTAGTGCCATCCATAAATATGTCATATGTATGCAAGAAAAACCTCTGGGGTTGTTCTTCATGAATTTTGACTAATTAGGTCTTCTTAATCATCTCCTTTAGGGGCCAGTCTTTGTCTCGCTAATTGGAATTCGGCCTTTTTCACCATAATTCATATCAGGACCAGAAATACATATCCTTCGCCAACTAAATAATCTGCAGAAGACAGTGATGGATAGGACTATTGCCAAACTGCATGCCCGTCCGACAGGGCCGGTCTTAGGGCAAGGCGACCGAGGCAACCGCCTTGAGGCCCCACGCTGGTGAATTGAAAAACCAATTTTGATATCATGTGTGTTTAAAGACATTAAAGTACTGCATTCATAAATCTTGGCATTGGGGGACCCTGCAAGCTCTAGGACCGGCCCTGCCGTCCGACTAAGGAGCGAGAATTCAGGGTCCGACTGGACGGCAATTTAGGTCCCAGAATAAAGTCCACGGCCATTAGAAACGAGCAACAATAAGTACGTCGAAAGACACACCGGGAGAAGTCCCAAATGAGGCAGTCCAGTCTTGATTATCGTTGCAGTAGATGTTCGAGTGCATTGCAATGTCATGATCAGTGGCGGATCCAGGATTTTCGTCACGGGGGGGGGGGGGGGGGGGGGGG
>JAAFCE010009126.1:235313-249237 GCA_013389805.1 Trigoniulus corallinus
ATGATGATGATGATGATGATGATGATGATGATGATGATGATGATGATCACAATATACTGTAGACCTACATTCGTGTATAACGTCGTATAACTCATTTATTTGTGCATGTTGCTAAAAGTATTAAAAAAATTTTTTGTACTAAATGTGGGAGGTCCTGGGGCGGCTGCCCGTACTGCCCGCCCTGCCTTGGAGTGTGCAGAACAAAATGACAAATAGCTGTATTATCGGGCTTAGTAGTTTTAGTAACGAAAAAATTCCTAAGTACTGAGCCCCTGACAGTCATTTATTTGCCCATTTCATTAGCATGCTTGCTTCTTGAAATCAACTGTTCCCTTCTGGCTGAGGTTGGTAGGAACTAAAAGTCATGGCACCGTTGATATGTCTGTGTGGCGCCCCACGAACGTGGAACACGTAATAGTCGAGATCTTGTGATGCGTGAACTTGATTACTGTATTTTGTTGCTCTAAACATTAAAATTACAGCCTCGTAATGTCATGCCGGTTCAGTTGAGACGATAATGCTGTCATAAGCCCCAAATCCAGTTTACTACAGGACGTGGAAGAGCTGCCATCTGGTGAGCGAAAATTGAACTACACTCTATCGTCATTTTAATTGCCATTCTTTTGATTCTTTTGCTCTTGATGTGTACATATGGTCCATGGTCCCCACATGGGGACTAACCGGGGATGTGGTCCGGGGACCCGACATTTGGGGGGGGGGGCGGACCGATTTCATAAAATAAGTATAAGCCTATGTATATATTACAAAAAATGGCTTAGTTTTAATCTAACTTGTTGATTTTTCGGTGATGCTGTAGTAGGGTACCCGTATAGGCCTACCTGCTATGACCGAAATTCGTTGAATTACTTAAGAAAACAAATGGTTATTTAGGAAAGAAGAGGGGGCCCATAAAGGTGCTGGTCCTAGGGCCCACTGTTGAAAGTTGGGGCATCGATATAAAGTATACGGTAATGTATAAACTTTCTTAACTCCTTTCATAAGAACGACAAAACCGAATTGTTGCCCTAGCTAGTTCGTTGAATGAAGTACCATGAAGCGTACCTATCGGTGGGCAGGTGAGACGGAAGTCTTTCGGCAAGGCTACACCAAGGAGTCTGTTACAGACTATTGTAGGTAGACTCCTTAGCTACACTTTACTAACACATTTGGCCAGCCTGAATCCGGTAAGCCCTTTGGTGGGTAGCCTGAAGGAGAGGGGCGGAGAGAAGAATGGATGTTGAGAACTCTTGCATTAGAAGATGACCAGCCCATTCGAGTTGGATGTGAAGGTGTCTATTAAACTGAGTACATGGCATCAAATAACAAATATTTTGGCAGTTTTCAGAGATCTACTTAGTCTTGGTAGTTGAAGGCTAGCAAAAATGGAGTTGTGCAGTAAAGATACTGTACGTACAGTAGTTGGTATACGAACGGGCCTATAAATGTGGACCGTAATTGCATTATAGCAGGCCTGCATTATGGTATAAAAGAGTGCAAATGATAGAGATGCCCTGAGATGAAGGTTGCTTATCGTTGCTTAGAGAATGCTCCATTTATGAAAAATGATTATCTCTAAACTCTAGATCAACTGCTCTAGATTGTCGTAGCTGAGGAGAGTACGCCGTCCATCTGCTGTAGTTAGTCCAGCAACCCATGAGGAAGGATGTTTTATTCTCCTTGATAGCTAACAACTGCACTGAGATCGCTGCCGTCAGTGTCAGTTCTAGAAGAAATTTCCAATTTGAAATGACTGCATTCTTTTCAACAACCAGTCGAGTGATGATCTCAGAGGGGGAACTGCGATAGCGCTACACATTGCTAAACGTCCTAGTGACGACCTTGAGATTTTTTGTTTCCTTTTTGAATCGGTAAGTTGTGGTTCATTATTATGTCATATATATTTTTCGTTTTTAAAATTGTTATGCTAAATGTGATCGTATAGAGAGCGTAAGTTTTGCATTTCATATTACTCTGTAAACTCCTTTGCATTCAAAATAACGGAATAGCGTATGTTAGCGATGACAAATTGCATTTTCGTTTCTTAATACTTTGTCGTGATCGTAATTTTGAATAATCAGATTTGAGAAACCAGGTTGCAAATAACGTGTTGAAGAGGTTTAGTTATTTGCAGAACCACGCACAGTATATAATTAAGACGTTGCATGACCAATGCAAGAGGGATCAATCGTTTGGTAGCCGCAATAAGCCTGGACATCTGCAGAAAAATTTCTAGAGGGAGGGCAAAGCTTGCAGACAGTGGCAGGAAGGCAAAGCCTTAATTTAGTGTTTCAGGAATCAGATCAACTTGTATATCCGGAAAGCATTTTTTTCGACCTCGAGAGGGGGAGACAAGTGCTCTGGTGACTCCCCCTCTGCAGACGCCCACGGTTGGGCGGCCTGGACAAAGGGTACTAGGTGGGCCACACTTGAAGATGACGACAAAGTGGTGAAGACTCATGCTTTGCATTTTGACATGAAAGAACTTAAGTCGCTGGCTTGTCAAGGAATGAATATTCTAAGCGGAGTTGATCGGACTCCAGAGGGGTTAGGGAGCGGTGAATTGCGTTGGACACACCAGTTCTCGTCTGATCACTGAAGTTAAGCAGCGTAATCCCAGCTAGTATTGACATGGGTGGCCGCTTGGGAAAACTTGGTACTGCTAGTACCCAAAAATCGTCGCATTAGTGTAGTGTCTGTGCAGTCTCTGCATCGGAACTATGCTGTGGACGGGGAAGAGCCCTAAAACACCAACAAACAAATCCAGAGGGGTTCCTCCTTGGTCAAAATGTGATGAATGTTAACAGTTTTATTACACGGTGTTGAAAAGTTAAATTGTTTCAGATTGAATGCCACAATGACACTTCAGAATTTGAATTTACAACACTCGCAGCGATCGCTAGAAATAAGAGTATTGCATTTGAACGCCGATGAACATCAAGAGTCAGTTGTGTATAGACTTCAGGAAGGTATAGCCACTTTGAGAGAAAGATAACTCTAACTCGTCCTTTTCGCTAACTGCATTGCTTCTTGCTGTCTAGATTGGATATTACAACTTCGTTTGGGTCCGTCATTATTTGGTCATAACGTGACAGTATACACCAATCATCCAGAACATGCTTCCAAATGTTTTAATCGGTCCTCCTACCGTAGTTTGCAATGGCAACACGATAGTAGTAACCACTCTGATGACGCTGCTTGTTTTGTTGACATCAGTATGGTCATTCCCGGTTCCTTTCATTATTACTACTCCAGCACTGATAAGTAATTTCAAAAGTTTTTGGTGAGTCTTTGGTAGTATTTTTTAATTGCTAATTTTAAAATGATTTAAATTTTAGCACCAGCAAACTTTTAGGATCTGGGTACTTCCTGGTAGATCCTAGATTAACGTATGGAACTTCTAATGAAGTGTTACCTCTTGATTGTATTCAGTGCCAAACGTACATCGCAAAATCCCTCGGCCCATTCAAGGAATGGGAAGGCAGGTTGCTGGTCGCTAAAGAAACTGGTTATAACTTAATTCACTTCACTCCAATACAGGCAAGTATTGTGATAACAATTACATGATTGAACTTCCCAGTTAGTTTGTTAATGAAATCCAAAAATTCTTTTAAAGATTGGATCATAGGGTTTCTATTTGGTTTAAATAATATTTCTAGGAACTAGGTGACTCCCAGTCATCGTATTCCATAAGCGACCAACTCAAGTTAAATCCCAACTTCAATACGGATATTCAACAGTACACCTTAAATGATGTTGGAGTGTTAGTTAAAAAGATGCAAACTGAGTGGAAGGTAATGGCATATGACGTGCAGTTTGATAGTATGGTTGATGATGATAATAGCAATATATCATATATTGTAGGTCCTTTCTCTGTGTGATATTGTGCTCAATCACACAGCTAATGAAAGTCCTTGGTTGAAGGACCATCCTGAGAGCGCCTATAATCTGGAAAATTCTCCTCATTTGAGACCGGCTTATTTATTAGATTGCATTTTACATCAGTTTACTTTGGAAATTTCTGAATCGAAGTGGGACTCAAGTGGCATTCCTAGCATTATTGATCAAGAACATCATTTGCAAGTATGAAAGACGTGACAAATGGAGTTTAGTTTTGTAGTTTAATTCTTAGGTCTTTATAATTACATAGGCAGTTAGCGCTGCTTTACTGGGTTACTTTCTACCGCAAGTAAAAATTCAAGAGTTCTTCATGGTCGATATTGAACTTCTTATGCAAGATTTCATTTCTAAAGCTAAACGTATAAAGCTAAATAATTTACTTTATAATGTGCTTGAATTACTGCCCATAGTAATGTTTTTAAACTCATGAATGTAGAGCAAAAGCCACACGTTCAAATGAGTTGGAACAAACCCTTGGAGATAATTCAAGACGTTGAGTACCGCCGACTGGGAAGTTCTGTCGATATTGAAAAAGCTTTAGAAATGTTTAACGTAATAAGGTCGTGGTTTTTGTTTCATGATTAATATTTAGATATAGTTTCTATTTCTTAGTAATATTTTGTCGATTTAGGAGTGACACAACAACTGAAAACGAGAGACTAGAACTGTGTTCCCGAAGTTTCAGAGTAGAGTTGGAGAGGTTGAATAATGAAGTTGCTCAGGTTATTCATGAGCACCTTTCTGCTGCGGTTAGAAATGTTTTGGCGGGGATGCGCTATGAACGTCTTCAGATAGACGGTCCTCAAATTAAAGAAGTCTCGATTAGACATCCGCTAGTTCCAAGGTATGATGTTCTATTACTCTACTGATTGCCTAATTCAGTCTAATTTTCAGAGATGAAATTTATAGGTACTTCACATGTTCCAACAAAGTAAGGCACTTCAGTGAAGAAGAAAAGTTAATGTATGGGCACGAGGGAAAATTTATGATGGCCCATAATGGTTGGGTGATGGGGGATGATCCTTTGAAGAACTTTGCTGAACCGGGGTCAAACGTTTATTTGCGACGTGAGTTGATAGCTTGGGGAGACAGTGTCAAACTGCGCTATGGAAAGCAACCAGAGGACTCTCCATATTTATGGAATCGAATGGTTGAATATGGCAAAATGACAGCCCAGCATTTTCATGGCATTCGCCTAGATAATTGTCATAGTACACCTATTCATGTTGCTGAAGTACGTCTTTTTTGTAGATATTTTTATGTTTGCTAATGTTAATTAATCAAATCTTTATTCTAATTAATCAAATCTTTATAACAGCATATTTTGGATGCTGCTCGTAGTATTAGACCCAACTTGTACGTTGTGGCAGAGTTGTTTACGCAGAATGAAAATATAGATAACGTTTTTGTAAACAGACTAGGAATCAATTCTTTAATTAGAGGTAATTTCATTTTTTTCCAAAATTGTGTGCCATAATTTTAGCTTAATTCCGTACATGTTTCTGGCAGAGGCAATGAGTGCCCAAGATGCTCATGAAGAGGGTCGCTTGGTATACCGTTATGGAGGAGAGCCTGTAGGAGCATTTTTTCGTCAATTATTGCAACCACTGGTGCCAAGCATTGCACATGCTCTCTTCATGGATTTAACTCATGATAACCCTAGCCCAATTAAGGTAATATTTATATTAAAACCTAAACGTTTTAAGGGACTTGCAGCCTTACTTTTGTACCGCTGCTACAAAAATTGCTTAAAAATTTCTATTGCGGTTTGTACACCGGGTATAATACTTACTGGTTCAAAAATTAAGGAGAAGGCAAGGGTAAAATCTATTATATAAAAAAAATTAATTATCTAAACAAATCGTGTGTGGGCCTATTAATTATTAGATGAAGTTGTTCTTTTATTGAGGAGCTGTTTTCTAAATATTTTCAGAAACGATCTGCTCATGACTTGTTTCCTAGTTCAGCTTTAGTTGCAATGGCTTGCTGTGCAACGGGTAGTAATCGAGGTTACGATGAATTAGTTCCTCATCACGTGAGTGAACTAGACTTAGACTAATTTTTTAATATAGTTTTGAGAAATATTAAATGATTAATTAATCACGGCAGATTTCTGCTATTTCATCAGATTGACGTTGTTAAAGAGAAACGGTTATACCCATCGTGGTCAGATACCAGATCGTCACGACCAGAAACTGTAGATTTAACTCATGGCATCATTTTGGGTAAACGTGCTCTAAACAAATTGCATTTTGAGCTTGGCATGAAGGGATTTTCAGAAGTAAGCATGTTTGTGACATATACCATTTGTGGAAATAATGTATTGAGCAATGAAATCTTTTCGTAGGTTTATGTGGATCAAATTGATAAGGATATTGTAGCTGTAACTCGTCATTGTCATGCTACGCATCAATCTGTTATACTTGTCGCGTTTACTGCCTTTCAACCAGTTAACTGTCACGAAAGCCGTTACGTTAAACCTCTTTCTGTTCCCGGTTAGAACACTGATAGCACGAAATGTAATTTGAACGTGTGTTTTTATCTCGGTTTTAACATAGTATGTTTGATTTTTAAGGAATAATTGATGAGGTCATCTTTGAGGCCCATCTTTGTCATGATACAAAAATGCAACCGTCTATGTCTGATAATCAGTACATAACTGGATTAACTAATTATTATACAAATATTCGTGAGAATTTACAGTTATCGGATAGTCTCATGGTGGAGTTGGATGGAAGTGATGATAGCTTGACTCAAAAAATCAAGTTCAAAAACTTTTGTCCTGGATCTGTTATTGCCTTTCGGTAATATCATTAATTCATATTTTTGAAAGTTTTTGAAACTGTGTTATATGCCACGTTGTATTTTTATTTCTGGCAGTGTTTCATTGGACCCAAAAGCAGCTCTTGCTATTGAAAAACTACGATCATGTGTGTCAGCGTTTGGGTTCCTTGTTGGGTCAGTTAAGGATAACGATTTTTGCAGGAAGCTTCCAGGAATTTTGTCTAATCTCAGCCTAACAGATATGAATCACATTCTTTTTCGTTGTGATGAAGAAGAAAAAGATCTAGGAAAAAATGGAGGGATTTATGAAATACCTAACTTGGGATCTTTACCTTATTGTGGACTGCAAGGTTTATAATTTTTGAACTATGTGCCTATATTTGTAACATTTTCGTTTCAATTTATTGAATTTTTTTAGGTATTATGACCTTGTTAAAAGACATTCATTTAAAGAACGATCTTGGACATCCTCTTTGTGAAAATTTACGCCAAGGCAATTGGCTACCGAACTACATTTCATCCAGATTAAAAAGTTATCCGTCAACTTCTGAGGTATTTCCCCACTATTGCGGACTATGCTGTTAATCACAATGGTAACAAATTGCTTTTATATGAAAGTTAGCACTGTGGTTGGAGGACGTGTACACCACATTGAATGTTATTCCGCGATACTTGATTCCATGTTATTTTGACGCAGTAGTAAGTGGGATATTTCTTTTACTTCTGCACCAGACTTGGCAAAAAATGTCAAAGTAAGTAAGAAATGTAAATGTTACAAAGAAATGTCTTTATCAGGCTGGTGGTTGGATTGATATATATACGGCTTAAAAAAGTCTCTAAATCATAAAATTATATGGGATTTTGAATTAATACCTGGTATTGGGCAAATTTGAGAGCGAATTTTGCTTTCATGAGAGTTATTGTAATATGTTCATAGTGAAATTATTCATTTTAATTAAGAATTAATTAGCATACATTCCATATCACATTCTAAGATTACAAATTGTAGACAATAACTTTCTTGGCATTTGTACGTTAAGTAGTTGGTTAATTATGGGAGTTATATGGGGTAGATTTGGAACAGTAGATAGATATTAGTGAAAAGGTTGATGGTAATAGCCTTTCTTTGTTGATTAACAACTCACTGTCAGCTTCTACCATCTGTCGAGTAGACCGGGAAAGATGCATACTCTCATTTTGCAGATACGGGTACAGTATATGATAGTTACTGGTGCATTTTTTGGCATCATTCAGTAAGAATACGCATCAAGTTGCCTTGCTATGTCCAGAACCACCTGCGGGTTTTGCAGGACCTTGGGGAAGAATTATTAGTGGGACCCAAAATATTTGCAAAGGGAAATTCTGTTATTAAATTTTCTTAGAAATTTAAAATTCCTTGAAAACCCGACCCATCCATAGGTGAGATAAGGGCATGTATAATAGTGATGAGATAATTTTGAGACTTTTAAAGACTGTCTGTGTGTTGTGTACAAAGTAATAATACAAGATAATGAATTTTATTTATAAAGGTTCGTTTCTGAAGGATCATCTTTTGTAAAATCATTGTCACTGGGGTCTGTTATATTGGGAGGAATTGTTCCATCTGCTCCTCTCCCACAGCTTTCTGAAAAGCTTGTTTTGAAATGTATTAACAAGGATTTTGGAGAATGGAGGAAAATGCTAACAACACTCTCTGCTGGTAAGAAAGTTTCCTTTTGCTAGTGCAGTAATCGCTGTTAATAGGAACATGTGGCTATTCCAGTTTTTGAAATTGACTCTGTATTAACTTGCATATACGTCTCTATGGGCTGTTAGTATAATCATGTTTGTTTTTGGAACCTTGACCATTTTAGGTCTGCCACATTTTTCCACTGGTTACTTGCGGAATTGGGGTAGAGATACATTCATTGCATTGAATGGAATTTTTCTTATCACTGGTCGTCACGAGGAAGCCAGGTAGTCGTCCATCCCCATTTTGCAGTTATAGGTTTTCCTGATGATGTAAATTCAAATTTCTTTAAAGGATTGAGTAAAAAACACTTTGAATTACTATTTCATTTCAGGGCAATAATATTAGGATATGGTGGTTGTCTTCGTCATGGACTAATTCCGAATCTTTTAGATGGTGGGAAAAACGCAAGGTTCAATTGCAGAGATGCTGCTTGGTGGTGGCTGAAAAGCATTCAAGACTACTGTAAACTAGTTGAAAATGGGCATGAAATACTAAAAGATAAGGTGTTGCGCTTATTCCCTACTGATGATGCAGATGCATATTCTACTCATGTTGTGAGTATTAATGTAGAAGGCGTTTTTATTTAATTAATTTTTGATTTTAGGCTTTATATAAATACTGGTGCCATTATTATTAGTATCACTTTGCAATACACTTTTAAGTTATCGTTTCCCCAGTGCTGGTTTTCGTAGATCGGGGCCACGGTTTGGAGTCATTGGCACAGTCATTGAGGTTACTCGTGTTGTATTAAGCAAGCGCTGGAATAATAACACTGCCTTCTATCACCGTTCACGAGTCTTTTAATTATTCCGTTTTGTTGTTTCTCTTAATTATTTCGTTTCTTGCTGTCCTCTAATTTGAACTCGTAATACGTACTGCCTTTTGCTGTGTTTTTCAATTTTTGGACAGCTTAAATTATCCATGGCATTCAACCCTACCATAAGCAGAAACAAAACCATTTTGCAAATAAAAACCAAATAAAACAATTACTAACCCCTTTCACGCCTATGTCCCTCTGTCAATGTCCCTATGTCCCAGTAGCAATAGATGATACTGTCATCGATTGCAGTTTTCAGTTGATCATGTAGATAGTAAGCGAGATAAAAATGTTCTCCCTTTGGTCAAAACGATCTTTATATTTCTCTCCAATCGAAAATCTGGGAGACACAACGCTCTCCCCACCTTCGAAATGAAGATGAGCTGTGGACTTCAGAGGGTTACCACACGGGCAGCAATACGTCGGGGTGCCATTCGAATGCTAATCAAGGTTACTGACTGTGTTGGCTATCAAACTTAAACCAGCTATAAATTATTTCTCTATATGTATGCCATGGTCCGACACTTTCTTTGTAAGACAGTGTATTTCTCATATTTTGAGAGCAAATGAAATGCGTAATTTGAATAGTATTCAACAGAAAATATTTCACAAGAGGATGTTAAAAAAGAGACCATGTTTTTTTACAGGAGCAGCCCTTAGAAGATGTTATGCAGGAAGTTTTACAACGGCATGCTAATGGCATAGAGTTTACAGAACGAAATGCAGGATATAACTTGGATAGGGTTATGACCAGCGAAGGTAAGCACAATTTAAAATGTGTTACCCCATACCTGTTGCTTATTTATATTCTTGATTATGATTTTATATAAATTCTTGGTAGGATTTCACAATAGAATAGGGATTGATCTTCAGACTGGATTCATTTATGGTGGAAACAAGTATAATAGTGGAACATGGATGGATAAAATGGGTAGCTCAGATTTGGCTGGAACGAAAGGAAAGCCTGCCACTCCACGGTATTACCTAGCTTTTGTTGAGTTAAACGTCAATTATCTTTGGAATAAAACATTATCATTATTATTATTGCATTTCAAGGGATGGTTCTGCAGTGGAAATTGTTGGCTTATGCAAGAATGCCCTTGAGTGGTTAACTGAAGTGAACCGTAAAGGGTGGTATTCATACAACTGCGTGAAGGTTTTAGAAAATGGTATACTTCTCTTCTTATCATGGGCGTCCTCAGAAGGGGGCAAACGGGCTTTTTCGATTTTCCTAAGGATCGAGTGAATAGTTTCATAAAGAATAATCGTAAAATGATTGAAAAATATATAACCTTTTACCGTCGGCTATGGGATGCTTTGTCCGTCTTACAATATTATTACCGGTTGGGCGGTTCTTTTGCCCACTGTGTCTAGTGAGTGTCTCCAGTTTTTCCTCCCTCTGGAAAATTTTTCTGCAGACGCTCATGCTGCTCATTGACTTAAATTGATGCTGACATCTTTTAGTTTCTATATATACAGTATATATATTAAGCAAAAAAAGTTTTAACATGGTCCTTCAGTATTATGTTTACTGGGAAAGTGATTTTATCACGTTAACCTTGTCTGTCATGTTTAAATTGTAAATGAGAAACAGTTTATAATTGGAAGGATTGCGTTTTATGTGTAATAATCGTTATCTTAACCTTAAAAAATATATTCTATCTCTCATATTAAATCCAATTTTGTTTATTTCATTTTTTTTCACTTGGTCAACGTGCCATAAGGTCGAACTCAAGAACTCACATTTGAAGCTTGGAATCGAAGAATTAAAGACAATTTCGAGAAACATTTTTGGATTCCAGTCGACATAATTGACGGCTACAATATTCAAAAAGAACTTATTAATCATCACGGCATTTATAAAGACACTTTTGGGGGTTCTTACCCATGGGCAGATTATCAATTTCGTTGTAATTTTCCAGTAGCAATGGTGGTGGTGAGATAATAATTAGCTCTTATTGGTTATAAATATTTCGCGATTGTGATAGTGTTTCTCTTTAATTTGATAGGCTCCAGAGATGTTTAATCCACAACATGCTTGGACTGCTCTGCTGAATGTCGAAACGCATCTATTAGGACCTCTCGGGATGAAGACTTTAAGTGAAGAGTGTGTAGTGTTACGTTATTAGTTTATTAATGCCTTTACTAGCCTACACTAGCAGAGGAAGTATAAATGATACGTATCCCACTTCTCATGCAAATGTAACAGTGTGAACATCGTGTAGAATGTTTGTCGTTGCCTAACTGCTGAAGTTTAACGAAAGCCGGCGTAGGACGTTTGACTACTTTTGCATGAATTGTAATACATTATTCCTTATACCCGCATTGTAAGAAATAATCTTTTGTGGGATTGTTGTCATTGTGTCTTCTGTTATTGAATAATTTGATGGTGTCTCCTTTCTTTGGGTTGTGGTGCCATTGATGGATGGGAGTGGCGTTCTTGTCCGATCACTGAAGTTAAGCAACGCTAGCCTAGCTAATACTGACATAAGTGGCCGCTTGGGAAAACTGGATACTGCTAATACCCAATAATCGTCGCATTAGTGTAGTGGCTGTGCAGTCTGTGCACTAGAACTATGCAGTGGACGGGGCTCTAATGACCTGGTACAGTGGTTGAATGGTCCTAAAACGCCAACGAAGCAAAAGGAAAGCCATTGATGGATGGATTAAAATTACTAATGCGTTATTAGTATAATTTTGAATGCCCTGTAGAGCTTCATTTATCAGTGTATTGGGGTTAAGAGTTAAGACTCCCATATCTTAGTTCAGATGTGTCAAGCTACTAGTTTTAAATTTCAAATTTCCCATGTAATGTTAAATTTTCTTATCTCAAGATCAAATCTAGCTACTAGGGTATTTTGTGCTCCCTCTGGACCAAGGTTATGTCGGATATCCGGAATTCTGCTGACGTGATTGTTGTTGAATGAATTAATACTCAGATTTTATTTACTACTATAGTGATTGGGCTTATGATGGATATTATGACAACAATAATAATTCTGGTGACCCAAAAGTTACGGCTGGATATAATTATCACCAAGGACCAGTGAGTAGTATATTTTGACTTCAGAATAAATGAGCGTCAGCGTCAATACGAGTACAATTTTCAATTAAATATAGTGGAATTTAGAAAGTCATTAATTTAAAATACATGAGATGTAAAGTAATATGTTTCTATAACCTCTTCTGTGGCTGTGCGTGTATTCACAGTCATTGATTCACTCAATATCTTTTTTTAGGAATGGCTTTGGCCAGTAGGGTACTTTTTAAGAGCAAAGCTACACTTCGCTAGCTTGATGGGAGAAAAGACTCTAAAGGAAACGGTAGAATTTACAAAGCGAACACTTTCTCGACACTTTCAAGCCATTCAAAGTAGCCCATGGCAAGGATTGCCCGAGTTGACAAATCGTAACGGGGCCTACTGTCCTGGGAGTTGCCCAGTGCAAGCATGGAGTATGGGATGTTTATTGGAGGTAAGCTACGACATATTCCTAAAGCTGCCCATAATCAGTCCTGAGCTTTGCGACTAAAGTTTCGTCTTTTATTTTTTTTGTTTTGGTATAGGTTTTACATACACTAAGTAATCTTTAAATTTACGTTCAAATTTCAAGACATAACGCAATAATTAATATATGAATTATATTGAAGCTAATATTTATGATTGTTAATTTTCTAAATGTTTTATTGGTGCAGGCAAAACCTTTTTTTTTAAATTAACAAAGTTAAATTCTTCTGAGGCATAGGTTTTCTTTTTTCATTGTCTTATGAAGATATAAAGGGCTGAATCTCTTCTAATTACTGCTATTATAAATATAGGATTTATTGTAAGGCATTAAAAAATAGATCGATAATTTCTAGTTCAATGTTTTATTATATGGTACACTTTTACCCCGCCTGTGACAGGGTCAGGTCTGTGGGTTCTAGCCCTCCACTCCTGTTTATCTCCTACCAGGTCCCCGTCCACCCCACACGCTACCATACCCTTATGACCAACTTGCTCCCACATGTGCTTCGAACGTCCCCCTGACCATAGGTGCTTCCAACCACCTGCATCCCTATAATGGACCTAACGAGCTCCTCCTACCCTCTTCTCATACTACTCCTACGCTTTATAGAACTAACTTCCCGTGTTTTTCCTATAAGGGTCCCCACATTCCACGTCCCTAATGTAGGACTAGCCCCTTTTCTTGATTAGACTGCTGACTGGGGCACCCCAGCCAGGCATCTGAAACCCGCAGGCATATTGGACGGTTTGTCTGTGGGTGGGATGCCGGCCTACCCCACAAAAGACACTGGATGCATTATCTGCCATGGCAACCAAGGTCTGAACCCCGATGACTGCGGACGCATGATAACGAGGGCCCGCTCGCTTTATGATGCCCTGATTTGCATCTCTAAATAATTTCTCGTGAAACAACATTGTTATGGTTTAGAATTTATTATCCTAATACTGTATATCACTTTAGTATATATTCGACACAGGACAGGATATCGAAACTGATAATAAATTAAATATGTTTATTCTGGAATGAAAAGTTGAAGTTAGGTAAATGCACAAATGCAACCTAAAACATAGCTCAACAACTGCGTTAATGTTGACTGTTGATATCTTTAGTAATGGGGGAGGGGGGCATAATTCAGATAATCAAGTCAGTGTGCCACAATAATGTGGCAAAATTGCTTTTAGTCTGAAA
>JAAFCE010009126.1:250606-282415 GCA_013389805.1 Trigoniulus corallinus
GGTCAACACTATGGAATGATTGGAAGCAAATTATCTTATATAATAGAAAGTAAGGTAATGTAATTTGTGGGAGAGGAAAGTCAGAGTTGGATGACTGAAGTATGACACTTATTTGTCTATTCTATATATTTTGTGCATCTTCTGCTTTTAATAAATATTTGCCAATATGTGTACTAGTTTTATAATGAGTGAAAGCATAGTTTTTTCGACACTTGCAGGCAACAGTCACAGTAACACAGACTAGTTTTAAAATTTACAGCATTGATGGATGTCTCGAAATATTTACAGCTCCTTTGTAAATCATTGCGAAAAGTTGGAATGCACATTCAGGAATATACGATATAGGACAATGGAAACCCACTTATTTAATACATACTTTGAAATTAACTTGCATTCAACACTTACGTCACGAACATTAATTCTATAAAGGAATATAAATAGCTTATAAGCGTAACGCGTGGAAGATTTCACTTAAAATTAATTCAATGAATGTTTTATGGAAAACAGCTGAAATGAACGTCAATGGCGTTATCATCAGCTGTAGGTACATCAGGAAACGAAAAATCAACACTTGCTTTCAAGTTATAGATCTGTATTATGACAATGACAAAGTATTTTCGTAAAAGAGAAGTTTGAGGGTCCACCAGTCAGACATCGTCAAAGATTCCCCGTAGTGGCTGCAATGAATTCCTGCCTTGAGCACTATTTGAAGACCAAAACACTGTTGTATCACTGCCCTGGTAAAGTCTATTAAATCCTTCGGAGTCTTGAGAAGTTTGATGACTGTTGGTCGACAGTACATTTGAAGGGTATTTGAAGTTTATAGAACTGTTTTCCATATAATCAACAGGCTCTACGTCATCCAAGAGTTCTGCTTTAGCACTATCTGTGGAATCTTCACGTTTCAAACCTTTCCTCATCTTGAATCCCATGCCTAATATAAAAAAACCATCACTTGTCTATACTAGTTATCAGTTTTAATTAATCCTCTCCTTACCTTTATCCCGCCTGTGGTAGGGTCGGGTCTGCGGGTTCTAGCTGTCTGTCTCCCGCCAGGTCCCCAACCACCCCACACACTACCATATCCTTACGAACAACCTGTTCCCATGTCTGCTATGGTCTCGCCCTGCCCCGGTGCTCCCAACCACCTGAATCCCTATAACCCCCTCCTTACCTTTACTTTCCGAAAAATTCTCCCGTTGCCGTGGAGTCTTGTATAATGCAGATCCGGAAAGCCGCTCCATAAAATGACGTCGTCTACTTTCACTGTCTCCAGCATGCTGTCGTTTGTGTTTCTCTTCAGAAATGGAATATTAGCCTTGATTAATTTATGATTCATGCGCTAATTAATACGTGCTAATTTACACCTACCAGCTTTAATAAGTTCACATCCCTCCTCAATAAAGTCACTGGTCATTTCATCGTCACCCATGAATTGTTGAAATCCAACCAAGTGTAAGAAATGGCTACCAACACGAAAATATGTTGCCAGGCAAAGCACAAGTATTCCAATGGGGAAATAAACGTTAAAGCCATCCGAAATGAAGGAAATTACATCCATGTGCCCCATGATCTTAAAGGAAGAAAGAAAAATAATGACGCAAAAGCCTTTGAACCCCGTATAATTTGTGAAATTCAAAACTCGTATAGACCTCTGTGTAAGATGTTTCGACAATAGTATGATCTTTGGTAATGTGACTGTCTAAGTGGATCAGCCCAAGGAAATTCAAACAGAGTGGAGGAGTCAACCGACATAGCAACCTTATCAGTAAAAAAAAAACTTCAAATATTTCCATTTAAAAAAAGTTTCAAGTTTCTAGGGAAAGATTACTCACATTCCACTGAATATTAAACTATATTCATCAGTTTGGTGGTAAGGAGCCAAGTAATAGTAATTCAAAACCCTGATCTTGAAGATGGTGTAATAAGCACAAACACAAAGATAGGCGATTGTGGCACAAGAAATTACCTAAAAATAAAATTAAGTGAATATATATGTAATCATCTTGTGGATCAAATGTAATTACTGCTACTGTACAGTTAGCAATCTCTTCTTTCTTTCTCTCACCTCTATGTAAAGATATTGATAGTTTTCCTTTGCCAGATTAACGAAAATTGCAAACAACGACAGAACGGGGGATTTGTTAAAAAATGTAACTTCTGACCAGACAACAAAAATCGAAAAGATGGAGAGTACAACTGCGAGAATCTTCAACGCCCAACCTTTAATAAGACACTTCCAGTACCATTCTGAAACATAAGTGTTGTTAAAAATTAGATCACGCACTATTGTTACTGGATCTGAAATTTGGCAAAAAAAGATAGCAGTAGAAAAATAAAATGGCATTTTGTTTACTATTTTAAATCTCACTATCAACTATTGATGGCTGAAGTATTTGGCAAGATTATACAAAGTTCGAGAGCTCCTTAAAATATGACAATGTCCCGTGTGTACTAAAATATATTAACTGCCAACCCCCAAATATATTGCAGTTACTTCTGCTCAGAATCAAACACACTGCATTCCAATTGCTCATACCAATAGTTGGATTGTTTAACACCTTCCACCATTTAGGTTGAAAATCTGGAAACGATGGTTTGAAGCGGCGCTCAACATTTGTCTTATTACGTGCGATATCTTCCTGTTTGATTGCATCTTCTACAAGTATTTGCCATTGTGTACGTGTACGATGTTGTATACGCAAATTACGAATAAGCTGCAAAGGGTAACGATGTTTCAAAACCAATGACAAGTGATGTCAACAATTAAGGTAAAACGATTTACTGTTACCTGTCTATGAAGTCGGATAAGAGACCTTTCTGAAGGCGCTTCATCACCGACATCACTTTGATCATATGCAACGCGTTGATTAGTTACCTGTCCTCTCATGTTTTCTGGTACCTGCCAGAACGTCAATCAACGTAAAAAAAATAAGAATGTTGAAAATAATTCAATTCTAAACTAAAAGCGGCAACACCAAGTTCACTTACTTTTGCTATAATAGTATTTACGTGTTTTCTAAGAGGATGACTTGGCCGAATAACTTCGTTAATTCTTCTCAAGTCCTAAAAGTTATCAAACATTAAAAACAACAGTCGCAACACTTAAAAGTTTAAACAAATTTCTCCCACATCTAAAATATCTTCAACGTTGTCTTCCGCTTCTGCTTTCTCGATGTTTAGCTTGGCTGCCTTAAAATATGTATAATTAAGCATAAAGCCAGGTTTTGTGCCATTCCAACAGGAACGTGGAACCTCTACTAATCCATAGCCAAGAAGGAGAACCAATAGAAACAAGCCCCAGGTATTGCTTGTTGTCACACATATCACTTTCAATTTAGGGCTAAAATAAATATTTAAGCTGTAGTTGAAAGATTTCTAAAGTGAATATAATAGGGGAAAATAATGTCAATCAATATATCTACCCATCAAGTTGAAGATTAGGTGACGCTGCAATATACACAAGAAGAATCCCAAAGATGAATAAATAACTACCATAATAAATGGCATTATCGATAACAGCTGAGCGTAATTTCCCTAACACAGTGAAATTACCAGCCTGACTGTATGATTGCATGAGAGGAAGAATTAGCCTGGTGAAGAACACAGCAAATGCATATACAAATGACTATAAACTAAGCAGGTAAAGAAAAATGTGGTAAAATGTGGTAACTAACCATGTCAAGAATTGAGAGGTCCAATATACAACACGCCAGAGAATGGGTAAAACTTGATTCGATATGTAGCTCCATGGTTCCTTACAAGACTTCCCATCTATCAGAGAAATATGAGGTAATGTGCAAGTCAAAATGAGCTTCAATCGAATTATTGTGGTCATAGTGACAGATATGAAATTTTAAAGAAGAAACACGACTGGCATCTAAGATTTACCTTGGTGATAAGATATCTGGTTAGAATTATTTAGCTCCTTATTATAGACAGTAGTGGCTGGCAGAATTGTGATTGTTGTTCGAATTGTTTCGCTGTCATTTTCTTGATGCCTCATAACAGTTTGGGCGGTAGTGAATGATGTTGGTGAGGTAATTAGGGTTGATGGGAGAGAAGTAGATACAATTACGCGATGATCTTGGAGGCATTGACGATAAACTGTCTAGAAGGAGAATAAGGTATCTAATATTTCTGACAGATCAACTGCACTAATGTTACCAATGATCACTTACCGATGATACATCAATTGGGAGAATAAATATAATGACTAACGAGAAATACCAAGCAATTAGCACTGATAATGTCACCACAATATGTTGCTTACTCCAGTTACCATATTTATATAGTAAAAATGCTGCTATGCAAAATGTCCAAATGATTTCCACTAATAACGGTCCCACACTCATGCCGCAGATTTGAGTTAATAAACACTGCTTACAGGAAAGTTACACAACTTAGGAAGGATACTAACGTAAGTATTTCACTAATTTAAATCATTTAGTTTATACTACGAACGCAGTTCTTGCGTGTTGTGTTAAATGATCATAAGTCGACGAAAACACTGTTATGAAATGGCAATAATCGCAATGTAAGAGCCTGGATAGTTATAACAGTATTTATCGATGCGTGATGGATCCCAGTTTTATTTTTTACTACTTTATACAACGTCTGAGATGCGGTCCGTAAAATGCATCATCTGGCAATACACAGTACAGTACATGGCGAACCGATGTCACTCACCAAGCACTAGAGGGCGCCCGCACACACAGATGCGCTAACACAAGTTGCAAAGACAAGAATTTCACCCGAAACCTTGTTGTCAGATGTTGTTAACTCCTCTACAATTGACTGTATCTGAAATTACCGTATCCTCCTTATCCCTCCTATTTTCAAACAGGCCCTGTCAATTTGTATGAGTTGGTGCCTCTCATTGTTGCATCACAGTAGTCCCCATTTCAGACGTCAAGGTATCCTCGGTACATATGAATATGAATATGTAATCCTTTGTGACGGATACCTTGCTAGCGAGATTTTTCATGTCAGGCCCATATGCCTAGATCTCCACCAGCACCCTAGCAGTACCTTTGCCTTTCGCACCCACTCCAGCCGCTCCACACCAGAACCCATCAACCCCAGAACCTCTTCCAAGGTGGGGGTTCCTCAACTCATCCTGCAGTGGCCCAGCGCTGGACAGGTCAGGATCACATGCCTGACATCCTCCACTCGATACCCACACAATCCACAGCCCACCTCTCCACCTGTGATCTTTGCCATCCTCTGTTTCGTCTTACCGTAATTACATACCGTAATTATTCTAATAAACGGCGCGCCGTTTATTTTTTTTTTTTTCAAAGCCCTGTTTGTTGCGCCGTTTATTATTTTTTTTCAATTTATAAATGGAAACTTTTTAGCCGGACAAGTTGATTTCATTAATTTTGATTTTTGCTGATGCCACTCTCGCATCTGAATTTATTGGCAAAATGAAATTGAGAAAAATAATCAATGGTTCATTTAAAATTTAAATCCTTACCCTAGGTTCAGATAACTGTCAGGACGATTACTGTCATTCTCAACTACAGAAATTACCAACAATTTAAATCCTAAAGAATAGTTTCTCTTTGAAACTTTTCTTTCAACAATATCTGCACTAAAGCTTAGTTTACACGACTGTGACTTATTAGGAAGTTCAACCTATCATGTGAATCGCATTGCTCCAGGGTCACCCACAGAACAGAGAGGAGGAAGAAAAACCCTGGGGTACACCAGTACCTCGGTTCAGGCATGAGCCTGATTCCTTATTGCAGTATAGTTGTGTGCAATAGGTCAGACACCATGCAATATTAAAACTGACAAAGCATTAATTTACCTGCTAAAATTTATATTTTGGTTGTAAAATGTGGTGTTGGTACAGTGTGGTAGGCCGGCATCCCCACACAGACAACCAGCCAATATTCCTGCGGGTTCCAGACGCCTAGCTGGGGTGTTCCCAGTCATAGCATGTTCAATGGACCCACGGACCCAACCCTGCCACAGGCTGGATAAGGGTGTGATGATGATGATGATACCAGTACCCCTGTGTAGCATTGAAGGGGTAATCATTAAAAAAATTCAAGTTAACTTGCACGATCACTTCCAGAGTTTTGAAATAAACGGCGCGTCGTTTATTATTTTTTTCAGCTGAAAGGTGCGCCGGTTATTGGAGGGCGCCGTTTATTAGAATAATTACGGTATATATATTGTGGACCCAAATTACGATGTTTTTATCACACGAGGGGTGTTTAACGGCCGTCTGGACTCCCCCTGCTATTATTAGTCAAAACAATTAGCAGGCGTTTGTCAGGGCAGAAACATCATCATACCCTGCGCCAGGGTCGGGTCTGCAGGTTCTAGCCCTCCAATCCCGCCCATCTCCCACCTGGCCCTCGTCCATTCCACAAGCTATCATGTTCTTACCGAGAACCTGCTCCCATGTCTGCTTTGGACTCCCCTGCCCCGGGTGCTTCCAACCACTTCAATTTACTCTCCCTCACCTTTTCCGCGGTGTACGAAGGCGGTACCCTCCGGCGTACACTCCGAGGTGTGCGAAGTTTAATCTTCCTTACCTCCCTTTTCTACATTTCTGTAATCTTGCCACGGTGGCCAATGCGAATGCGTTGAGATCCTCGAAGCATCCTTCCAATTTAATTTTAGCCTCCTTTCGAGCATCAATCTCGGTGCGACAGACTCAACGTTTCCGGTTTGTCTCCTCTTTGGCTCTAGGTGATTCACGATGGAGCTTCTTTCCATATAACTACTTCCACCAATGGAATGCTCTTCCATATGGCATCCGTTCACGTGTTTTTCATTGTTCAAAGTTTAAATGTATAACCGCTTGAGGAATCTTAGCATTCTTGAGGAGCCTTAACTAATTCTTGTAGTTTGTTACCGGTGTAGATAATGTAAATGTGTACTGTGTACGTGAGTGTAATAAATAAATAAATGTCCCCCCCCCCCCCACCCAACCCGAAAAAAAATGAAAGTCACAATTCAATTAACAGCTCGCCAAACCAGATTTTTGTTATTCGTACGTTCGCGAACGACCCCTGCCCAGCTTGCATAATTTCGCGCGCGAACTTATAAAGAGCCAATGAACGGCTCTGTTTTTATTTTTAATCGGACGTCTGCTCAGCAGTTCGATATGTTCCGTGATTAATTCTGTTCATAGTTATGCGTTTAGAGGCAAAACATGATAAATAAAAGAAGTCTACAATCTTTGGAAGAGCCAAATAAACGTATTCGTTCGCACCTAGATCCTGATGAACTCCACCAGGTAAGGCTTTTGAAGTTTCATGTTTATGGTTCATTGTTTGTTGGTTTTTAAGGTCATTAGAGACCCGTCCACTGCATAGTTCTAATGCATACACTGCACAGACACTACACTAAGGCGACGATTATTTGGTACTAGCAGTACCCAGCTTTCCCGAGCGACCACCCATGTCTGCACTAACTGGGCTTGCGTTGCTTAACTTCAGTGATCAGACGAGAACTGGTGTGTTCAACGCAACTCGCCGCTCCCGTCTATGGTTCATCCGTACAGATAGGAGTGGGGGAATTTAATGGATGCCCGATACCCCAGTCGAAGGACTATGGAATTTGAAGCTTTAAAATTTAGATGGTGAACTAGTAATAGTCTTGATGCAAGTAATTGGGAAGAAAAGCCCCCGCTTCATCAAAAATCTGCACCAGCTCCGGTTGTCCAGGGCTGTCAAACCTTGACGCTGCTCAAGGGGTGACAATTGAGAGCTGGATTCTGTTTAAATAATGGTTTAACTCTGCGCCAATTCTTTTATTAGATCCAGAGTGTAGCTGAAGTTGGGATTATAGAGTCTGTTTCGTTGAAGAACTTTATGTGCCATCCACAACTGGAATTTTCATTTGGTCCCAATGTAAACTTTGTGACCGGGAAAAATGGGAGTGAGTATACAAAATTTTCGTTGTTACAGTACGTTAGCAAGCAACCAGCTCATTTTCGTATCCCGCCCATGGCATGGTCGGGTCTCGGGTGCTGACCCTACACTCCCGCCTACCTACAATCTCCCAAGAGGTCCCATTGTGACTACATTATTAATCTTTGTTTTTTTTTTCTTTTCGAAGTGAGTTAGAGTATCGCTGGTAGAATAACTAGTAAGTATATTAGAGGTAGCCTGGGGGTGGTAGACATCGCGGAAAAAATAAGGGAGAGTAGGTTGAGGTGGTATGGACACGTAATGAGAAGAGGGGAGGAGGATCTCGTTACGTCCATTTCAGGAATGCAGGTGGTTGGAAGCACCAGAGTTGGGGAGACCGAAGCAGACGTGGGAGCAAGTTGTCCTTGAGGATATGGTAGTGTGTGGGGTGGACGGGGACCTGGTGGTAGATAGACGGGGTGGACTAGAACCCGCAGACCCGACCCTGCCATAGGCGGGATAAGGGTATGATGAACGGAGTTAAGAGTATCAGTTTTTAGGCTTGCTAGTGCATAACTGTTTCTAATTTGTTGATTGTAGTGTTTTATTTGTATGATTAGGTGGTAAAAGTGCAATACTCACAGCAGTTGTTGTGGGGCTGGGTGGAACTGCTAATACCACTAATCGTGGAACTGCTTTAAAAAATTTCATCCAAAATGGAAAAAGTTCTGGAGAAGTAGTCATAAAGCTACGTAATTGTGGTGAAGATGCCTACAAACCAGAACTGTATGGAAAGTCTATTATAGTAGAAAGAAAGTTCGTCTCCAATGGCACATCATCGTATAAGCTAAAAAGCGACAATCGTAAAGTTATAGCGACTAAGAAAGAAGAACTTGTACATATTCTTGATAATTTTAATATTCAAGTAGATAACCCTCTTTGTATTCTGAACCAAGACGCAAGCAGGAAATTTCTTCAGTCTGAAAATCCAAAAAGGCTATATAAACTATTCGTGAGAGCTACACAACTTCAGCAAATGAGAGAAGATTACGCAAATGCAGTTTCTCAAAAGATTACTGCACACACAATTTTGAATAAGAAGTTAGAGGTATACTTGATAATTACTAGCGAAAATGTAATTGAAATTGTCTTATGCATTTTTATCGATATACATAGGCAGTTCAGTACTTGGAAAAAGAAGAAAAGGAATGGAAGGCGAAAATTGAACAACACGAGTCATTAAAAAATCTTCATTCTAAATTTGAACGTCTGAACAAAGAATTGACGTGGTCACAAATTAAAGATATTGAAACGGTAAAGGATTCGCTTCTAATCTGAAAGTAAAACGTATATGGTATGTTTCTCTTCTGTATTCTAGGAGCTAAGTGAGGATGCAAAAAATTTGAAAGCCCTAGAGGTGATGAAACAAAAAATCGTTTTACAAACTGAAGAATGGAAACTTAAATTGACAACTGCAATGTCAAATCACGAAGATGCTAATGATAAAATTAAAAAAATGAAAGAAGAAATAATACTCATTACTTCGGAATGCGAAGAAATGAAGAATAACTTGATTGTTAAAAAGACTGCCCTTAGGAATGCACATGTATGGTTTATTTTATTTTGTAAAACATACTAAAAATGTCATAAAAGTATACAGTCTATTAATAATTCTTTGCAGCGTGAATTTCAGGAAAAAAATATAAGTGTTAAATCGCTACTGAAGGATAAAAGCATTTTATCAAGACGATTAGAAGAGCTTTGTCAACAGTAAATATTGCGTTTGCATATCTTGGACCTAATGATAGTTGCGTTTTATTTTGCATTCTTTAATGTTTGACAGAGCAGGCGTAGATTATGCCGCAGAAAAACGGCAACGTCAGTTAAAAATTGGGAACCTTGAAGATGAGAAAACCCGATTGGAAGCTATGTTTGAAACCACTGAACTACATTGTGACCACCTTAGGGGTGACGTTGCTCAAATAAACGAACAAAGAGGAGCTGTAATGTTTGTATCTATCGTTTTAGATCACTGCATCTTTAAGCGTAGTTTCATTAGTGTAATACTGTGGTTTATTCATTTTATAGCCAGGAAATCGATGTAGTAAAACACCAAATCTCCATTAATGAACGCAAGCTGCACACTTTTGAAAGTAGTAGATGTAATTATCAGAAACGGTTTGGTGAATGGGTTCCTGATGCACTTGTTAAGATTGAGATGGCATTCAAACGGGGCGTGTTCGCTCATAAACCACGAGGACCATTAGGTATGTAAAATTGCGTACCACAGCTGGGATCCACCACAGCCCACATATACTTGACTACTTATTTATTAGTGTTAATAAATTTAGACATTATTTCATAGGTTGCTTCATTAAATTGCGTAATTCGACTTGGAGTTTGGCTATAGAAAATTGCATAAAACCGTTATTATTTGCATTCTGCTGTGATAATCATAACGATGAAAGGACGTTAGAAAATATTCTAAAAGGAATTATCGAAAAATACAACGGAAGAATGCCAACTATTATAACTGGCTCATTTACAGACAAAGTTGGTGATTATTATAATTGGTATCGAAATTGACCGTATGTGAATAGTTTGTGTTTTATAGGTATACGATGTTAGAGAACATTGCGTGCAATCCAATCATCCTACAGTTTTAGACATGCTTGACATTGAAGATCCTGTAGTTACTAATTGTCTTATAGATCAGGTAATTGTTACCAACTCTGAAAATTTCATTAAAACTAACCCTTTATTCTATATTTAATTATGATGTTTATTATAGAGACACATCGAATGCATTATCCTCATAGAAAATCCCACTGAAGCTAGGCGAATCATGCAGAAAGAGGTTCCCAGATTCTGTGAAGAAGCATTTACATCAGCTGGTGATCAACTTTTTCCGTCACCAATGTTTAGACTTTATTCGTCACAGAAAGACAAAGCTGAATTAATGCAAACTAGCTTGGAGGACAGTATCAGGTATTGAATCGTAACTTTCTACTGTTGTCTAGACGGTGTTTGTCAAAATGCGTCCTGCAGCCCACCGGTGGGCTGTGGGACGCACATTGTGTTACATTGGAAAGCGCTCTCCTAATGCCATGGCAAAATGTCAGAAAAATAGTAATTAGTTGCATTAAAATTAAATATAAATTAAAATTGTATAGCGCTGAAACCTAAAATTTGGCAATGCTACACGAAAATTGCAATAAATGGTCAGAGCAAGCTTTTCAGCTGCAATGTGCCGTTTACTGTTTGCATTTTGACTAATGTGCGTTTGCTAAAAAAGTTAGGAAAAACTGGATTAGGGGCTAATGATCCATCGAATTGTATGCCTTGCCCAAGTGGACTGCGAACAGAAGGGTTTAAGAAACACTGGTCTAGACTGTCTTTAGAAATGATTTTTACCTAAGAAAGAATTGACTTTACTTTAGCATTATGAAATTACTGATGTTGGTATTATTTTGGTACTAATTAAGAATCTTGAAAGCGGATCACGTAACTCTGATTACTAAGCAGAAGGAATTGAAGAAGCATTTGGATGATCTCAGCGCTAATTTAAGTAAAAACGCGACCGAGTTGGAACATTCAGATAACAAACTTGGACAACTAACACAGCAGCTAAGAAAGATAAGGGCTACTATTGCAGAACTGAAAAGTATCGAAGATCCTCAGCCTGTTCATATACTAGCTTTGGTAAAGACTAGTTGACAATTGACTTTTTTTTTTTTGCTAATGTTGATTTATCAAGCATTTTGGGAAAGGGGGGGGGGGGCGACTCTACTCTGCCATCAATTATTTCAGGAAATTGCATTTGCCAATATTATAGTTATTGAAACATTGCAATTGTAGGAAGACGATTTAAAGGAAATAGTGTCAAAATTAAATTGCAAAGAGGTTGAATATCAAGAAGCAGAAGCTACGTATAACAAATGCAAATGTGAATTTGTAGAAGAAGAAAATAAATGTAAAGCCCATGAGGAGAAGTTGAACAATTTTAACAGACATAAGCTACTTCCATCAAAGGTATTTGTAATGCTTACTACTTGTACAACATTCTGGATCACCCAATAACGAATTGTGGATTATTTTCTTTAAGCAATTACTGGCCACCGTTGTTACAGAGTTAAACGAGGCTCAAGGCGGCTATCGACAATATGAGCACAAATTAACAACTCTCGAGGAAAACTTGCAAGCAAAAAAATCTATGTATCAGGTAAAACTCCGTGACGTAGAAAACTGTATGAAAGGAATCGAGGAAAAATTTGGACCCCGACCATCGAGGTTGGGTGATCCAGATAAGATTAAAAATGAAATCAAACAAGTAAAACTAGTATTGCATACGAGAGAACAAATGTATGTATAACTTATTTGTTTTTATTTTCTTCTTAAGTATTGTACTTAAGTATGGTATTATTTCAGTTGCGGTAGTAGGGAAGAAGTTGTTGAAAAGTACATGGCAATTTCAAAAAAGCACGAAGATGTTGTGAAGGATATTACTGCTTTAAAAGAATTTCTGGATGTATGTTGATGAAGCTTTCTTATTTTACATTGTACGCAAACTTGAAAAACGTGGCTTGGTGGCGAAGTGGGTAGCACCCTCTGTAACTGCGTCAGTTGTTGTAGTTCGATACTAGACGCGAGGTGGGTTGGGTGGGTTTCCCGGTTGGCTGTACGATGGCATTTATACGTAAAAGAACCCCCAACTATGAAACTGGTTAGATGAGGCAAAATTTACGGGTGTAGGAGCTCTCCCACCCTGGCGTCGGTGGAATTCCCCAACGAACAGTAGACCTACGATAAATGAGCAATTTAAAAGCTCGGGGATTGCAGCTTTGGTCGGCAACCGGCTGTGGAAAAAACACTGTGCAATATATCGCCCTTCTGCCCATTCCGAGGGACAAGACTTGTACCACACACTGCCATAGGCGGGTAAAGGATTAGGAGTTGCTATTGTACAGAAATTTGGAGTGAAGCTGTTGATTACTTTTTTCTTTATAGAAACTAGAGATCGTTCTTGCTAAGCGCAATCAGTTTTACAAAGATTTGCGAACCTACATTAGCGTAAGAATCCAACAGTATTTTATAACATTACTTGGACTCCGGAATTTCAATGGAAGCCTCAGGTTCGATCATAAAGAAGAAAAATTGTACATTTCTGTAAGTAAATTTGTTATGCTGAATTGCGTTGGACACACCAGTTCTCGTCATATCACTGAAGTTAAGCAACACAACCCAAATTAGTACCGACATGGGTGGTTGGTTGAGAATACCGGGTACTGCTAATTACCCCACTCCTACCTCTCCCTCATACGCGAGCAGCCTCCTCAAGGTCCTGCCTGTTGTGGTTGCTTGGCCAACTCCTCCACCCGTTGGCTAAACAAAGTGATATGTTACTGCAGTGAAACTTCTTTAATCGATTCACCCATGGGAAAGATACAAAAGTGAACCCATCGAAGGGATGGACCGATTTGGGGGTGTTAACAAAAGTCGATAAATTTCAAAAAAGAAATGCGAAAAGCTACAGACATTATTAAATTATCAATGTTGTACAGGCTGTTAGAATTTTATCCAGTGTCACTTTGCTAACAGACTGCAACGTCTGTGTGATGGCATCCTGAAACTTGCTTTCAAGTGATCCTGTTTTCTTTTTTATACCATAGAATTTCACATAAGTCTCTGAACCCATTAAAGACCAAAGCAGACGTGGGAAGTTTGGTGGGGGGGACCTGGTGGGAGATAGACGGGAGTGGAGGGCTAGAACCTGCTCAGGCGGATAAGGGAGCGGCTTATTGCGTTGGGCGCACCAGTTCTCGTCCGATCACTGAAGTTAAGCAACGCAACCCCACCTAGTACTAACATGGGTGGCCGCTTGGGGAAACTGGGTACTGCTAGTACCCAATAATCATCGCATTAGTTTAGTGTCTTTGCAGTCGCTGCACCAGAACTATGCTGTGGGCTGGGCTTTAATGACTTTGTAGTTGAAGGGCCCTAAACACCAATGAAAGAAGGAAAGGGGATGCACCAAGCATGGTCATTGTGGACAGTGGACCCATTACAGTACATGTACCAGAGTTAAAAAAAAAAAAGTGGACCGATAGAGGTTTCTCTGTATATTCCAATGAGAAAACATTAAAATATTTTCTTTTTAGATTCAGTCAAAAAAGGAGTTGGAGCAGTGTGCGCACGTACAAACGTTATCTGGTGGCGAAAGATCCTTTTCCACAGTTGCTTTCATTCTAGCTCTTTGGGAAACAATTGAATCTCCCTTTCGGATGATGGACGAATTTGATGTTTTCATGGTAAGTAGTAACTATCTGCATTTCTGGTTTAGTGTTGATCTCTCTCGGGCTAACTATTATTAATTGGACCTATAGGATATGGTGAATCGAAGATTCAGCATGGCGATGATGATCGAAACTGCTTCCTCAAAGACAGCAAATCAATTTATATTCCTAACACCATTAGATATGTCGCATATTAAAAGTCAGCCAAACATAAGAATTTATAAAATGAGAGATCCCGATCGCGGTCAGACTCTTCTTCCTTTCAGACCGATTAATCCAAATCAGACTGATGATAACGATGAAAGAAACAATCCATAAAAAAAACCTATAAATCTTTTGAGAAAAATAAGTACAAAATTTTATTTTCTTTCATACGTCTCTATATATAATATATACACACTTCATCACTTGTAAGATTTTTAAAAAGAAAAAACATGATTAAATATTTAACATTTGTCTTTTAAATAGCGATTTTTGCCGTTAATTTCATATTACAGATCTGTAGTTATAAATATCCGGTTCACTTCCTGCTACCTCCACAACTCCAGATATGAATAGGAGAATATGAAACTTTAGCAGAAATAAGATTTACATTTGTAAGGATTTTGCAAGATACGAGGTGTGGAGTCCATGACGCGAACTAACAGATTATCGATATAGTCTTCAAGATCACTTATTTGACATTGCTGATTTTCTATGATTTTGCTCTGTTTACACAACAGTTCCAAGAGTTCCTAGAAATCATGTACGTCATCTTTATTCATTTTAGAAAAACATTCCCATCTTAATATTAAGTCACCTTTACTGACTCTAAATTATGAACAATAACGAACCCTGATTGTAAACGTTTTTTTGATGTATTCAAACAATTATAACATACCTCTTTTGTCATTGCTTCATAAAGGGAAATGACATCTGCTGGTGGCAATTTAACTACATGTGTCCTCTCATTAATAGCATGTAGTTGAAAAGGCTGCTTTTCTCGTTGGATATTTGAATTTCCACTGCTTACTGAAGACTTTGTTTGCATTCTTGCACCTGGCAAAACATTAGTTGTAATGAACGTCAAAAGGATAATCTAATTATATAATGAACATCAACACATAAAGTGATTACTTTTGGTGTCTTTTCCAAGATTGCCTTGAGAATCTGCATCTGGCAAGGTAATCTTTGATCCACTTGTTTCTGTAACATGGAAGTTATCAGACTTTCTTTCAATTTAGAAGAGTGGCATATTAACAAATATTAACCTTTAATCACGGTAGTGTTCTTATGGTTTTCTGTCGCCTCTTTAGAACTTTCAAGGTTTGAATGGTTTTTGACAACAGTTGGTGCAATAGCTGCTGGAGGTGCTATCGTGTTACTACTGGACAAGTGATCATTTCGTGTTGAGAGCTGCAATATTTTAAAAAAGTACATTTTCATCTCTTCTTTTGAGTTTAAACTATTTCACATGTAGCAAGTAGACAAAAAACTTTCTTACTGATTTGTCATTAAGTTCTGCGCCATTTGCTGTAATTATGTGAGTATCCCCAATGTGACCTGAACTAGAAGTGCTCTATGGAGAAAATTTTCACCCATTAGTAATGAAGGCATAAGGCACTGGGGGCCAGTTGCACTCCCTCTCAGAAAAAAAGTCGTCAGTGAATAACTCGAGACAAGCTTTGTACTTACAACTGCATCAATGTCACTGAAATCCTCTCCTAAAGATTGATCGTCCAGTTCTGCATCTTTCTCTTCAATGAAATTCGGGTTTTTCGAAGCTCCTTTCTTTCTTGGTAGTTTATCAGACAATTTGCCCCCTACCAATGATGGAGTTTAGTATCAAAAATGCGTCATTTCGAAAATGTATCATTTCATCAATCACCTATTGAATGCTTTAGATTTTGCAACGATAACTTCTCCTTGCCAGCTAAGTTCATAAGACTGCCTCCAACATTATGCACCATCTTCAAAGGTAATGATCCACCTTTTCGCGGTTTTTTACTTAGATCTATTAAGCTACCAGTGACGCTTTTAACAACAAATGCAAAACACACTTCAAGCTCTCCTCTTTGCTTTCCATCGCTTTTGTTTGGTTTCCCTCTCAACGGATAAAACCTTTATTCAACGCAGAAAAACATATATTACCAACATAAAGGACATCATTATATAGAAAGTAAAATTACTTATTCCTGGGTCTGTCATAAACATCCAGCTCTTGTAATGGTATGTCCACTCTGCCTAGAAACTTATCAAGTCCCACAAAATTCCGATGGAAAACCGCTAAAGTAATTGCAGACGTATTACCATCTGGAATTAAGCTACCAAAAACATTTAGGCACAGCAATTGCTGTAAATATCCTATTAGTTTTTCGAAATTCTGAGAAATGTGAAGTGTCAAACCTACAGTTCACATTCTTCGTGCCATTCTGGAGTTAAGGTTTTTTCCTGAACTGAAGTCTGGTATTTTTCTTTTCCTAACTGTATGGTTACGTAAGCATCATTTGTTCCTATAGATATAATTAAGCGACATTATAGCCAAAATAAAATCATTTTATTATCGAGTCCATTTGACCTTGGTACCCTACCATGTTTGCCTTTTGTTCGCAAATTCTTAGCCCGTTGAACTGAAAAAGAACAATTAATGTATGATTAGTATTACAAACGGAGGAGAGGAAAAGGATGATTTAATGATAAAGAAAAGATTCTCTGATAACAGATGTAAAATGTAATCCGGATTAACATCCTGAAAACGCAGGTGGTCATTGTCAATGTAGTGAAATTTGAAAACAGTAAGACGTGTTTTGCGCACAAGATATCTAACAACTTCGCTTGTCAACTGATTTGTGAGACATACCATTCATGAAAGGCTGATACTAAACTAGTTAAATGTTAACGTCTTCGGTACTGTTATTCAAAAACCAACCACGCATGGTACAACTAAATACTGTAATAAAGCATTTTCGCGTAATGAATAATGTGACATTTTCTATGTGATCTATTCCGGCTGTGCCACCTATATAGAAGGGGTGAATCTTTGCGAATTTATTGGGCTGAAAAATATGCAAAACTGTAACAAACACAGAGTGCAAATGCGTCGCTATATGATAAATAATTATACAGTAACAGCAGTAGACCGTGTCGAGTGTAGTACGCTGGAATACCAGTATTTAATTAAAGCGGTAACCTCGAGGTCGAATTTTGTTTCACTGTCCACTTTGCAGAAAACGGTCAATGAATTGCAATAAAGGTGTGACCGACACATCCATGATCTCTTCTTATAAATTACAATGGACGTGGTATTCTCTGCCCCCATCCCTCCCTACCTACCTACCTACCTACCTCGGGGAAATAAAATTTTGAAATTGATTAGTATACGAGAGTTCACGATTAAACCAAGTTCCAATAATCATAAAGTCTCTCCTGGATCTGTCATATTTATTATTAGTGTTGACAAATGTATCGCATTATTAAAATGAATGAAGATAATTCATATCTTGATGTTCTGTATCATAGAACGAATTTCAAGGGGAGGCCAACTAAGCGACAAATATTCCATAGGTGTAAACTCACCAATAACTTGTACGTGTGTCGGACTCCACATTTCTTTAAAATTATTCCAATGACGGTCACGATTTATAATAACGTTTTAAAATTCCATCGACGCCACGTTTTCACGTTTCAAGCAAAATAATTCAAAAATGAGTATGCAATATAAACAAGCCAACTAATGTCTTACATCACCGATAACCAGGAAGTTCTAAAACAAAAAAAAAGAACTGATTTGGCTACGAGATGGGTCTGCGTGTATCCTGTGTCATTTAAAACCTTACTCCCCTACCAAAGAATAAACTCGTCGTCACCGCCAATATTTAAAAAGGTATCAGTCAGATCGCTGACGTCGGCAAGCCAACCTAGGAATTGCTCTAGGTGCAAGAGGGATGAACAAGTCGGCTGCCAACAAGTCATCTAAAGGTAACATCTCCTTCATCAGCTGTCAACAGCTAAAGAAACGTCAGCATCCTTAGTGCGGAGTTTGGACGACTCGATGTTTTTCAAGTGTGATGTTAACGTTGTGTCCCACTCATCCTTTATCCACCTTACGACGGTTGATTCAGACGTCATTGCTGACAACACGGTATAACAGTTATTATAAGTTCATATTTAGTTTTCATGACTAAACTTTAATTTCGATCGAAGACATTCTCCACCGATCATAATATTCTTGAATTCAAATACTACTGTAATTGGCAAGCCAACCATGTTGTCTGTCTGCTATTTCTCTTGCCACAAGGTGACGTTGTCATCGGGATGATGTCCTGTAGACGTCTTCTAAGGGTTAAATTTTTCATCGAATGTGTTGGTAATGTATGACGACAAATTTTATCAAGTTAAACAGGTTGGTATCAGTGATTCTTCATTTAAAAATGAAAAAAATAGCTCAATGTTCTTACTAGTGTAACAAACATACACCCTGTCTGTGGCATATATTAATTGCGCAATCTCTGAAGATTGGCCATCATGGATTAGTGCGCCCTAGCTTGTTAACAGAATCACGACTATAACAAATAACTTCGATACACTTGCGGCACATGCGGGGGGGGGGGGGGGGGGGATAAAAAAAGATATGAAAAATGAGTTTTGTCATAGTAATTATTGCACGCTCGATCGAAGTAAGTAAATAGCAGAAGTGGAGGTAAAGTCGAAAAATAATACTAACGTAGTAAGAGACTTGCTTTGAAAGTGTTTTCTAAACTAATTAAATTGTCATAATAACTTAGATAAACTTGATTGCAAACATATAATCCGCCATTATTTCAGGACTTAGAGTATCCAGTAATCTAAAACTTCCTAATTGTAATCAGCGTTAAGGCACAGTTTCCTCCTACAACATTAACAGACATCCGTTAATGTTATAGGAGAGAATTTTGACCGCCATTACATTTCGTTGAGCTTACTTGTGCACATTTCGAATTCTAAATATATTTGTTTTTCACGTGTTAACTAATCTGTTTTACTTATTCTAGATTTCAACATTATTGCTTTCCTAGTTTGAGAGGTGCTCATGCTGAGTTGTATGAGCCCACATCTTCTTGTCCTTGTCAAGAAAGTGAACTGTTTTAAACTATTTTCTATAATATAAATTACTTATCATGTTCAGGACAAATTCTTTAAACCAGTTGATGTTTACAGCTGTTTGGATCATTTGATCATATGGATGGCTTAATTGCTGGGACTTTACCACCTGCATCATTTGGTTGGTTGAAGATGTGGAAACAAAAAGAAGCCGACAGCTCAGGATCGTTGCCACGAGTTGAGAGGATAGGGGTTGATAATGACGTCTTAAGGTGACTGATTAATCATTAGAACATTATCCAGGAATTTGTTAGGCATATTTAATAATGTAATGGTTTCGAAAACTATTCTAGTTATGTTGCTGATAATGGTGATCGCATAGGCGTTTATATAGCAGCACAACCGTTGTCTCCTGACCATAATTACTTTGAAGTAGAAGTGGTTGACACTGGTGTTTTGTGCGGCATTGCCATTGGATTAGTGCCATCACAGTATCCATTGGATAAACAACCTGGTTTTCTTGCGGATTCTGTCGCATTTCACCTAGAGGATGGAAAGTAAGCAAGTTCACATTTATCATTAGCAAATAGTATCCATAAATATAGAGATAATTCTTTTTGGGTTTTATATGTTTCAAATACACTTCAGTCAGAATTTGTGGTCATAGCGCTTGATATAAGGTGATTTTCCTAAGTTAAGTTATTAAGATTTACCCAAATCTTTACGAAATAGTTATTTGCTCGTTGGTCTTAGCAATGATGTAAGCCAATTGATTATGGAAAATATTGTTATCAGTTATATCTGTGTCCAATACGGTGTCGTTTTTTTTTCATGAAATAGCTTTGTAATTAAATTTCCTTGCAGGTTATATAAAGGTCGCTCGAAAGGATCTGGTTTTATTTCAAAAGGTGAAATTGGTGATAGATTTGGATGTGGTGTTCGCTTTGATGAAACGACACCACAAGATTGTCAAAGACCTCTAGTGCCTGTATTTTTTACAAAAAATGGGAAAGAGGTATGTCATTGTGGCTATTTGTGGTTTACAATTCCTTGTGACATTAGTTGGGATATCTCTGTATTTAATTAGATAAGTGCTTCATTGATTCATTGGAATTCCGGGGGTTTACATCCGGCTATTGGAATGGCCTCTGTGGGCGAAGAAGTTAGACTTACATTAAACTCGAAGTGGTCGTGTGATGAAGAAACCCTCATGTTAGTTGATGGTCATGAAGATGAATGGTCTCGTCTTCATGATATACGACTGAGTGGGCAGGTATGCTAGCAATCATTTGCTACTATAAAGATTTATACGTGTAGAAAGGAATCACGACGAGTGGATGTTAACCAATATGTGATCGACTTTGCATGTGGAAGCAAGTTAGATATAATTTTGTCTCGCTGAAATAATTTATTTTTACAGATTCTTGAGTATGCAGGGCGTGGAAAAAGCATTACTGATGTTGGCTTGGCTCAGGCTAGATGGCCACTAAATACAACATCTCATTATTTTGAAGTAGAAATACTCGACCCTGGGGAGAATTGTTTTATTGCAATTGGCCTTGCACGAAAAGTGAGAGATGTAGCACTTGAATAGATGTGTTCGCTGTCTCTGGTAGATAAAGAACCAGGACTGCATTTGCTCCAGTCAGGTTCACGGAAATCGAGTTTAAATGGTCGATATCCTGAACAGTGAACCTGATATGTTAAAGTAGAAATAAAATATGACTGGCTTCTATGAACGATCACTCTGTTCTTCATTTTCACCATACCTTCTGATACTGATGATCAGTTTTAAAAGTCACAAAAAACGTTAACACTTGAACAGTGCTAGAGTTGTCCCATGAGGTTAAGCTTGTTAAGTATTGACGTACGATTTGAGTGTTTGCCTTGTGGTCCTAGTTCTTTCATTTTTTGGTAACATCGAACACATCTATTATGAATGATTGCATTGACATGTTGCACACTCATGTCAGAATAGATTATTGATAATAGGGCATAAATATAAATTGAAGATGAGTTTTAATGAAGTATTCTTTCATTGTGTAGAATTACCCGAAACACAGGCATCCAGGATGGAATAAAGGCTCCATAGCATACCATGCAGGTATATTTGTCGGTGTTAATGTGGTGAGCTGAGTATTAATTTGCTATAGGTGAATATCATGATGATTTTAGATGATGGCAAACTATTTAATGGCAGTGGTGTTGGAGATCCCTTTGGTCCCAGATGTCACAAAGGTGAGATGTCCGGAAAGTGATTTGACTCGATTGTAGCCATTCAAAAAACTACTGGTTTCCGTGAACGGCAGGCACTTTTAATTTGAAATTAACTATGAATGCTTTCTTGTAATCCCTGGTGTATTACTGAGTTGTTGAGTATGACTGTTTATTATGAGGGAAAGCTCTTCCAAAATGAATTTGATGTTAAAATACTTAATTTCACCAGTGGGCAGTTGTAGTGCCTATTACAACATGCGTTTCCGCCGGTGCTGTTTTGGTAACGTTGTGACTTGGGGCTCTAGAGACATGCTTTTAAAGTCATGCATTCTGAATTATCATTGAAAAAACAGTCGTTAATGTAACGCATCTTAACATAAAGTTGACTTTTTAGGTGATATCATGGGATGTGGCATTATATTTCCAAGAGACTACTATAGTTATGACAGTGATAGTTCTCATGAATTGTCACCATTAAGTTCTCCAAATAATGTGGTTGATGATTTTAATCAAAGGGAGTATGAGGGAGGATCTGACAGCGAATCTGAGGATGATCTTTGGTGGCATAATTGTAATCATGTTGAAAGTGGCAAGAGAGTTCAAGTAAGTGCCAGATATGATTTTTGGTATATTTTTCCAAAAATGTTACAAGTCTCTCATATTTGTAGTTATTTCTAACACAGGTATTTTTTACACGTAATGGTAAGACGATTGGGCATAAGGAAGTGCGTATTCCAAAAGGTGGCTTTTATCCAACTGTTGGAATGCTAAGTGTGGCTGAAAAAGTTAAAGTTGACTTACGACCTCTTTCAGGCTAAAAGTGTCTTAATCTATTGTTTTTATTTAATTCACCTTGTATTTTTTGTTGTAAATAAGACTTTAAGCAGGATTTCAAGTCGATTAAAGAAACACTTTTACATCGAACACAGTAGACCACGGTTATAACGAACTCATCGGGACCGTTGTTCACTATGACTGCTAATGCAGTATAATTTTTAAAATAAAAATAGCATTTCACTGGGCACAGCGCACTGTCGGTTCTTTAAAGAACCCAGTTTCAATACCACTATCGCTATATATATATATGTCTAGGCAGCTTGGGAATTGAACTCTGGTGACCATTATACCAGATGCATAATTGCAATTAGTTGTCTAACATGGAGTAACAATAATAGATTATTCTAATCGGTTTATTTGTTAATACAGCATTTATTTGATTCTTGTACTTAAGATCTGTACTTGAGGTTGTCCAGAGAGTTAAACTTCACAAAACCCATCCATCATTTTCCTTTCTTTACTTTCAAAAAGAGTATGTTGAACTTTTGCGAATTACCCATTGTAGGATCTGTATGCATGAGATAATTTCTAGGCATCAGTCATTTTTTTTCGTATCTTTTTTTCACGGAAGCAATCATGCGAAAATATTGTTCGTTATGGTCATAACTACTGCATTTGCATCAATGAAAGTGAAACTCAATTTGAATATAAGCCCTGTTAAATTTTGTAAATTTTGCATCATGTTAATGTTGAGTGGTTTAAACCAGAGCATTTTGTTATGTTAAACACTAATTTTTTTGCTTAAATTGCAATTCACTTTACATCTGCAGATTATATTAATGTGCGTGATTAATTACTGATGTAATGAAAAATAAATTTGTAAAGCACGTAACGGTCGTATTTCCCGAAAGTTGTATTTTGTAGTGAACGTGAGATTATGTAGTTGGGTAGTGACTATATTATAGCTTTGCCATGTCCCCCCCCATCTCACACCACATCTCCATTCCTTTCTTACGGCACTGTTATTTCTTGCTTTATCTTATCCCAATACTACAAGGTCATTAGACCTCTGTCCACTGCATAGTTCGGATGCAGAGACTGCACAGACACTACGCTAATGCGACGATTTTTGGGTATTAGCGGTACCCAGCTTTCCCAAGCGGCCACCCATGTTAGTACTAGCTAGGGTTGGGGTGCTTAATTTCAGTGATCAGACGAGAACTGATGCGTCCAACGCAATAAGCCACTCCCTATACTGATCGACCTTTATCCATCCCAAAAACATGCATTCCGGTACATTTGTAACCTAATCTTAACATAAAGTTGAATTTGATTGCTCAATCCATGTACTGGATGTTATATAAGCTTCACTCCCATGTTGGTTTAAGGATCGAATCAACTAATGATTTTCACTGTGGGTCGTAAAAACAGTTTAAGTTACACAAAGGTTATCACTTTCTATTCCCACTATCTTCGGACTGCATGGCAACGCAAACCCAGTTAGTACTAACGTGGATGGCCGCTTGGGAACACTGAGTACCCCAAAATCGTCATGACAGCGTAGTGTCTGTGCAGACTCTGCATTAGAACTATGCAGTTGATGGGGCTCTAATGACCCTAAAACACCAACAAAATCGGACTTTATATCCGGAATTAATATGTACCAATCCTACAATTATTTTAAGACACTTTATTAAGCAATGTTGTTTGGACATGACACTTCATAGTTCTTCTTTCACTAATTCTTTGGCTAACTGTTCATAACCCAGACTGCTAAGTGCTGAACTCAGTTCTTGTATGGTTGCCTTTTCGTTTAAGTTCTTTCTCCATGCTGTAAGCATTTTTCTTCCTTGCTCAACAAAGCTGCTACCCTCACTCTCATAATAAACAATCTACAAAATAGAAATTTCACTATTACTATAGGTCTTACACTAACTAACAGCATTTAAAAAAAATTGAGTTACTTCGTCTTTTTCACATCCAAGTTTCACAGCTAATTTCTTCCATTCACTATCAAGTTTCTCAGCAATACTTTGAATATGATCTGTGGTTATTTGCTCCTGAACATAAACTTCATCCTTCCCTGATCCTAAATTAAGATTAAAGATTTAACATATTCACATTAACAAGTTACTTATGCTTTTTTTGTAACTTCGATTTTAATTTCTTAGTAGATTTCTTTTGGGAAGAATGGAGAAGAAAGATAGCACTAGCCATTATCTTCTTTGGTGGCTTCTTCAGAATTTCTAAGGAGTTCATCATCACTGTCTTCTCCACCATCTCCAACCATAGCCTTGTCTTGCGATTCAACCTTGCTTTCCTCTGCTGAAGTATGTTGCTGAATAAAGAAAAGGTAATACATCCATTAATTATACATTTTATTAGATAAATGTATCATTCTATAAGTAATTTAAAGACATGCGCTTTTACACACCGGAAGATCTTTTGCGACTTTTTTAATCATCGTTTCAAGGTATAGTGGAAGCTTGTTAATTGGCTGATTACTTGGAATGAAAAAATGCAGGCTCCGCCGAGCGAGCAATCGTAATGCACGCCAGCCGTAGTTAGCGTTATAAACATGTCTAAATGTAGTTCATATAATTAATCCATTTAGTCTGTGTTTTGTCTAAAGAATTATTGAATCAGTCATACTTATATTCATCTTCAATCATGTTAGCTGGCTCTGCTTGATCAATGGCTTCCTCAAAATACTGTTCTAGTGACGGAAGAAAGTCCCTATATTTAACAAAATGCATCTTAAATTTTACAAGTTTAGAAAAATTAAAACATCTGGAATGAAATTACCTCTTCAATGAACGACAAGCCTCCATATTATCCGGGCATAGATTCCATAGCTTAGTCAAACTTGGGCTTCATTAAAAAATGCCAAATGAAGGTATAGATAACTAAACGTTCAAACACACACAATTCTTACTTTCCCAGAAGGAATTTGTTATGAGCTGCTGCAGTTTTAATCTCATCTCCTAGTTTCCTTTTTGGTCTGTTTTGATTGGCGGGTAAAACATAATGTACAATTTTAAAATCCACAGGCAACGACATTCTCCTTACCAATGTTAAATCTAATAGTCTAACCGGGATGGTTTCAACTTGTCTAGTCCTTCTGTAGTTGGTTTTTGGAAATCTGGGCACCCTTCATTTTTCCATAGGCTCCAATGTTCTTCACGTCTTAAAATATGCTTCAAATTTCATAGGTTATTTTAATCACTGAACACTTAATACCATTACATTTAGCAGCTTCAACCACATTTTACCTCTATAGATTTAGAGAATTTGGCAGCATTGGGTGGAGTCTCATCTAATAACTACAAAAACTGAAAATCACACACACTGCAACATATAAATTAAATCAGCATACGTATTACTTACTTTATAAACTCTTTCTGTTGCCGTTGATATCCACAAGACCTGTTCCTCAGTTAGAATAAACGTTTCTCTAATAAAAATGCATAATTACGACTCACGGTCAGCTAAAGAACACTAGACAAATGACTTCTCAAACCATCACGTAAACATGATGTAACATACTGTTTAAATTTAACTGCAGTCTGCAAATATTGAAATAATATAAGATACTGAACGAGAATACAACGCCGAAAATTCCCGTCACTGAGTTGAAGATCTAGCAGCTGAAAATGATTGGAATGAAATTAATGCATTAATTATCAATGCATGCAATAACAAGGATATGTACTGTGTTTAACCTTTGGGTTTGTCAGATATTTTGCGAAATACACTTGTAATTCTGGTAGTTGTTCATATTGGGTTGGTGCATTACTACAAGATGTTTTAACATCATCCAATTTGAAACTTTTAAAGGCTTTTAGTACTTCATCAGAATACTGCAAAGGAAAAGACGTAATAGCTCAGCACATAAATAAATAATGACAGTAATAGTTTAATAAGAAAACAATATATCAATTATCACATACAGCTATGAATGTTCGCCATGCTATTTTATTGTAGCACTGGTTTGGGTTATGGAAGTATTCTTGTAGGGCCCAGAATTTTCGATACAAGTTATAGTCCACTCGAATAGCACTAAATAGAAATACAACATCAATGAACGTGTGACTGACTTTGAATTTGTTTTTGCAACTTCTCCTAGTTAAACTTGCCTATGATTTTCTGCATCGTCAACCTCCATTTGATCATCCTTGTCCTGCGAAAAACTGTTAGCAGCTGTCATATCGTCCTTCGTCCCAAAAATTGTGATGTTGTCCAAATTAAATTCACTCGCAACGTTTAAACCTGAAAACACTTTGATTATACACTCCATTTAAGAGGCATATAGATTACCACACTGGTCCTTACCAGAACGCTCAGAAAGTGGGAAAAATTTTGCCAAAAATAACAGAATTCGACCACAAAATATAGTATTTTGCGAGCGGGACAGTCGCCGAAGCAAGTCTATGAATGAATCATTCAACGATCATTAACAACACTTAGCAGTCTAATAAATTAAGATTTTCTAAGATGTACAATACCATTGCACATTCTTAACAAACTATTTTTAGTGCTGTTGAAGAAAGATTCCTGAAATTTAATGACATAATTACATTACTTAATATTATTAAGACAGGAATTGCCAATGTTATTCATACTAACTTGTTTCCATGTATCAACATGCTTTTCGATCACAGAAAACATCTCCTCGCATTTTTCAATTGTCACACAATCAAAAATATCGTTTAGTAAAAGTACGGGCAACGTTGCATTGCAAATGTCTAAAAAAGGAATTAATTGTCAAAATTAATTTTTTTTTTTACTTTTTTAGTCAAATTGACGGTAATGCATATAATAATTTGTCATCATAACCCTTGTGAATAGCTTCAATTGATAGATTCAGCAGTCTTTCAAGAACACATTCTTTGTTTTCTTGTACCTAAACATGACAATCAACCCAGTTACATTGTCGGTTAGAAGTATCATTTGGCAGTTTTCTGCTTAAGTACTATATTGACTGCAACAAAAAAATGCAAGTAAAATTGCGACTTACAATAAATTGGAGAACAATGTCCTTAAATACTTGATCAAAAGCTGCTTTTTTGTCACTAGAACTGTTCACATTAAAGGTATGTTAAATTACATTAATACTGTATAATATTCCACTACTAGTATATATAGTCCACCGGTTCCCAACCGCTGGTTCCGGGCTGGGTGTTTATACGCGACAAACAGCTCTTTGGTATACCCAGTTCTATCTTTCATTCCACCGGTTCTTTACCACAAACAAGTTGGGAACCGCTGATCTAGTCAATATAAGAATACGACAATGACCTTCCCGGCTGCTTATGAAAGGCGGTCACAAGACAGTCCACATTATCCTCTATACCAGACGATGAATCTATAATTACTTTCTACAAAACATAAAATTCAACTGTTAGACGCTAAATGCAATGAAATATTACAAGAAATAATGCAAATTGTTAAAGGAAGCATCAAATTTAAACAGCAGTGAGAATAAAAATGATCATCATCCCAAATATAGGTGGATGAGAATCAGAACTTGTAACAAATACTAACCGTAAATTCTTGCCTACACTTTTCAAAATTAAATTCACCGCAATTACCCTCCATCGCAAAATTGAAGTTTAGAAACTTCAGCCGGAAGCGACACGTTCGGCCTGGGAACTGTAGACGGAAATCATCATTCGTACCGCTCTCCTTGGTGAACGCTATAATGAATAGTGATTGTGAGTGGGTGAAATTGATTCAAAGATAACTTTGACAGATCATTTCGTTAATTTGAATTTTGAAGGCTTCATTTAGAATACTTTCGGAAACTTTAATTATAGATATCGGTACCTAGATATCTATACTGCTGAAAATTTTTATTTAGTGTTTAATATTAGAACAAGTGCTATAGCGCTTGCTTAAGGGATATTGGCGAGGGGGGAGCTCTGTCGAATACTGGTTTAGCGCATGCGCTGTGGGAAAGTGTGGCTGATGTCGCGTTCTTTCGTTGGAATTGGCAGGTAGAATCTACCTTGTATTATGGATAGTTTTGTTGATGCCCCGTATTTACTTGGAATTAGAATATACGGCGGTATTTTGAGGTCCGAGCTGATAAATCTTTAGAGCGGACGTTCTTTTGTCACTGGAAATTGTAAGTTTGGGTACTGTATTCCAATTAGTATGTGCATTGGAAAAAGCTGCCTGAAAGAAAAGTGGGGAAGTCCACCGGGGGGTTTTTTTAAATGTTGCGTCGTTCTTTGAATGGTATTATCCTGTAGCTGGAAGATAGTTTTATAGAAATTACTATTTGCATTCTACTGCTCGTATTCGTTATAATGGGTAGCTGTTATAGGTTTTTTGGGAGTGTTTTTGTGTTTGTTAGTAATGTTCAACATTGAAAACCTTCGCCATTTTGAAATCACCAATGACCGCATCTTGGGGGTATAAGGCTAGCTAGCTTATTGCATTGAAGCTTTGCTTTTATTTGAAGTGAGCTTCATGATTTAATTCTACGTTTCATTACAGAAGTTTTGCTATTTAGGTCTAAAATACTAGTTTTGATATTATTGAAAGGATAATCAGTGGTTATATAACGTTTTCTGTGTTCATGAAGCTACCAAAACTAAGTGTTAAAGTTTGCACCAATTGACCTGGGGTCTATTAACGATTGTTCCATGCGACAGTGTTATAAGAGTATGCATTGTGAGCTCACGGAAATCGGAGGTTTTACATTGATGCCGATCCACGTGTAGTATTGTGCCAATAGTGTTGATCACGAGCAACCTATGCCTTGTGTGTTAAGTTGGGGTTTGCAATACTCTTTTCATAATGTAATTGTTATCATGGGTTTGGCCCATTTTATACCAATTTGTTGAGTGGGATTTAGCCAACCACATTAAAAAAAGGTTGGTAGTCAAAAACCATTTGGAAGGGAGTATTGAGAATAGTGACGGCCCCTCCCATGTTTACATAATTTTAAGCATCTACAATTACTGTGAAAAAGCTAATATACTGTTGACCAATCCATATATTTTAGCAAGGATAGTAACCTTCGCTGTAATGGCATCTGGGGTTGGAACAACTTCTAGTACACCTCGGATAATGGTATTTCGCCCAACTGCGGAGGAATTTCAGGATTTCGTCAAATATGTTGACTATATGGAAAGCAATGGTGCAAATAAAGCAGGCTTAGCCAAGGTAAATTTAAGAACTTTTTCACCATTTGATTATAGTTTCATTTGACAACAAAATTTGTTATTCTGCAGATAATTCCTCCGAAAGATTGGTGTCCGAAAGCTGGTGGCTATGACGATATCGATCATCTTGTCATACCAGCCCCAATTTCGCAGCTTGTCACTGGGCGTCAAGGGCTTTATCAGCAGTTCAACATACAGCGGAAAGCAATGACCGTGAAGGAGTTCAAAAAGATGGCAGAAAGTGAAAAGTGAGTTTCCATTACATTCTTCCACCATAATTATGTTTCTAAAGATGCAGGGAAATATTTTTCAGTAGAGAATCTCTTCACTGTAATGCAGTTATGTTAGGAAGATTGTATTTCTCTTAAAATGACAGTTATTTTATTTAACAGATATCGCACACCCCCACACTTTGATTACGAAGATCTAGAGCGCAAATATTGGAAAAATATTACTTATAATTCCCCTATTTATGGTGCTGATGTTTCTGGGTCGTTATATGATGAAGGAGTGAAGGCTTGTAGAACTTTTATTATTGTTATAGACATTGTTGTTAGTATTACATCATTATATCCTTACGTATATGTGATTTTGATTTTTCTTACATAGGAATGGAACATTAATCAATTGAATACTATTTTGGATTGTGTGTCAGGAGATTATGGTATTAGAATTGAAGGCGTTAACACAGCCTATCTGTATTTTGGCATGTGGAAAACTTCATTTGCGTGGCACACAGAAGACATGGATTTATACAGCATAAATTACTTGCATTTTGGTGCTCCAAAGTCGTGGTATGCAATCCCTCCAGAGCATGGTAGACGGTTAGAAAGATTAGCAAGTGGTAAATAGTAATAAAATATGTCGCAGGTGCTTTAATAGATGATGAAACCAAGTAATACCTTTTCCATTGATAGGTTTTTTTCCTGGAAGTTACCAGGATTGCCCTGCATTTTTAAGGCACAAAATGACTGTTATTTCTCCACCTGTCCTTAAGCAGTATTCCATTCCATTCAATAAGGTATGTATTGTTAAAAAGTAGCAGCAGGGGTATTTCGCAATAAATAATTTTCACATAAATGCAGATAACTCAGGAACCTGGTGAATTCATGATAACTTTTCCTTACGGATATCATGCCGGTTACAATCACGGATTTAATTGTGCCGAGTCAACCAATTTTGCAACGGTACGATGGATTGAGTATGGTAAAAGAGCGTCACAGGTGTGTGTGTGTCTGTGGATGACATCTATCATTTATAGTTTTGGGTACAGTTTTATGCAATTTTTTTATGTTTATAGTGTACTTGTCGAAAGGATAGTGTAAAGATTAGCATGGAGGTATTTGTAAAGAAATTTCAACCTGAACGTTATGAGCTATGGAAAGCTGGGAAAGATGTTGCACCTCATCCTGAAGATCCATCAAGATGCTGTCCTGCAAATCCCCCAACCAAAGCAGAATTGGTCATTAATAGTAGGAGGTATTAAAGCAGGGGTTTTATTAGTAATCATTATTGGTCAAATGTAGAAGTTAATTGAACGTTTCGCTTCTAGTATGTCAGCTGATAAGCATAAACGTACTGAAAAAACTGCCGTTTCTAAAAGGCATCCCATTACCCCTCTGGATCAGTGTTCAATTTCAAAGACAAAAAAGAAAATTAGCAAGCATGTGGAGGAGGATGATGAAGTGTCTCTGGATATGTCTGTGGAAGAAGTGCCGTCTGATGACGATGAAGATTATGAAGAATACGACTATGATGATGACAAAGAAGACGAAGATTTCTGTATAGGGGCGAAACCCAAGAAGAAAAAGAAAAAACCGAATTTAAAGAAAGGAAAGAAAAGATCTGTACAGACCAGAAGAGATTTTAGCAGTGATTCTCATGGAGAGTCCTCAGTATCAATCAATACAAAGTTGGTTATGCACTTGCCAGTATCGTCTTTATCACAACCATCTTCATCTTCGCTTCAAGGTAGAAGTGTTGAGGGCCCCGAAGTTCTACAAATACTAAAGGCTGCGCTGCAGAAGAAAAAAGCAGGTAGGAGATTAATGATATATGCAAACGAGAAGATTCGTCACATTTACGGTCTGTCATTTTATTAGTTCAACAGTCTGGGAGCATTACCAACACCTCTCACACATATAATACAACCAAAGTACCATTTATGGAACATCGAGTGATGGCTGGAAGCCAGAGTAGGTGTACGACTTCCATAAGGAATGACAAAACACTTCCAAGCAGTAAGCGTTGTGAAACAGTGGTTGCGCTGATGCCTTCGGTAGATTCTGTTCATCGACTTAATGCTAGATTACAGGAAAGTAGTAGCAGTGAACTGACACGTCCTGTGGAACCCTATCCCATAATGTTACATTCAAAATTACATTCGTCTGTTGTTGAAAGCAACTTCTCAGAAACCAC
>JAAFCE010009126.1:282515-297315 GCA_013389805.1 Trigoniulus corallinus
TCAGACCGACAAAATCAACAAGACCGTCAAGTTTCATTGAACTTCACACAGTCACAGCCTCCAACATTTATTGGACCTGGAACTGCAGTAGTGTGTTCAAATTTAATAAATAATACTGAGCCCAGGATTCCTTCAGTGGTGCCTACTATCTCTTTGGCAAGTGCAAATCCAAGTTATCAAACGGATACTCCTTTTGCATCTTGGTCGCAGTTGCCATTTTGCTACACTTTGCCTGTTTCAAATTTCCCCCCTAACGTTCCGTCAACATCCACCGAGGATTATAATGTATTATTGCATCAGCCCAATAAAAGTTCGAAGATTTCATCATCGTCTCTAAGTGGAACTTCAGTTCTTCACACAAATGTAAGCCATTCTTTTTCCATGAACAATTGCTTTTCAATGCTGTTGTGCAAAATGCTAATTATATTGGTTTACTGCCGTGTTTAGAAGATTAAAAGCGAGAATAATAGCGATGGACGTTTAGAATATATGGACTTAACGCCAAAGGTATAGCTGTCGTTCATAATTTCCTCATCGCCATTAGTGATTGAATTTTTGAGACTGTTTTTATCAAAATTCATCAGGTGAAGCTTGAACCGGAGACCATTTCAGAATTGGTTCCGAGTCCCCGTAGCAATTATTATAAGGTTGACAGTAATGAAAGGACGACCAAAGAACTTGAGCATCCCAAGGATTGCTGCATTCCACAATCGTTTGATTTGACGTGTGCGAGGATGCAAATGCCTTTAGATAAAACTCAAGACGACTTATCACCTCCAGATTTGGGTCCTCCGCAGTTAATACCATTTCATGATGATTCGACTTCTCTGCTGTCTTGTATAAGAATGGGTATCGATTCGTCACCACCTCCTCCATGTCTTAACAGTTCATCGGTAACGCAAGTGCCATCGCCGATTTCATGGATGCCTATGTCATCAAGTGGGCATGATCATGACTATAGCTCAGCATTGTCATCATATCCGTCTCCTCCTCATTTGTCTCCACAAGTAGAACCATATGCCAAAGATACAATTTTAGAAGAAGGGAATTGTGGGTCACCAGAAATGTACCTTAACTCTTTTGTGGATATAAGTCAGGTATTGAAAACTGGATTAATAGTATGACTTTGATTCATAAGTAGATTAATGTAGAAAGTACACTCAAATTATGTAGGACGTTAAGCGTAAAGCACACGTGGCACCCCGAAGACATCCTATTTGTCCGTCTTTAGAAATCAGTGATGAAGGTTGTTGCACATTTAATTATTTGATTGGTGCATCAGGAGTTATTCTTAGAAATCATTGTGTATTTTTTTTTTCTAGATTCATGTGGATCCATTTTAGAAGATGTTAATGATGAATGGTCAAAGCCGCTTACTAATCTCTGGCAACATACGCAAACAAATTTCGATGCTGAAATGCTTTACAATGCAAGATGTTCCCGTGTGCCGCCTCACTGCTCAGTGTGCATGATTTTTAGAGAGTGTGAGGTGGGCAACAGTTTATTGGACTTAAAAATTTCATCTTTAACGTAAGGTGAGCTGTCTCTTGATTGCATCATTTCAATAGATACTTGAATTCCTTAGAACCTGGAGGCAGTCAGATCACCAGTTGTACAAACAACGATGACACCAGAGAATTATCCGGGCGTCAGCCTCATTCCCAGCCTTTCTGACGTGAAATTGCCGAGTGCGTTGTTTTTGATTAAAGGTGATAATGTGCTGGAGAAGGATGAGCAGCAAACATTGTTGTTGAATGAAGTTGAAGTAAGAAGTCCACTGTTGGTTTGTGAAGACTGCAAAGTGTGTGTTCATGTGTTTTGCTACGGTGTTGCTGCGTTACCTAGTTGTCAAGAACGATGGCGTTGTGCCCGATGTGTTCTACAAGCTGTAAATGCAGTAAGTATACCGACCTCTTTTGTCTCTCCTCGTTGCATTTCGACTATGAATGCACTGTCTACTTCTCAAAGGAATGCTGTTTGTGTTCATTGCGTGGTGGAGCTTTGAAGCCTACATCAGATGGGCGTTGGGCCCATTTAGTTTGTGCCCTAATTATACAGGATGTTTACTTTGGAGACGTTGCGACGCGTGAGCCTATTATTCTTCATCGCATTGCTCAGGAACAGCTTAAATTGGTAAGAATTCTTTTGGTCTCCTATAGTTTGACTATAGACTTTGAAGCAGCAATAACCTGTTATTTGTTACAAAACTGTATATTTCAGAAATGTGTTTATTGTCATCGAACAATGCGGCGTTTTGGTCAATTTTCTGGAGTTTGCATTCGATGTTCAGTTGGGAAATGCCGTGTGGCTTTTCATGTGACTTGTGCATATGAAGCAGGGGTGAGGTTTGTGAAGTATGACTGGCCCACCCTGGTGTATGTCACTTGTCAAAAGCATAAGGATATTCTGAGATCTGTGAGCAGATTTTTGAAATCTATTTGTTAGTAATGTTTGTGATGTTGTGAATTGTTAAATTCTTTGTCATTAGGGAAGAATTGCTGATGTAAGTGAGGCAGAAGTTGGGCAGCAAGTTATTGCAAAACACAAGAACAATCGATATTATCACTGTTCCATAATAAACAAGCAGGCAAAGATCTATTACACTGTAGATTTTGAAGATGGTTCCACATGTGAGAATCTTTTACCTTCTGACATTCAGGTTGGTTACAAATTAGGAATTGTTTAGAAATCATAACTGTCTTGAATGGGTGTTTCATAATCATTGGTATCATTTAGGATTATGACTGTCAGAAATATGGACCTCCACCTAATGATGAACCTGTAAGAGTTTTGTGGACTGATGGTAAAGTGTATTGTGGAGTTTTTCGGGGCATTAGATCTGTTCCGATTTATTTGGTGAGTAGATTATTTTATTTTTTTCGATTTAGAATGAAGTCGGTAAAAAAAAAATCTGCACAAGAGTACTATAGTAACTAAAAACCTGATACCCCAATATAGATTAGTTCAACTTCCTCCTCGGCTCCTTTTTCTGGTTAAATAGTGTTTCTCTGTTTCTTCTGAGGCACGCGCTCATGAATTGTAATTGAAAGTATATATTTTTAAATGCATTGCTTGGATCTTTGACTGGAACAAGACGTACTTGACGACTATCCATATGATCAGTGGCGTAACTTGTAGGGGCAATGGGTTCAAATTGCGCCGGACAAAGTGTCACCTTGGGGGCGCATGTCCGTGCGACGACTTTACGGCAAATAAAAAGTGCCTACATGTGTACCATGTCTGCTCAGGACAAGTAACACGAGAGGGGTGGCGCTTCGAATGCCGCCTGTGCCGGGCGCCACAATTGAAGTTACGCTACCGCATATGATAAGTCTTTAATTCTGAATGTGCCAAATTACTTACGATTAATGTACACCACTGGTGTACACGATTGACTAATTGTCTTGCTGCATGGAGTGGAAAGAGAGAGTGATCTGTGAATTAGCCGAAGTACATACCCCCTTTTGTGGTGAATATGTAGTCTTATTGAAGGTACTTTGTCAAGGGGCTAGACAATGTGGAAAGATGGAATATCTGTTGTGGTCAAGTGTGTTAGGACCTGTTGCTGCGTCTATAGCGCCGGTTGTTGACAGGGTATTGGCTCGGTGTTCGCAAAGTGTGCGTGCAATCAGAATTGAAATCCTTCTAGGATATCAAGGATATTGTTTACCTTTACGCACTACAGGTATCATTTGAAGACGAATCGCAACGTTGGGTTAAAAAAGAAGAGTTTTTCACAACAGATCAAGAACTGCCAAAAAGAGTTCAAACGAAGTTGGTGAGTTACGGCTGCATATTGTTGTTTAATGTGTTAATCATTACAGAGCCCTTTCTAACTTTCAGAGGATGTTTAATTAAATGCTACTGTTCATTAGCTTTAATTAATTTTTTAAATAGTCTGTTGCCACCGACATGCGCCACAAAGATGCTTTTCAGTCACCTATTATGTTTGGTGTGAGACCTAGACACAGTGTCAAGAAACAAACAGACGCTTGAGAATTTCCTCTTTTCTCTCTCAGAAAATGATACCTTGGACAAGTCTTGTCCGCCGTTGGGCAAATTTGAACACCACATACAAGCTGCTATCGATAAGTTTGGGAGCGTGTATATACATATAAGTTGTTCTTGATGAACTATAGACTCGTGACTCGTTTTCCACGTGAATTTAAATGTTAAAGTGATGACATTTGTACTATAAAATGTTGAGTTTCCATTATTAGTTCAATTTCGATTGTGTTACTTTTGTAGACTAGCGAATAGTTGTCAAGCCAATCTCCATGTACATGAAAGTTACATGATTTATGTTTCGGAGACATTATTTTTTTCCCTCGTATCAGTGAGTGAAAATTATTAATTACGAAGGTCAATTTTTCACCATTTACTCTAGTGTTATTCAAGAACATAAAATTTTTCATTTCATTCCAGCGATATTATTTATAATAATAAACTAAGAAATCTCACACAAAGTGGCACGCATTCAGTTGAGCAAAATGGGGTTTCTAATGGACGATGAAGTTCAAAATGCAGCGTTTCGTCAATATTTTAATAAGTGACTGCTCCATTCATAAATGCTTTCTTTATGCTAATTTATTTTTGAAAGTCGTCTTACGAGTATGAAATATAAATGACCACTTGTAGCTGTTTGTCATGTGTTTGTCGTAATGGGATTACTGTGAAAGCAAAATAGGTTGATGCATGTGAAACTCTCGGAGGTCCTCCTCCAGGCCGCGGTCAGCTAACTTGTAGTCTTGACGTCTGACCATCTGAATGCAGTCGGGAATTGGACACACTGACAAGCAGAGATTACAACCTGTGCACTGATCTGTTACGTGGAGTTGATGCGTTACAGGATCAAATAAGATGGCCTGATAGCCGGAATCGTTACAAGTCATATAGCATTTCCCACAATTAATGCACATATCCTTCAATATAAAAACAAATAGCAGTATTAAGTTATACAGGATTGAGTTTCGTTTTATTGGTGTTCAAGGGTTATTAGAGCCCCGTCCACTGCGTAGTTCTCATGCAAGAACTGCACAGACACTATGCTAATGCGACGATTTTTGATATTCGCAGTACCCAGTTTCCAAAACGACCACCTATGTTAGTACTATCTGGGGTTGCGTTGCTTAACTTCAGTGATCAGGCGAGAACTGGTGTGTCCAACGTAATACAGCCGCCCAAAAGCAGGGTTGAACTTGCTGTCATGATTACAAAAGACTAGTAAGTAGCGGTAGGGCTCTAATGACCTTTGTAGTTGAAGGGACCTAAAACACCAACAAACAACAACAACAATCCCCGTCTACATCTGTGCTCAAACCTGTCTCAAGACAATATCAAACTTGTTTGTTGGAAACTGATTTTGCCACTCACATTGTTAATTGGTATAGGCAAACTTAAAAACGTAATTATCCTTATAGATTATGTTTAAAGTTGCGCAATAAGAAGCACGAACTCACCTCATTTATTAGTGCTACCACTTGCTGCTTAATGTTCAAGTCGTTGAAGGTGCCAATCTTGTTCAGGGCTCTGCCTACAACGTCTTTAATGGTAACCATTTGGGCATTTTTCTTCTTCTCCAGACAAGTATGAAGAGTTTTTGTCGGACAAGTTGGTTTGTCCGACATGACCTTGACAGACTTCTTTTGACTAGCAATAATTGCGTTCCTTTGGGTAAGGTACTGTCCAAAATGGGGCAACTTCTCGTGCTTTGAAAGATATAGAGCAACTCTTTTAGTTGGAAGGGCAAATACCCACTTGGGTGGCATGTGTGCCGCATCTCGTACCACTTCTCCAAGAGACTGCACTGGTTTTCCTTTCTGATGTGAATCAGTATGCATACTCTGTCCCTTCCACGTCTTAAAGTGATCTGATGCTTGCATATACAACAATGCTTTCAATCCTACTATGTAATCATTGACAACTGTGAAGTCCTGATTTTGGATAGCACTGCATACCTACACACACCAAAACCAGATCATAGATGCACAAAAACATTGCGAGTTTGTATTCGAAAATCCTGTCTGTACTCACTTGCAACAAAGAGGCTCCACAATATAGGAACTGCAAGCCTGCATCGGCTGAATCAATTCCACCAGTTGCCATTATAGGGTATCCAGGAAATGTCTTGGCAATTGCAGACACACTTCGAAGAGCAACAGGACGTAGGGCGTTACCAGATAAACCTCCATACGTGGTTCTCTTCTCTTCGCCTACCGATGGCCAAGCTGTGGCATCTGGCAGGATTGTCATCAAGCTTGACAATGTATTAGTTGCAGTCACGCCATCCGCACCACCTGACGGAATGGATACATGTTGATTTTGTTTTGTTGGTGTTTTAGGGCCCTTCAACTACAAGGGCATTAAAGCCCCGTCCACTGCATAGTTCTAGTGCAGAGACTGCACAGACACTACACTAATGAGACGATTATTTGGTATTAGCAGTACCCAGTTTTGCCAAGCGGCCACCCATGTTAGTACTAGCTGGGGTTGCGTTGCTTAACTTCAGTGATCAGACGAGAACTGATGTGTCCATTATTAACAAATGTGGAATTTACACTTACCATCTTTGGCAGCCCTAGCAATGTCGACTATATTGGAAATGTTTGGTGTGAGTTTCAAGAAAACAGGAATATGGACTGCACTTTTTACCCATGAAGTAATGTTCCGTACATGAACGGGATCCTATTTAAACGAGTAACAGTCTGAGAAGTTTCAAAATCAAGCAGTTTAACAATTAAAAGAATGAAAAGATTTGTAATGGAGGGAAATTGGTAGATCATTTAAAACTATTAATTGCATTTTGATGTATTTTATTTTGTACACTTTACCCTTCCACAGGCCAATCCCATGCCTCGTTCACCCATACCATGTGGACATGATAGATTTAGTTCCAGAGCATCAGCTCCAGCGGCCTATCAAACCATAGACAAACAAGGTTAAAATGCAATTTAAAGTCGGACAAAAAATAATTGTTGAATACAAACGAACTTCAGCCATCTTCGAAAGGTTAACCCAATCTTCTTCATTGAGAGTGCACATGATACTAGCAATTAAGATCTGCAATTAAAATGAATATCAGTTCTTTATTGGAAAAGAATCTATTGATGTGACTTTAATTATGGTATGTCGTCATTTTATGATTATCAACGGTTTTACAAGTAAGCTTGCCTTTTGTGGAAAGTCTTTCTTCAGTTCTCCAATGCTTTTAAGCCAATAAGCACAAGACTTTTCGCTGATGAGTTCAATATTCAAGAAAGAGCTCTGACCTGGGCCATATGAGTGATTAGAAGTACTTCCTCGAACAATGCGTGGGGAAACGTTTGTGACGATATCCTGATTACAATAGACATTTATGAAATGCCCACGATACAAAATAATACCGGCGGTGGAAAGGAAGTTAGTTACTACACCTTTGGCAAAGAAAAAGTCTTTGTGACAGCAAACGCCCACCCGGCTTCAAACCCCCTTCTGATCATTGCACTACTTGTTGTCGGTGGTGCGCTAGCCAAACCAAACGGATTTGTAAATTTTAAACCACAAACTTCCACAGATATATCAACCAAGTCGATTTCCGTGTAGAACTGAGGTAACTGTGGTATGCTTGAAACCAATATTCCATGAATATTCTATAAAGTAAACTAAATAACTTTTTCTTCTCCCCTAAGTATGTATTTGAGCATAAGAGCTAATGTAAGCAAGTACGAATATTTTACTTGTAGATATTTATGCATATGCCATGCTGCTGTTTTACCATCATTTACGGACTCAACGGTGGTTTCAGCCACTTTTGTAACATCACCGCCACAAAATATACCAGGAACGCTTGACTGCATAGTATTTGGATCTATCACGGGCAACCCATCAGCATCAAGTTGTAGTGGGTGTAATGCGGCTCGTACTGAGGATAACCGATAAAGAAATATGTTATAATATTGCATTAAACAGAAAAGTCATTAATGAGAAGATATTTTTGTATAATAAACCTTCATCATCCAAAAGAGAACATCCAAATGCAGATATAATGAAGTCTGCTCGTAACCGGATAATCTGTTCTAGATCGTCAACCCAGTTACCATCAATAGCTTGCTCGGTACGGCAAAATTCAATGGCTGAAATGTGATTTGAAGTAACTACAACTGCCTTAGGATTTAGAAAAGGCAGGAATTCGCATTTTTCTTCAATAGCAAGTTGCATCTGAAAATCACGTTAAAATGCGGTAGAGCATCTTACCGAATAAGGTGATAACGAAAACAATAATCAATGCAACACGAAAGGACTCAAAGATTCCACAACGTGTTTAAAGAGTGTTATTGTTAAGTAAAACCCCTTATACTGTATATTACGTGAACTCCAACACTAACGATATGTGCAATATACCGGGATTTTCATTAAGAATTCGTATTTTGAACAACTCAATTGAACCGCCACCATTTGCAGGCAGAGCTGAGGAGGCCATTTACCACGTATCACTTTCTCAAAAAATTTTCGTCTTTTACATAATTTAAAATATGAGTTCTTATTGTAACATACAGTAATTCACTTCATATCGAATTACCTCTTCAGGAACGGCTCTAATATTACTAAAACCTTTTCGGAAAGCCAGGAAAACTTTCTTAGCGCCACAGCGAAGTGCCGACGTGGCGCAATCAAATGCGGTGTCTCCTGCACCAAGTACAATAACGTTGCCATATAAATTTGGCAAATGAGGCGTACAACAACATAGACCTAGAAATTTATGGATATTAAACTTACAGAATATGCACATAATAATTTAGCACGATCACAAAGGATTGATTATAAAGGATGTTCACACCAGGCTTGCTTCCTGTAGACACTTTTGGAAGAAAATCCTTAGAAGTGTAAAATCCATGACTTTCGTTGATACCTTCAAATATTTCCAGTTTTTTTGGGTTTGGCAAACCTTGAACGTAATATCAGTAATTAAATAATGTGACATGACATATCAAAGTATGGTTAGTATTTTGCATGCATAGTATAGTGCATTCGGTCTTGCGTTCATCTTACGTGCTAAAGTTCAACGAATTTCAAATGCAGTTACCAATTCCAATGAATACAGCCTCATGTCCATCTTTTAGTAAACCTTCAACAGTCATGTCTTTGGTACTCAACTGTCTTCCTGTTACAATCTGAATTTGTGCAAAAAGAATAAGACGATGATATATATGTAAACGATTTCTGAATAGAATGATGTCCATCAAAATGTTCTAGCTTAAGTGTGAAAATGGAAAAACTACATAATAACTAGATCAAATACAACTATTAGGCAAGAAACAGCCATTGTGATGATTTAAAAATAATAAATTATACCTTGACTCCTAAATCCTTCACTAATGATATCTCAAAATTAACTGCTTTTAATGGCAAGCGGTATTGCGGGATTTCACTAGAGCTGTAAAATTCAACACATTTCGTATAAACTAATATTCTAATACATATTAATCTTTTGATCTACCTGAGTCCTCCTAGATAGGTCTTTTTCTCATAAATAGTTATGTTACTGTATCCCAAACGACCCAAGAAAGTAGCACAACTGAGGCTCGCTGGACCACAACCTACCAAAGCTATTTTCGAATTATAAGCAGGTGGCATACAGTCAGGGGAAGGCAACTCTGGAGGACGAATCTGAGGTATATTCATGTTCTGAAACACCTTAAAAAAGATAAATTGCACGATGTATAAGAATTATATGAGAGAGAAATCCTTTACAGAGAGAAGGTCTTTACAATACCTCAACAGCATAGTGTTGCAATCCTCCAATATTGATAGGTCCTTCCTCTGTGGCATACAAATTGCAACCTCCAACACAGAGGTCACTGGTGGGACAGACCATGCCGCAAGTAAGACCCAATGGATTATCAGAAAGAATTAATTTGGCAGCACCATAGTAATTCTATAAATATTGAATAACAATAAAACAGTAATAATGCAAACCAAAATACGATGTATACCATCATTTAAATCTAACGTAGATGCATGCTCTAGGTGACTAAATCACAATTGGTGATTTCTGGAAACACCTTGTTTGCAATACTTGAAATGAAAGATTTAATGTCTATTTGTGTAGGACAGCCCTTCTGACAGGGAGCATCTGCACATTTCAAACACCTAGCAGCTTCCTTCAATGCACCTCGTTCACTAAGCGTTGTGTGCTTTATATCATCAAAATTATTTTGCAGACAAGGATGTGCCTACCATAAAAAGAAAAATATTTTTAACTCTAATTCACACAACCGAAAGTCAACTAACTTCAAGTTTGAAAGCCTAAAAATTATTTCTTACATTGCAATGCTTGTCAGCGTTGCGTTTCCAGTGCTTCTTGGCTGACTTCGTGACAGCAGAAGGAAGTACTGAGGCATATTGCAAGACTCGTGGATTCAAAGCCAAAACATTCTGGATACGAAATCAAGTGTATTGGAAATGTTACAACAATAAACATAAGTGGTTATAAAATTCAACAAGGCATTTACCTCAATATCAGTAGAATGGTGGCTCAAGCCTGTGATGCACTCCATAACTTGCAATGGATAAAAAACTTTTTTTTTCTCTTTTCGGACGTTAGTGGACCTTACTCGTTGATAGTTAAAAACGAAACAACTCTAACCTTGGACTTCGTTTTTAGATATATTGCCTTAAATTCACATCAACCCATCAGTGATCCATTTCCTGATTGGTCACCCACAACTAAATTCGGGTAACAATTCCTTTAACATATTAAATTACCGCATTAATTTCTGCCCTATTTTCACGCTTACAAGCGTTACTCACACTTGCCATGAATTTTATTATCCTGACTGTAACTGTAGAACGCTTTTATATCCTTTTCAATGACTTGTAGAGCCCAAAAAATGAAACTAAGCTACAAGCCTTGTAATAAAAAAGATTTCAAAATCATTTTCATTATAAAACACTTAAAAGATCTGAATTTTAACTAAAATGCTTCCAATATTGTCATCATTACGGAAATTTAGGTGTTACCAGAGTTCACATCAAACTGGAAGTAAGGTCTCATCATTGTGAAAATATGATTATATGATGATAAAAACCCCATCATCACAAAATGATCGTGATGTTCTTATGCCATAAGCAAATGTTATACATAATTATGATGTGCTCTTTCTCCCTGAAGAAAAAAAACCAGCCAGTACCAAAAAATCTATGAAAAAACACAATTTATTTTAAAGTCCCAATTATAATTATCTACGATTACTATAGTCATTAGCAATCAGAAGCAATCCTTCAACATTAAGAACAAAAAAAAACCATTTAATAACAAATATTTAAATGGTTTAATCACAATCAGCAACAAGCTAGTGGTCATCTAGCAATTCATGTTTTCAACAAATTATATTCTACAAACAGCATTTGCTAAAATGACGCAATTAAATAAATTACCGTATAACGCTCAACCTAATGCATGAATGCAATGCCAATCCTACGCCTGTGCAATACATAAAGATGATGACGCTGTATATCTTAGTTATTCAAAATTGCCTTACGTCCAATAGGTCTGAAAGTCCTTTTTAAAAACACACCCAATGCAGCTAAGCCTCAATAAACAATCTTCACAGAGTGACCACATGTCCACAATTCGTAATTGTGATCATAAAATCTAAGCAGAAAACATAAACCGTCACTTTGTAAGGAGAGACAAACACAATCAATATGACCGAATAAGAGAAAAAAACATCTATTCTTAAATGCTAGAATTAGCAGCCATTGCGTAAGGGTATTATCTGTTGAAATTACTGAAGTTTGACACATCATCCCTCTTTGTTGAGAATGTGCATGAATAGGTGAACAAAGTCTATATGAAACTGCCACAAGAAACCAATGTTTTGAAGGCCATGGATTGCAGCTCACTGTTGTCACACGGGGAATGGTTTCCAAGGAATGTGCAACAATGGCTAAAGAAAAGAAAGGCTGGAAAGCGAAAGACGGACGTCTAACGGTATAATGGCAAATTAAGTTCTTGGAGTAAGACTGTTGTTGCATTTCCAACTATTTTTAGTTTGTCTCATAAGTGGTTAGTAAGGCTGAATCTACTGGTTCCATACATGACGGACAAGTGAAAGATCTCATCAACCAGTCATCAATGCAGGATGTGTGATATATATGCATACAAGGCAAGAATCGTATTGGATCACCAATGTTGAACTCCACCATACAGATGACACACCTGAATATATAAAGAATGACAAGAGGTTATCTTGGATCTATCTCACGTGTGGAAAAAAAACATTTAAACATAAATCAATTAACACCAGGATTTTAACTCACTCTTTATTTTTCTTACTACCATCAAAATTTCCTGTAGGTAAATGTTGTATCATCCCAATTCTCTGAGCAATTTTAATTTGCTCTTCTTCTGTCAGTTGGGCAACAGGACGACTCTCGTTGGGGGATGGGTAAAAAACAGGCGTAGTATCCTGAAACAGTTAACAAAAGTTAGTGCATCAACACATAGCGATAATCGAAATAGGATGACAATAAGTTCAATAGGAACGAGATTTGAATTTATTTATTTAATGTCCTACATAGGTGGGTTAGAATAACGGTGACCCATTTCTAACCGGTATTGGGCTGGATAGGATGTCCTTGAGTTCAGAAAGGTCTGGTAGAAAGAAAGAAAAAGAAGAAACAGAGGGAAACTCATGGGTCGAACTTGTGGACGATGGATATTTTTACATGGCTGGATCCCTGACAGAATGCCACAGACCTTTTAGCCTTCCCTTAAAATTAATCGACATACAAGGAATGGCCTATAGAATGTTTGCAAAAATAACCCTCTAATATCATTATTCTACAGATATGTATTTCAACCTCGTTCATTACTGTATTTCATTTCCTACAATCAATCGTCCATCATCTCAAAGTGGTATACCCTCAAAGTTATAGTTACTGTTTAAAATCTTCCCTAGGCGAATTAATCCTGTTGCGACAAATTTATCAAATGTGGACAACTTAAAACCGACTTCTGTATGTTCGACTGTAATATGAAAGTGGGGCATCGGCGTAGCTTCTCGATAGGGGTAATCTAAAACCAATCTATAATCCAAACCGATAAAATAATGTAGTTTTTAAACTCTTGTCATAGTTTGGGTTTTGTGTAGGTTGTCAAGGTGCCTTTCAACTTATCTATTTGCTTTCAATTAAATTGGTACAATGACAACATAACGCGTAAAGACGTAATACCAAATAGACAACATGGACATTCTGTTTGTATTCATGTCAAATATAATTTGTTCAACTAAATTACAGTCGCTTTAAAGTTGCGTACCTGATAGGGTGGCGGGGGTCCCAAATCAGCTGATGAAGTGGACGATTCTCGAACGCGTTCACTGCCCCTCAACAATGAAATATCATCCGTTGTTTGACTTTTGAGGCAGTTGCCCATTTTTAAACGCGACTAGATGACACAGCAATGTTGAACTATACATAAACCATTACTTGAGACCGTCATCTGAGGAATAGAAATAAAAATCTGCTCCAATGCGTTGTACTTTAATGACAACTAAACATCTTCGCAAGAATTCAAAGAATCAACAGTGAGTACCACACTTCAATTGTTTCCTCTTCCCTTGCCGTTTTTTTATACGATTTCCTCACAGGACAGTCTATAACAATCAGGCACAATAAGGTCGCTTGTCATTTACACTCACACTTCCAGTACTTTCTTTATGGACACTTGAAAACGTAGGGGGAAAATGCAACGACTCGTCCCCCACAAACCCCTACGACCTTCGCAGTAACGCCCGTGCGGGAGACTCCCGCACTCAACATGGTAACTTCCGTCCCATGAAGCTGCCTGTGAATGACGTCAAACGTCACTGATGTGTGTCAGTGTTGTAATACGTACGAACAATAAAATGTTCTCAATTAAGTCGAATAAATGGTGTCATTGTTAATATGGTTGTATGACAAATGGCGTGATCCATCTAGATCTCAAACTGTGAGTTTAACGTTCCTGTTATAGTAAAGTGGTAGGCAGTGCTTTTGCCGATAGGTAGACTGTTGACAGTACTATCATGACAGTCACATGATCCATGTCCGTAGTTTCAAAGACGAGCTTTCATTTCTTGGAAACAATGGCTGGATATGTGTTCAAGGCGTATTTAAAGGAAGACGGGGGATTGTCTGCTTCCTAATTATGTGGAGCACGCTTAACCATATCCTCCAACAAACCATTGTAACTGGGACTACTAAGGCGTCTCGACATCTTTGTGAAATACAGCATGTATTGTATGACTGATGGACAAGATGTGAGGTCACCGTCTTATCAAGAAGTGGTTTTATAGGGTCATTTGCCAACTTACTAGCTTAATTGATCAATATTTACCGAATTTTTTTTTTGCTATCATTTTCAGTTAAAGATATTCATACCAATATTGTGGCGAAGCAGGTGGTATATACAGTAGGACACAAGTTTGTCATTGGCACGAGGTTATGTGGAACAACTGCAATATCAACCTATCACTGTGTTATGACAGTTGGTAACAGCACAGTCTCCTTATTTTATTAGATTATATAACAGGAAGAGGGCCCTACTAACTAGGGCACCACCGAGGTATAGGCTAGTTGGAGCCATTGACGTTATTCTCAAATGATCCTAAATGATGCTGTACTAAACTCAAGCTCTTTTCTGAGATTTCTACCTGATGGTGATGTCACCATCACCTGTACCTACATGGAATAATAATATTCGCTTCTTGATTCAGTAATAATATTGGCTTCTTGAGCCCTCTTTTTGCTAATGCCATAGGTTCCAAGCCGTATTAGA
>JAAFCE010009126.1:311883-324938 GCA_013389805.1 Trigoniulus corallinus
AGACAGGGAATTATGTGTCCTGTTATCATGCATAACGCATTTGAACCTTTATGGTGATTAAACATTGTGGCAACCAAACATTGCACCCGATTTGTGGTGACTCCACGTGTAATGTTTTTGGACGGTGGTTAATATCTAATTGTTTATCATAATTTCAGGGATAAAAAACCCAAGCTAGATGTTAAGAATTTCCTGTATGAAAACCTGATTTCTGAAAATGTTATTAAGTTACCAGGTGCAGTCAATGGACAACAGTTTACTATTCATGACTGTAAGGTAAATTTATCATATTGATTTTACGATAAATAAGGAATACAACAGTGTTGATGTTTCCAGATATGCTGTATTATATGAACATGGCGTTGGACAGTGCATATCATGTATTGGGAGTTGATAACACCTTGACTGCTTGCTTGTTATGTTGTTCCCTTAGCTTCAATAAAGTCAACCAAGTTTAATGTTTGACATGTAAGAATCCAGTCTGGACAAATAATTATGTAGTGCTGTTGTGGCTTTATGTCATTGCTGGTGGGTCGTATCACTTCTATTTTAGATTACATACGTATAACAGTAACAGTCACACAGCTTAACTGGCTGCTATCTGAAGGTCAACTATTGAGACATTGTGCACCAAATCTCTGATGCAATGTGTTTAGCACATGTTTTAAACATGTACGCGCTTTTTAAACATTGCCTACCGATAATTAAGAATTGTTTACCGAGTCACTAAAATTTTCCCAGTGGGTCGGAGGTTGCCGACCACTGCCCTAAATAGTGAATGGTCTCCAACGTCGGATTGGAAGCTATCGTAGGTTAATTTGGGGCCCAACGTAGTTAGTCTGGCAACAGTAGATTTACTGTGATTGTAAAACTTATATTGTTTTTATTTTGTATAGAATTGCAATATTTACATATTTGATCACTCCAACATGATTACAGTTGACGACTGCACCGATTGTAGAATATTTCTCGGGCCAGTTAAAGGAAGGTAGGCATACAATTGAATATTTTCGGTGGATCCTTAAATAACGCCTTGCCAATAGCAATTTCGATAATAAAGCAATCATAAAGTTTGAAAGTGGGCTAACATATAAACTACGTTTTATTGATCTAATATAATTATGTTTGAAATGGGTGCATGGCAAAATGGGTCTACGTCAGAGTCAATCCTCGACCATCAGTCAGAACCAAATATAAAAGCATTTTTTGTCATATATCCCTGTATAAACAACGCAACTTTAAAAGTGTTAGTTGAGGATCCACGTTGATTATTGTTTTTGAGTGTTTAACTAATTCGAATTTCTTACGAAGTGTTTTTATACGTAATTGTAAAAATTGTCATCTTATCATGGCCTGCCAACAGTTTCGAGCGCGAGACTGCCACACAATCGACACATTTTTGTGTTGTTCGACATATCCAATTATTGAATCGTCAGCCAACATGAGATTTGGCTGCTACAGCTGTTCATATAGTGAATTAGAAAGTAATGCACAATAGACAGTAATATGTATCAGCAACATGCAATAATACTAAAGGAATTCACATTCAATGTAGGTCATTTTGACAGAGCCGCTTTGAGTCCATTTAACAACGAGTGGTGTAATGTTCGTGATTTTACTCCGGTAGAAGGGGAAAAAAACTGGTCGTTGATTCTCGAAGTAAGTTAATGTATATTCTGGTTTTATGGTCCGAAAAATATGAATATACTTCCTTTCTTTCATATGTGACCGTTACAGGAGAATCAAATAGATAAATGTATACCATGTCTACAACCACCAGAGGCGGCATCTGTCAACGTATCATTTAAAAGTATTGAATCTTTTGTCCCATATACACATGGAGTACACCAGAAAGTCTCTCACGAGGTGCCTTCTATTGAATCTTCATCTGGTAACTTTAAAAAATATTCATAGATTTATCTTCATAGTAATAACTTTAGTATGTAATTCCTATTTTGTAGTCGACACTTTTACTGTTTTTTAATGATGGCCAATCTCGTAATAGAGTGACTACATTTATACGCAATATGCAAGCAACACACGTATGACCATTTCATATCTTACACTTTTATCATCTGATCATCAGAATTCATGTAAAATATTTATTATTCTGCATGTAAAATTGTAGGCAGCTATATGTCTAATACGTTCTAGAGAAGTGAAAATGTCAGTTAGTGATGTGATACGAATTTTAAAAACAGACTCGTATAGTTGGATTGCAGAGAAAGGTAAGTTTATCACATGTTGGTCATTAACGAAAAAATTACAATAATTAGTATAGTAGAATAATATTAATGTAGGACCTGTAATCGGACTGGAGTACAATGGAGATGGTTGCATTAATCTCTGTCAAAAAGTAGCTTTGGAAACTGCTGTGGTTGAGGAATTCATGAAAGTGGTATTCATGGCTACAAATGCATCATTGGTCTCTCTACAAATCAACGGTTTCTTTGATTTGGTCAGTGTACAGCTAACAGGTTAACAATGATAATTCGTCATTAGGGATCATAAACTGACTCGTTCACAATTTGAATTTATCTACGCCTTTCTTGAGTTATATTGAGAATATTGGCATTATGTACTTTACAAAACTTAAACATCATGCTTATTGCACAACCACAATGAAATCAATCTCCTGCCAACTTTCTTGTTACGGTGTAAGACATTCTGGACAGCTTTGCTCTCGACTAACATGGCGCTGGCATGATATTTTTCTCCCTAATCTGGATCCTGAGTCCTCATGAAATTGCTGTTGTTTTTTTACATGATTGGCAGCATAACATTTTAGGGCTCTAGCCGCACACCAGAGGAACTTCTACACCAGAGGAACTCCTACAGAGCCCATCAAGTCGTTCCCTGCATTCCCAATTAAGGGTGAGAGTTTCTTTGGGGATTGTAGCACATTGTAGATGATTTTAAACTTGAAGTGTGATGAGGTGTTTCCACAGAGATTAGTTCAAAATTTGTGCATAATTTTTTTGTGGAAGAGCACAATTTGGGTATTAAGATTTTTTTACTCACCTGTAAAAAATTATCGTGTGCATTAAAATGTGTATAACGGCTTCTTTTTTTTTCATAAAATATCATTGTATTTACAAAATTTATTTACTCATTAAATTACAGTAATGAAAAACGTCTGGATTGAGAATGATTGGTATTGTAGATATATTATCTAAGGCCTTTTAATTTTATGCATGTCCTTATAACTCTGTAGTCAGTCCAATACTTTATAAGCATATGTAGGCAGATGTAGGTCCAACTTTTAAAAACTCTAAACCAGGGGTTCCCAACCCTATGCCTGTGGGCGCCATGGCACCCATCGACCACCATGTGTGTGCCTGCCACAAAGCACACAAACTAAAACAACAACAACCCGCCTGCAACAAAACTAAAAATTGAAAAGAAAATCATTTTTTGGTTAAACACACACTAGGTAGAAAAAGTCTGCATACATTTAAGGTGTGTAACACTGTTTTTGGATAAAAACCACAAAAACCTTTAAGTTTAACCCAGAATATGATTTGAATGTATTCTCCACACATTTAATGAATTTGAAAAATACATACAACTGCAATAATAAAACAAATGAGTTCACAAAACATGAGCAGATAGTCTGCATACAGCTACATCAGATGAAAGATTATATAAATTAATGCAATCATTAATAACTCGTAGTGTATCCTTTTCTTTTGAGAACCTCCTGCAATCTTTTTGGCATAGAGTTTAAAAGTTTCTTGAGCTGTAATTTTTCCCCATTCTTCTTTTAACGTTGATTTTACCATATCCCTAGATGTTATATGGTGTTGATGAATCCTCCTCTCTAGTAAATCCCATAATGTTCTATTTTATTTAACTCTGGGGATTGTGGGGGTGAATGCAACTGTCTTGGGACACTGTAAAGCAACCATAGCTTCACAATATCAGATGTATGGTTAGGGTCATTGTCATGCATGAAATGATATGCATCACTTAGCCCCAGTTTTCAGCACTTTGTCTCATGTTCCATTTCAAAATATCTAAATAATGAAATCTGTTCATAGTTGACTCAATAAATTCCAGATGCCCAACATTACTACTAGCCATACCCCCCCATATCATTACACCACCATGTTTCACTGTTGGGAAGAGGTTTTCTTTGTCCAGCGCTGTACCTCTTCTTCCCCAAATAAGTTTTCATCCTTTTATTCCAATAATACAACACAAAATTTACTTTGACAAAAAGGACTCTCCCAGAACTCAAATGGCTGATGCACATAGTCATTTGCATATTGGATTCACTTTTGGTGATTAACCCTTGAATATGTAATCCTTTGTGACGGATACCTTGCTGGCAAGATCTTTTCATGCTAGACCCATATGCCCAGATCTCCACCAGCACCCCAGCAACACCTTTGCCTTTTGCACCCATTCCAGCTGCTCCACCCCAGAACCTCTTCCAATGTGGGGGTTCCCCAACCCCTTCTGCAGTGATCCAGTGCTGGGCAGACCAGTATCACATGCCTGACGTCCTCCACCTGATCCCTGCACAATCCACAGCCCTCCTCTCCACCTGTGATCTTTGCCATCCTCTGTTTCGTCTCCAGTGACCCAGCTCTTGCCCAAAACAGAAGTGAGCTCTCCCACGTATTGTCATAGATTACCTCCCTCTCTATGTTAAGCTTGTTCCCATACACCCTCAGCGTTTTCTTTCCAGCCCTTCCCTCCATACTCTGTCGTCACTGCCCTAACCCCCATTCCTTCACTTTGTCCTGTACGAGTCTTTGTAGCATTATTGCCCCCTCCTTGCCCTCCCTGGGGTGCAGTGTTATGCCTATCTTCTTTGACATCCTGTTTACCCTCCTCTCCCAGTTGGTAGATACCCTCATGTTGTTTACCCATGCATTTACCTGCCATACTGGATTTTCCTTCTCTAGTCCCCATATCCTGCATAGGTATACCAACTTACTAATCATTTCCCTCTGTTCAAATGTAGACCACCCCATGTCCCCCTGTATTGCTTCCACTGCTGTAAACCTATTTCCCCCTAAGGCCATCCTACCTAACCTTCTCTGGGCTATTTCCATACAGTCCATTACCTTTTTACTAATGCATAGGACTTCGTTTCCATATGTTAACCCTGGTACTGCTACAGCTTTCCATTGGCCCCTAACCAATTCATACCTTGAGAATGAATCGAATGCCAGTTTCCTTATTAATCCTTCTCTGGTTTTCAGCTTACAAACGATGTTTTCCTCCATTGCTTTCAGGTATCCCCTATCATTTGTAAGTTTAACCCCCAAGTATGTAACCTCTGACACTACCTCTATCTCCCTCTCCCCAAGCTTGATTGGTACCTGATTGCTAGGCAGCACATTATCCTCTCCTATGATCATCAGCTTTGTTTTGTCCTGACCAAACTCTTAACTGAAAATCCCTACTGTACTGTTCACAGATATCCAGTTCATCCTGGAGTTCTCCCTCTGTCTCTGTCAGCAGCACTATATCATCACATTGGAAAATGGCAGGCAACTTGATACCATCCCCCAGAGAAAACCCCAGCCCTTTATCTTGGAGCCTAATCCCCAGTTCATTGATGTAAACTAGGAACAGAATTGGTGATAATGGACAGCCCTGTTGCAACCCCTTGTCCACACCTATCTGTCCTGTATTTATTCCCTCCCAATGGAAATCATACCTAGTACCCATATATAGCTTCTGAAGCAGTTCCACTAGCACCTTATTAACCCCATACTTGGGAAGAACTGTCCACTAAAGGGATTAGCAATTTTTGTAGAAAATGATTGTACACAACTGATGTGTATGCAGACTTTTTCTACCTAATGTATTTGTCAATCACTATTTTTAAACATGAATTTAATAAATTGAAAATATAGATCTTGACGTTTGCATTATTTTTTAATTACTTATTAACCTTATCGAACTATAAATATCATTAGAAAAAAAAACAAATGGCGCCCGCTGCCCTACTTATATTTTAGAATGTGCTCTAAGGTACAAAAAGGCTAGGAATCCCTGCTCTAAACCAACGTCTTTCTCTTTTTTGTTCTACTTTATGAAATACAGTAATTCTATTTTTACTTTACACACACACACACACACATATATATAAAATATACAACGATATAATGATCTGGTTATATATATATACGTATAAAATATACAACCAGATCATTGAATATTCTGTGACAGAAGAGCATAAAAAGTTCCATTTGGTTTCATGAATGGGAATTTGTGTGTGAAGCAGCCCTCACACGATCAGTATTACTGTCAGTTCTTCACAATACTGACAATAATACTGATTGTATGAGGGCAAATACTGTTGTAGTGTCAGTATACTGAAATACTTTCACCGTCGTGAAAGTATTTTGGTTCTATTGTGGGCGGATCCAAAATACTGACCATATATTGATCGTTTGAGGGCTATACTATCAACATTTAGTCAGTATAAATAAAGATTGCCATAACGAAGTTCATGCTGCTGATGTCTCCTGCTGTGTTTCACTTATGGCAGTACGTGAAATACAACTTGAAAGTTCTAAATTTTCAAAAGACTAAACAAAAAAAACAAACAAACAAGGAGCTCCTAACCAATTACCCTCCTATGGCAAGGGTCGGGTACCCATCTTGTCTCTTTGAATGGACGCAAGGGCGATATATTGGACAGTTTGTTTTCCAGTCGTTTCCGATGAAAGCTGCAACCCTATGCTTATTTATCGCCGGTCTACTGCTATTTACTGCTTATTCTAAACTAGTTGCAGTAACCCTCAGGATCAGTTACTTCAATGTAATTTATTAAATTTAAATAAGTACGTATTCCTGTCGTCTGTAAATCCATTTTTCAATCCAATCATTTTTTCTTTCTGTTGCATGCTACTCCACATAAAATAATAGCAATATATGGTTTTATTTTCTATTATCCATTGTGAAATGATAAACAGAGGACACCAAACGAATGCTTCGAAATTTTTGAACAAACTAACTACTGACAGTAATATTGATCATCTGAGGGCTCGTTATGAATACTGATATAATATTGCCAGTATTCAATATTGACAGTATTACTGATCGTGTGAGGGCCGCTTTAATGTCAATACAGTATCAATAGATAATGGTCTAAATAATAGTTTACAGGTTAAGTCCAAGGTAAATAATTGGAGAAGGAAACAATACCAATAAGGTAATAGGAAAGAAAATAAGTTAAGACCAGTTTTCCTTCTACTTTTATATTCTTCCATTCCCGATAATAAAAGATAAACGGAAGGTATGGAGTATCCATATGGTTTATTTTTCTTTTCTTGGAAGCATCTTTTCCTTTCTTAACGTCAGGAATATGACTAGCAGCAAACCAATAGAAAATCGGGGTAGATGATGTGAGAAGCCTGGTGACAACCTAAAACGACATTCAAATGGTTTGGTCCAATAAAAATATTAACATCGGTAATTAAAATCTAACCTGTACGTGTACTGATGTGATCCCGAATACTAGAAGAAAACTGCAGTGGACAACATAAGGTATGATTTCTAAATTCCTTTGAGACAATTTGAACTTATTAGTCGTTCGTAACACCTGAATAGCAAACTGAAAAATCCCATGAAAGCACAGCACTACAGCCGGAAAAGCTAGCATGAAATTGGGTATTTGCTTGAGTTGAAAGTACCGTAAAAACCCAACATTCCAATAACGTTCCTGTATGTAAGCATACGGCATTGGAAATGATGAACTACACCACTCGAAATATTGACCACGTACTACATATTCATCCGGATTTTCCATTGCAAGTCGTAATATGGATTTAGAGAGCTGCGGCGATGGCCACTCACAAAACAATTTGTAGGCATAATACTGAAATAGCAAGAATGCAAGAATAACGACGAAAGACTGAAGTACTGCAATTGCAAAATAAACAATCCATTTCGTCCATTTGTAATGTGATTTGCTAATGAGGGGCAGAAAGGTTAGTGTATTGTAAATTAAAAATCCGCCGTTCAAAATTCCATTTGACCTGGTACACGTGGCTAGAAAAAACAACAACGTTGCAATGATATTTGAGCGTTTATGATAATAGCGAAGAGCAGTGAACACAAGGCATGAAAACAACGTTTCTGAGTATATTGCGGAGAAGAAAATACTCGCAGGATTGAAGCAAAATAATAGTGTAGTGGTGAAAGCTCGCTTGTGATCTCTAAGTACACTGCGACTGACTTCGAATAAGGAAAGTGCAGCAATTGGGAAAAGCAATAGATTCAAGGTAATTGCTGAAAGCATCAATACAATGTGGTAATTGACCAAAGCTTGCAAAGGTAAAAAGAAAGAGTTGGTGATGAGGTACATTAAGAATGGAAGAAGGGGGAAGAATGCCAAATCTTTCTCAAATACATATCCAAACTCTGCCACGGTCAAGAAATGTTGTCCATCCCATCTCTCTAACCCTTCAACTAATAAGTAAAGATTTCTTTCCAGGCCATTTTGAGATTTAGGTTTTGGACTGTGAAATGCATCCGCCTCATGATCTGGTAATGCTGTGTTTGATAATGCCTAGAAAATAAGAGATTGTTGAGAGCCATTTATCATGTGGATGACACATCAGTTACTTTTTTTTTTCTAATATTGTAATAGAGGGCACATCTGAAGGATATTCCGAAAACATACTGTAATTGCTTGGGGCAAATATGTCTGCAGTTCTGCAGTCTGGCGATTGTCAGTGATTACCACAGCGGCTGAGGGTATAGAGGAGGAGCAATCCGAGCTACTGTCAGGGACCCGGGCGCCAGGGGAGGGGGTAAACATTATATTAAATTACTCAAAACAATAACGTAAAAAGATAAATATTATGAAACAAATTGGACTACTTATACAGAATAACCTCAGCTTCAGGAGCAGATCTATTTATTGGTCACAGGCCCAAATATTTATCACTGTGGCAGTAGTGGTTAAATTGCAAAATATGAGTCCCGATCGATGGAACCTTCTCATTCCTTGACCATCAATTGTCAATCGTCAACACATTTATTATGATTTTTATATTAATAGACAAAGATTGTCATTAACTGGTCCTAATTTGAGTCTACAGTATATTACGAGGGATTGTATCACTTTTTTGAGAATCAGTTGCATGTGAGTTGAGCAGTAAATAAAAGTATTTTTTAAAATATTTTGTTGGTCATTTGCAAATTTATTGACCAAATTTGGTTAGGGGTGGTGGAAATGTTGAGACCAGGCTGGTTTAGACTACCCTCAACAGCTCTAGCACCAGGTTTCGGGGAGCTTGGTGTACGTGTGTATTTACTACAGTACATTTAAAAAATACATGCAAATTAAAAAGCAACTCATCTTTTGAAAGAGCACAAGAAAAAAAAATCCTAACCTGCAAGACGAGTATTGTCACCCTGGAAAACAGCGCAATTAACAAAATCTGTGCTTTTATGACTTTATCATTCATTATTTAAAGATGAGTTTTATGGTTTTGACATTTCCCAAATACTTAAAATAATACGCCAAAATGAAGTTCTATATCGCCCGTCAGGAGCGCTAATGCGCTTCCGACTTTTTAAAGTGGAATGTTCAATGTGATATGATGCGAAACACTAAGGTTCTGCAACTTTGAAATTAAGTGATGTCGATTTAAAATAATTAAATATATCCCTCGGACGATCGGTTCATTACTTGGGAAACGGATTTACTTAATTTGAAAACTGATAAGCCTTGAAAGTGGTTTTGGTTACTGGGTTAGTGGTTATGGAGCTGTAGACGGATATTAGGATAACATGTATTGTACATTTGGCATGTTATTTGCTAGCTGAACGACAATAATATGAAAGGAAAAGGAAAAGCAATAGCCACCAAAGGGAAAAATCGAGATCGAGAATTAGAAAAGGAAAAAGACAAAGACAGAGAATGGGAGCGTGAGAGGGAAGAGCGAGAAAAAGACAAAGGAGAAGTAACTGACTTGAAGGATTGCCCTTTGCAATTTCCGACATTTAGCCCAATAGACCATACCAAATCATGTCCGCGGTATACATCTAGTAAGTGTTGTGTTTTTGCTATGGAATATAATGTGTGCATATGCATGTTTCTGTTGTCATTTGTACTTGGAACTTGTACGGCTATAATAATTGTGAAATTAATATCACGACTCTTCTTCTGCCCCCTTCCCCCCTACAATATTTAGTTCTACTCAAAAATGAAGATGAAAGTATTTGTTTTGATGACTTGAATCCTTTGCAACTGGAGCTTGAAACGTTACTTTCTTCAGTTACAAAACGTATGCGTCTGTTGGACACCGAAACCAAAATTTTAATCAATTGGCAAGAGAAAAAGGAATTAAAAAAAGTCGTAGGAAATAAAGCGGTAAGTGTCTTTCAATGAAATATAACATGGCACCATTTCATGTTCTTGATTCGATTAATCATCAATTTTTTTTTACCCCGACTATTCTACGATCAAGCAAAACGCACAATCTTTAGGAAAGCGAGGAAAACCTCAGGACGATAAGCCAAATAAAAAGTTTAGAGGAGAGAATAGTGCTGGATCTAGCGGTAAAGCAAGCAACGTTGGTTCTGGGCCTGGGAGACCCAAGAGCAAAAATGTAAGTATTTAAAATGATGTCAGTGGTCGAGATTTTCGTTCAGTTTATTTCTGAAATGTTTGTAGGCAAAATTGCAGGAGTATGAATTTAACGATTCTCCAATGGACGCACCAAGAGTACCTAAAAATGATGCCCCTAATCGATTTTGGGCTTCGGTGGAACCGTACTGTACAGATATAACAACAGATGATATTAAGGTTCTTGCTCATAGACTATTGTATTAAAACTTTGAGTAACAACACTGCTGGGCTCAAATAACGATTGCCCGACGTTCGTTAGGTGCTGGAGGAACTAGTTAAAAGCCATGAAGAGGACTCTGAATACTATAAGATTCCAGGTTTAGGAAAACATTATTCTATCAAATGGGCCCAAGAAGATTTATTAGAGGAACAGAAAGAGGGAGCGAAAGTTAATGATAAGCGTCGAGGGCTTAATAACAGCAGTAATATAAACACTTCAGAATCTGAAAAATTGTTAAAGAAAGCCGAGAAAGAATGGTAAAGACCGTTTTGATTCATATTTTATAGAATAGTGGTTTAAATTAAAACACAAGCGTGTATTTTTTTTTAGTAATGACGATTCATCGCCATTTGGACCGCTGACTCAACGCCTAGTTGCCTGTTTGATTGAAGAAAACATAATGACCCCAATGGATGATTCTATCAGTGGCACAGCAGGTTACCTTTTTAATTTCAAGACCTTTAAAAGAAACATTTATTGGAAATTTATTGTGCTTTTGTTGAAGAATTTTAGTTCCGTAGTCGTGTTCTATTTTTAAGCATATTTCCCCAAAAATAATACTAAACACACTTATTTATAATAGTTTAAAACGTGGATTGAATTTATTGATGCATTTGATACTTGGGTCAGATACAGCAGTGACTAACAGTTTAATTAATTTGTATGTTGCAGATATTGCAGAAGGAAATGTTGCTAGCATGCCATTAAATAAAGGTGGTTTGATTAAATCTTTGAATATTAGCAATGCATCTCAGCTTGAAAGACGAATAAAGCGAGAGCTTGAAGAGCAAGGTAAGTTATTAAAGTTAATATTGGTTAGAGTTCATGTTTCCTAATACTCGTTTTTTTTTGTCTTTTAGGAATTTTTGAGGCCGAAGATAATTTTCACGAGAACCCTGATGATGAAATATTAATTGAATTGCGGAAATGTCAAGCAGAACTCAAAGCAGTTACCTCTCATAACCTTCAGATAAAACGAAGATTGTTGAAATTAGCCAAAGAAGAAATGGCAAAACAAGATCTTAGAAGAAAACTTCAGTTGGCAGATGCCGAGGTATGATGATCTTATTTTCGGAATGGTTCTATACATTCAAAGTACGTTGTTGTTGAAAATTTTCATGAAATGCAATTATTTTCAGGTTATGGATGTATATCGTCGTATATCTGCAGCTCGACAGAAAAAGAAGACTCCCACAAAAAAAGAAAAAGAACAAGCCTATAAAGCCCTTCGTGAGAGAGAGAATATTATTAAAGCATTATCGTAGTAATAATTTGTAAATTTAATGGTTTGGAGTAAGTTATATTTGTAAGGACGTAGACAGTTTACAGAAAATACCTGAAGATGATGAACAACACGTTTACATTTGCAGTTGTTAAATATAGTAGACTGACACAACTTAAAAATGATATGAGATTACATTGATGCATCCAATGCAAGCAGGATTATGTTGATATAAAATGAACTTCATTTTCATGTAAAGATGAATAACTGTTAGTCCATTTGTTGTCTTTTATTAGAAGGATAAACGTTATTAAGTTATCGGGCAACCCTATTAGTGGGTTTAGTAACCCAACATACGGTAGTTGGTCACTCACACCTGGGATGTTTTGTGATGTGCAATGACAAAGTAGCACTAAAATGCAGAAAGACATTCATATCCCCGTGTAGGTTGCAGAGTTTGAGTAAATTTTCACTAACCCTGCATATTTGTATAAGAGATAACTTTAAACTACATTTACAGTTTCGTGGCTGCCTCCTTTTATATCTGGCTGTACACGAGTTGTGCTATTGCATAACATGCTTACCACATACAGTACATCCATTGAATGGTATACGTCTGCTGAGACAAACTCCATAAATTGTGACCTTATTAACACCTGAATGCAAAAGCATTTTCTTGGAAAATAATGAAAACTGGAGTGTTGTCATGTACGACAAAATATGTGCATAGATTTTGCTTGTATACTGATTGTGAAAGAATGTATATTGGTACCAGCGTAGCATAGCAGGTTTTTTTTAAACTTTCTTAATTCGACACAGTTTTCAAAGCCGGAAGATTATTTGGCAACAGCTCAAAGCAAATCTCTTTAGATATATTATTGGGAACCTCGAAGCAACTACGATACGGCGTAGCATCAACCCGTTCGCTGCACTAGACGACTGATTCCTTGAAGCAGTAGCGCCGTTCAGTCAATTACTGTAGTGTGAGCAGCGCCACTTAAAAAAAA
>JAAFCE010009126.1:325038-514385 GCA_013389805.1 Trigoniulus corallinus
AAAAAAAACCGCATGTCCTATTAGCGTTATAGGATTTTTAAGTGGTGGGAAAGAGGATCTAACGAATATAAATTTTTGACTATAATTTGCAGTATTTTGCATTGCTTACGTGTTTAATACGTTTGAAATTACTTGATTTTGGTAAGCAGCTATGACAAGCTCTTGTTTTCATCGTCGATCTCGCCCTGGAACTGATAATTTGCGACACTAGCGGACTTATTTTCAACAGCTTGCTCGGCCATGTTTTAGTTCCTTAGATGTGATTGATATCTGATTCTTCAAGTAATGGAGATGCCGTAGTTGAGGAAATTACCTCTGAATAGTTACAGCACAAACGTTCATTAATATTATTTCCCCACTAAGAAGATATTGGGAAAAGAATTGCTCTGTAAATGGAAGAAATAATATGATTCAGGTAGGAAGTGGATTGCTTTTCTAGGTTGGGGAAAAGGCAATGAGTAAGCCTAAATCACTAGGGGTGAAAAAATTAAAGAGATGCTCTTATGTGTGAATTTATATATTTGGTAATCAATTATGTTTCATAAAAGTGGTAATTAGCGCTAATATTAAAGTTCTGCGTAAACATGATTGCATTTTCAGAAATATTGGTTGGATAACTTTATGATCCAAATGGGCATTGAAAAGAATGGCATCGATCTGCATTTTATTTGGTGTGTGTGTTATAAGTTGAAACGTTTGTGATCTAGTAAGCCAACGATACGTTGTAGCATTTACAGCTAGTCGTTTGACTGGTACTTCGTACTTCTTTCGGAACGGCATAAAGAATTTTGAAATGTAGAACAAAACGGGTATAATCGTGTTTATATGTAAAGAAAAATACAATCAATGACGTCGGCCGGTTACGGATACAGAATTGTCGTAAATGCCCAAAGTTTAAAGGGTCTTTTAAGTTAAGTTTGTATTGTCATAATTACCATGGAGCACTACATATTATGAAGTGGTGTTACGCGAAGTCTGTGTAGATATGTTGAATTCAAAACCCGGAAGAGGGATTCAAATACATGATTATTTTATGATTTACATTGGGTATGAGTAGTGTAAGTACTGCAGCGTCTTAATCGGCAGTTTAATGGTTGTGCATTAGCGAGCATTCAGACAATAAGAGATTATTAGCAGTACATTAAAAAGCTAATGAGTATAATTTGTTAATTGTCGTACTACCGTTACGGTTTAAATTCAATATTTTAGTCACATTAATTAGAGATTGTAATTAAAAACTACGATCGGGTACGCAATCTAAATTTCTGGATACTTGCCTGTTGTTACGATTTTTCTTCCAATTTAGCATGTGATGACACCAAGTATGACTAGTCCATACCTAACCAGTGGTTTATATTCATAGCAATTATATTACGTAAACGTATCAGACATGGACGTGAAAGGGAGGGTGAGAGGCCGGGGACTATCCGAGGCTGAGGCTTAAACCAAATATTTGCTATACCATCAAACTCTTATGACAATTTTTGTTATTTTGACATGTAAAATTCATAAAATACAGTCTAGTTTACGCGTACAAATATGTCATTTAAAATAGCGATTCTCGAGTCTATCTCTTCCCAAAAAATTTGATTTTGTCCATCTGTGCTACTGAAGGTTAAAATTACGGAAAATCAAGACATCTTCATGACAAAGGTAGAAGGTTAACCTGGTGCTGAAAACTCCTCCTAAGAGGATGATTTGAAGTAGAGATACAGTATCATGAAGAGATATTTTAGACCAGGTCAAAGTAGGGAGGGCACGCTGGGGTAGGCGGACATGTTGGTAGAAGTTGAGGTTACTGTCAGGGAGAGAAGAAATCAGCGTTCCCCTTATGGTAGGAAGTAGAAGTCTACGAGTTGAAGTTCAAGTGTCTTAGGACTAGGGCCAAAGTTAAACTACCTGCTTGAAAATAAAAGGTAATGGAAGAAAATGATAAAAAAATGGCCTTCAGTGGTGTACGAATTATTTCACTGTATCCAAACAATTTAACTGGGTTTCTTACCCGGTTTACTAAAAAAAAAATTTCCATGAACGGGAAGTCGATCCATCTTTAACAATACCTTTTCAATACTTCTCAATACCGTTTAGTTGACTATAGCAATGGTTGACCCGACTCAACAAAAATTCTGCGACTGAGGGATACTTGTCATTTTATTAAGTGCCATGATCTGATAAAAAATGAACCATGTCTGCTTATTGTCGTCGGGTGTTCCTTATTTGCGCATTGGTCCACGACATGTATATACTGCCCAGTATGCCAGTTACTCTAGAACTGTTCCTGCTTTGGAATGTATGGTGGTGATACTTTCGGACACATTTAAGGAGGGGGTAAAATGATGTTGTCTTTCCTCAAGACTAACGTCTGCTTCTTGCATTATATATGGGTTATCTTATCTCTTTCTATGCTGTCGGCTTGGTTCATCCCAAACTTACGGCTACTTGACATTGCCGTAGACGGGAAATGAGTTTGCGAAAGAAATATAGGGAATCGGGTGGAACAATTGAAATTATTGGTTGAATCCCTCACTTTCTTCTCCCTACCGATGTTGAATCTCCGATCAGTACCCCTCCACGAACATTTTCTGTATCAAACAATTCGTTTTGTTAGGTTTTCATTTGTCGCAGTTTTAGGTACAGTGTAGAACTATAGTAGATGGCGAGAAAAATAGTCAAATGTGATATGAGCTCGTGATGAGCACGTAATAAAAGGGGATATGGTGCTGTGTGGGATGAAGAGCAAAAGGATAGAGTCGACAGACCTGATCCTTCCGTAGGCGTGCAAGAGTATTATTGTAATATAACGATGTATTGCACATATTTGATTAAACTGAAGTTCAATTTTATTATATTTGTATGTATATATATATACTCTGTCCACGATGGTCATTCCGCCACCTGTAATTATTTGGAAAGCGCTACCCTATGCATTATTACTTATCGGTTTCCTTAACAATCATTAATGCTTGATGGTGGATTATTATCTCTTGCAGTGGATTCGACCCTTTCCACATAGGTTGTGGTAGTGGTGTCGGCTGTGTATTTTTGGGGGAGGAGGGGATATTTCGCTTTCTCTCGCTTGAATGCACATAACTTACACTAAACTGGGAATACCAAGACATGCTATATGGAATGATCATGAATGAGTTTTTGGAGAGAGTTTGTCAATAGGTCCTCCTCATAGTGGATACTGTTTGCAATGGTATAGAAATTGTCACCAATCCTCGAGCCTAAGATTAAATACTAGAACAGGCGATGAAGAATGATAATGCAGTATGTGTGAGGTAACGGAACATTTTGTGGGTACTGTCAGGCTAGGAATTGATGACGTTAGCCCCGTACGTTAATAACAGAAAGCCACTTTTTACTTGTTGGAAGTCAGTGTAATCCACGAAATCTGTCCTTTTCATTTACTCTAGTTTAGTTAGCTTCTCTTCTGCCTTGTAGAAAACAGCAAATCACTGAATTGTGATCAGATAGATGAACAGGATGGAGTATAACTGCAGGATATGTAGTCACGTCTGGCCATCTTTTATTTCGGGCCTAGGAACCCAATACACATTGAACAGTTGAGGATAGGCGAAGCTGTACCTTTTATATATGAACCACCTGTAAATTTGCCTTTAAAAACACACCTTGTGTCAGAAATTCCAGTAAACATAATACTGCATTAGTACGTATATAAAACCGCGCATTAGACTTTCATTCATCATCCTAAAGAATGGAAAACTATCGATTCCACTAAAATCCTTGTAAAATTTACCTTAACACTAGTTGTTATCGGCCGCACGGAGTACATTGTTGAAACGTCGATAACCAGTTACGTTTTGAATAAGAACTGCGATTAAATATACTCAAATTTTGTCCCTAACAGTCCCTATGCATTGCGTGAAAAATGTGCCTCTACTGCTTCAGTCGCCTGCCCTGCCTCTAGCTATTACCTATTGATTACTTGGTAAGTAAATCATCAGTATGGAATTTTCTTCATCACACTCGACTGTAAAGATCATGGAAGATTGGTCTTGAAGTGTATACCAATACAAGTAGGCTTTAATTACTAATCTCTGTAAATATGCAAAATTGAACTTCGTGACTTAAAGGTTTATCGTACTCCACTGTAGGCTGCTGTGGTCAGTCCTGTCATCCCCCTCCCTAAACATCTCATCTCCATTGAGGTCACCGTTCTCAGATCATATCTTGTTGGGATATACTGATGGTACTACATGTGCCAGACGATGGAACGTTAATAATGTTGGATTGTCATGTTTTTGGATGTAGGTATAATGTGTGCTGTTATTCATGATTTTTGTTTCTATGTATGTGTAGGTCCCCCAGGGCTCCCGCCTGAACCACCTTGTTAGGAGGTCCTATCGTAATTCTTTCAGGCAGGGCCTTGGGACTTCGTGATCTTCAGAGACCACTGCGGGATAGGGTGGGGGTGTGCTGTTGACGGTCACATCATGGCCAAAAAGTCGTCGGAAGTCCAGCGCACCTTCCACGTGTCCGTAGTTGGATTATCTGGCACTGAGAAGGAGAAAGGCAGCGTTGGAGTGGGAAAATCATGTCTGTGCAATAGGTTCTTGCGACCTTTAGCGGATGAGTATTATACGGACCACATCTCAGTGCTAAGTCAGTCGGATTTCAGTGGCCGTGTGGTGAACAATGACCACTTCTTATACTGGGGAGATGTAACGAAGACGTCAGATGAAGGAGTGGACGTGCATTTCAGCGTTGTTGAGCAAACAGAATTTATCGATGATGCCTCATTCCAGCCATTTAAAGGAGCAAAGACCGATCCATATGTAAAGAGATGTAGTGCTTGCAAGCTCACGTCTGCAGAAAAACTTATGTACATTTGTAAGAATCAGCTTGGTAAGTAGTTTTGCAGAGATATGGTAAAAAAAAAATTCGGTAATGATTGATGATTTTGCAATCGTAAAAGATTCTAGAATTCAAAATCATTGAATTTGTTACAGGTATTGAGAAGGAATACGAACAGAAGGTCCTGCCAGATGGAAAAATCAACGTAGATGGTTTTATTTGTGTATTTGATGTTAGCTGCGTAACGAATCGGTCTACTGAAAAACAGACTGAAATGGTGACCGCAATTCTTAATAACTTACTGAAGACCAAGAAGCCAGTAGTACTGGCAACCACAAAAAATGATGAGGCTATGGAGGCCTCCATTAAAGAAGCCGAAAAGCTGGTTAGCCGTAAGGAATTTCGCAATATTATTCCTTTGGTGGAGACGTCTGCTCACGAGAACGTCAATGTGGAACTAGCATTTATTGTCCTCGCCCAAATGATAGACCGTACCAAAGGACGGTCAAAGGTGGTACCATTTGGGGAGGCTGCAAGGGCGCGGAGAGAGGTTCTAGACGTTGCCACGGATGCATACCTCTCTTTAATCAGGTCTCAGGTGACAGACTTCCGGGCGATTTGGAGCAACGTTCAAAAGAAAATGATTAATAATCAGGACTTCATACACTTCTGTGATTTATTTGGTCAAGATAAAGCTCTACGAGAATTCAAGCGCCACGTCAAAAGGCTGAAAGACGAATTCATCCAGGAAAGGAAGCAGAATTATTTGACTGCCCTGCCAGCCATATTTAATGACTTGCTGCCAGATTTGACAAGCATTGCTGAGAGGTAAGACCTGTGAGCGCACACGTTGAAATATGATAAGAGTTACAAATGGTGTATTATAAATTTCAACTTTTAGCGACTGGGAAAAAAGTCAAGAGATGCTGAAAGATCATCCCGACTTCAGTAAATATTTTGTGGATTGTGAGGACGATCTGCCATGGGAAGATAGTGGCTTGTTAGAAAGCTCCGACACACGTATTCCTTTGTCTCTCCTTTTGACTTCTGAGGCAGAAGCAGTGTTTAAAAGTCACCTTCATGCGCTTAGTGCTAAAGAGAGAACTCAGGAGTGGGTAGCTTATTAAACATACACTCATTATATAATTTTACCGAGTTTAATGCGTTTTAATTTCTGATAGCATGAAAAAGCAATTTAAACGGCAACTGGAAGAGACTGGTTATGTCACACCCGGGAAGCCGCTGACGGATTTAAAAGTGTTGTTTATGGGCCGGGAGTGTTTTGAGAACCTTACAGAGCAAGACTGTCAAGAAGTGTATGACATTCATCAAAAAGAGATTACAGAAAAAGCAAAACAGAATTTCGTTGAATTATTGCTTGAGCACTCAGATCTGTTTTATCAGCTGACCAGTACAGTGCCAACAAACGCCATTACACAGGATGACATCCGGGACATTTCGAATGTCCTTCAGGAAGATTCTAGGTATAAGGCACTAGATCGACTTGACCAAGATCGTCAAGTGGTCTTGTTCCAACACTTGGGGTTTGTGCACTGTCCAATAAGAGAGCATTGTCCCTCCTATCCTAGTTGTATGGATGCTCTTATTGAGAAAGTTGTATCGATGAAGATGCAAAGGTAATAGAGTGGAACTTTGATAACATTAACTTGTATGGTATAATGCGTATTTAGAATTTAAAGTTGTTAATTTAGAAGTACCATGTATGGACAAGGTGTTTCTTGGTCACAAACATCAGATTGCAATCAGCTAAATTTAGTCATTCTGGGATCGGGTGGCGTGGCGGAATCTCTTGCCAACGAATTGAGGGTCTGTTATTGTTGCGCTTCTGTGTTTTCATTTGTGTATTTGTGTTGTGTTTAGTTATGATGTGTACTTTTTGCAGATACACTGTGAAGATGATGAATATGAAGTAGAAAATGTTTTATACGCTCTTGATTATCGCGTGATTAGTGGAGACGTAGGACTGCCTCAAAACTCGTTCTTGACGTCGGAATTTGCCCCTCATGGTAGGAATACAATATTTTTGACGATATTAACCATCTCTCCTTGTGCTTGTCATACTCTGTTTGAGAGTTTGAGTGACATGTGTGCGTGAGTGTTTGTATATAGTAAACCTTCAATTGTGCAGAACCTCTTTAGCAAAAAACAAGAGCTTTGTCCTGTACTCCATGCATTCATTGTTCCCATGTTTGTTAACTCCAGCACAGTACGCCTGCGGGTATTTCTACTAGCTAAGATGGGTTTACTGTATACGCTATAATTACCTTATATATGTTGTGTCTTGCAATCCAAATGGGACATGGCTATTCTTGGTTGCTTTTTTAAACATTTTTGTCTGCATTCTGTTTGTCTCTTGTTTATTTCTTCGTCTCTGGCAATTATTGGTATAGGGAATCATCAAAAGGAGCCATTGAAGGGTGAGTGGTCTCATCTTTTTTATTCTAATATTCCTTTCTTTAATCGTCTTTTTTTCCGAGATTATTTTGGTAATTAATTAAATCATTACAACTCTTTTCTTCACTCCTGCTTTTATTAGGTTGCTTTTGTATTTACTCGGATCTCGAAGGCTTTGAGTATATACGTCAAAGCTTGGAGAAAACATTAATGTCAAACCTAGAACAAGATCGATTGCCATTCCATGACCTGCCAATAATAGTTTTGTTTGCGGCAAAGCCTGATCTTGGAGAAAAGGATTTAATGTACCTCAGGGACGAAGGCCAAAGCCTTTCTGAGAGGTAGGACTTCAAAAAAAAAACTGATTGCTCTATGGTGCCTATATGTATTTCTTAACTGCCTCAATTATTACCAAGTTTTCAGTGTCCCTTTGAAGATGTGACTGAAATAAACAGCTCAGGACAAGGATTTCATGAACAAAAGCTTGCTCTTGCTCTTCAGTCATTGGTGGAATGCATCCAGCATCGAGTCGGCACACCTACTATTTATGCATCCCAGAGTAATGAGAACCTTGAACCAGACATTCGCGTCATCATGTGTCTTCTTTGTGGCGACCCTTATTCCGTAGAACACGTGCTGTCACCTCTTCTAGGCCATCAATGTTACATGGTAACAAGTGAGAGAAGTATTGTGTTAGAGATGTACTTGGGTGAGTGCAAGAGGAGAGTAGAGGTCACAGTATCGTCCTATCATGGCGCGAATTCCTTTAGAGATGAACTAGTACATGGTTTTATTCTTGTCTATTCTACAAAGAGAAAGGCTTCTCTTGCTACTTTGAAGTGAGTAATATCATTTCTGTAGCTTATCGTCCTTTGTCTAGTTTGTGTAAAATAATCTGGTTTTGCGTTTAGGGCATTCTCTACCAATATTCCAAATCTCCCAATTCAAATACTAGCGGTAACGGAGAGTGGTGGGGCTACTGCATTTTTTTCTTCGAACTTGTCTCATCAGCTCATCACGGAAGGCAACGCGATTGCTGATCACTTACAGGCGCATTTCATGATTGCCACGTCCTCTTCTCAACAAAAAAGTAAACGCAGAGTGTTGATGGTGTTATACGCATATTATGAGCCTAATTTTAGTTTTTCTGTCTGGTATTGGCAGCGGCTTTTTTCATGCCATTCTTTAAGGAAGTATGGGACAAGAAACCAGAAATTGAGCAGGCTTTTCATATGGATGAGCCAGGAGTGACTGAGAAAGGAGGCCATGGGACACCAGAGAACAAAGGATCACGCCAACAAGAATTAATTAATGCTCGAACAAGTTCTGTTGATGGGTGTGTGCAAGTTTCTTTAAATCACCCGTGTATTAATATCGTAGTGATGAATGAAATCTGTATTTAATTTTCATGGTTGACAGAAGTGCTGACTCGGAGAGCCATTACGAACGTCTCCCCACTGATGGTAGCCAGGGTGATGAGATGGATGAGCCAGTGTCTCCAAATTATACAGAAGATAGAGATCAACCGTTCACGTTGAGCGACGACAGTGACTTGTATTACAATGTCTTTGACCGCGAGAATGGAGAGAGCCTAGTCAAACCAAGCCAACTGAGGAAACATGGCAATCGTCGTGACGGTGAGATACTTAAAACTTCTAAGCGCACCTTATTGAGAAATAGACCTTTAATCCAATACGTAATCAAAACGCCACTTTGATGGATGAAACTATTTCCGTAGTCCTCATTATACAACACTTCCCTCCCCCTTTTTATACAGAAAGGTAGTTCATTTTTTCCAGCAAGTTGTCTGACTGCTAACTGCATTTCCCGCCTCCCCTCGCGAATCGCTTAACGTCCTTATCTCAGTGTCATCCCGTTTCAGAGACCTTTTCCTTCTTAGCTGTGGGGACGGAGACAGTAGGCAGTGCAATGACCACCGTTGGCAGCCACGGGCCTATATTGGATGAAAAAGGTTCCTACGCTACCATACATCATGTTACTATGACCGCCACCTACTCTTACACTAGTGGTGGTCCCGTGGATCATCCTCCGCCGTCCTATCATAGCCTAACCCGTCACCTCACGCACACCACGACGACCACCACTAAAACTACAATCCCTGTCAGTCTGGGGAGGGTTCCAAGAAGTAAAAGTGGGGTCAGAAAAGGGTCTCATCATTTTCATCATCACCACCATCACCATCATCACTATCCGCATCACCACCACCATCGTCACCCTTCCCCACCACCAACTACGGCGCCTCCCACCACAGCCCCACCTCCACCTCCAGCAACTGCAGCCGTTCTGGGCACGTTGGTCCCATTGCCGCCCGTGACGTTGCGACTGGAAGATGAAGATGATGAGGCGGATGAAGACTGCTACGGCAGACGCCCTGGCCGTTTTTGCGGTTATGGACTGGATCAGGGTGATTTGATCTCTAGTGTCTCTTGACAGTTTCGTGCCTGAAATTTTAGTTTGGTGATCTCTTGGTGTAGAAAGGAATGTGTCTTAAGCGCTCATGTACCGCATGCGCATAGCTTGCGGACATTCTGTAGCGAGGTAGTTACTGTTGGCGTTCTGTCCCTCATCATCGAATCCTCTTTACATTTATTTCCAAATTGTAGAAGCATATGTCATAGATAATGCATGATAATTTACTTACCTTCCCCACATATAAATTAGGCTTGTGGATGCTGCAATTGGAATGGAATGTGTATGAATGTTAACAAAAGAATTCATAGTTTATTTTAATGTTTCATTCTTTTATGAAAAGAAGTTGTATTTTCTCCGGGTTCCTCATTTTTATTGAGTGTGTTGTAGAATGTGGGATGGCTAATCAAAGGTTGCTGTTCTTTAGGCAGTTTTGACTTATTTCATTAAATATTTTAAACTGTGAGTTGGGGGAAATTAAGATCGCTTAGTATATCTTCGCATCGCTTCTAATATCGTCAAATTGTACAGTGTCTTTTTCTTATTTTCTATTTATCCACTCCCTGTACGGTTTTGATTATTTGCTGATGACCGTCAGATGGATTTATTGCATATCCGGCCCCACAAACTCCCCCTGAGCCTGCACCACCTGATACACCACCAAGACGCCTCAAGAAAGCAACTACCTTGCCTTGTGGTTCTCATACTGCCATTGACGACGGTACTAATACCTTCTTTGGTTTCACTTTCAATTCTCCCCTTACCCCGATAGGCCTTCCTCATTCCATGTTTACTCACTTCTCTCTTGTCGTTTCTTCTCTTGTGGTTACTCTGTTATTTTGGAAAGATTTTTCTCTGATTGTTTGATCGTGTTTCTGTTGTTTTCGTTGGCATGCAGTCGAGGACAATGGATCACGAGAATCTCTCGGAAGAGAGACAGGTGACGTTGATGTATATTAGTGTGTGTTGATCCGTAATGACTTGTCATGTGATGAACCTGTCATCTGAAAGGGGATAAAAATCTTGCATTTGTTTCCATAAACTTTAGTTCTAGATGATGAAGTAAGTGGTTGTTATTCTGTCACGTCTGCCTTTTTTATATTGTGAACTTTGGTCACGAATGCAAGATATTCAGTTCTCAAAATTTTTCTGACAAGTTCTTCATACATGATTAATATTTACTAGACTTAAAGTCACGTAAAAATAATTGCTAATGTTGTTTAGGTTATTTCGACGATTCAGTCTTCTTACAACGTAATCACCATGACAGGTGGGCATCGAACAATGATTTCCGTTCATACACCACCGGTCGTAGAAAAGGATCGTCTGGTATTCAAGCAGGTCAAAAGATGGACAGACCACAGGTAATTGGAGCTCTGGTTTTAAAGCATATGTATATCCTTGTTACTATTTGAAAGTGCCTGGCGTGTCATCTCAGTCACTAGGTAACTCTTTACCGTTTCAGCCTGGGAAGCTCGATTTAAGCAACTTTTCCAATGTAACAAGTGCTATCGCCAAATTAAGTTTGGGTTCCAAAGATCACCGTACTACTAGCGCTTCAAGATTGCCAAAGACTTCTGGTGGAGTTCATGCTCCACTCGCAACTCCTGAATCAGTAGAATTAGGTTCTGAGTATGCACAAGTGAAGGTAAGATTTCATACAGTGATTATAGCATTATTTCGTTTTGAGCATTCTGTAATGGAATTTATTTTTAAATTTAGGATGCCATTCCAATGTACGAAGGAGGGGACTATGCTTGTCCTACCAATCAATATTATTTTCATAGAGGGAAAACTGCTTCAAGGAGGGATAAAGGTAAGGTTTCGTGTAATGTTTTTAGTGTTGGAGGAAAAAGGTTAATACGTGGAGGTAGGAACTTGATGTGGTTGCCTTATGCTTCCACTTACTGTCAGAGAAAGATTAGGGTAATAGGAAAATTCCTGAGAATTATGACAAACCCAAGGGGTTAGTGACAGAAACACGTGTGATCAATATTCAGCCCTGACCGACTCGGACAGTGAGTGGAGTTCTTTGGAGAGACGACCAAGGGATTCGTATGGAAAGATTGGAAGGAAGTCGTACACTCACAAGAAGCTGCGCAAGAGGAGAGGCATTCCCGTTGCCACTCCACGGGTTCCACCGTTGCCACCCAATGAAGGGGGAAATGATGGAAGACTAGGGACATTTGTCGTCGGTGGAGGGCTTCAGGATCTAAGCCATCGACAGGCGCCAAAGCACCACCTGTCGGCGATGCCTATTCACGTCGGCGAAAGGATGATGGCAGCCCACTCCCTTGAACCCTTGGAAGGTATCACTGCACTGCACACGTTGGTTACAGTGTGGCTTGGGGGTAATGGCTGATTATTGAGGACGCGTTGGATGTTTGTGGTTAATGCACCAACCTTGTAGTACGCATGGGGAAGTTGGGTGCTACGAAATCATTCAAACATTTGAGTCTTAATTAATTTGCTGTAGTAGGGGGTATCTGTTATTTCTGTCTTGGCATGGATTCAGTGAGAATATCCGTGCCATTCCTGTAACTGGCTTGCTAATAATATGATCAGACAGAATGGGTAATTGAATGTTTGGCATTTTCCGAACATAGTATAGTTGACCTTCCGATGTTTATTTTCGTCTTTGGGTACAAATTTCACGTAAAGCTTTGTCCCGTAGGTGTGTGTGTGTGTCTAAGTATGCGTGTATGTTTGTGGGCAAATTTATTTGTAGCAGTTGATATTGAGCATGGTATGGTTGCATCATGAGACATAAATGAAGTACTTGTTGTTAGTATTATCATTCATTATTTTCGTTCATCGTAATACCCTGTCTGTATCTTCATATTCTCCCCAAAATAATCGTTTAACAGTCGGCAGTGGGTCACCGTCTGAGGGAAGTGATGGCACAGATGGTGGGGAAGTGGAACCTTATGGTAAATCCGTTCGTCCTAAGCATAAGTTCAAGCGACCAGTGGCATTATCTACATCTTCCTCTTCTGCTGCTGCTGCCGCCGCCATTATACTTCCTCCTGCTACTTCTTCTTCTTCTTCTTCTGCTTCCGTTTCTTCCAAGAAGAAGCTTCTACCCATTCCTAGCTATATGGATAACGATCTTCAGCGTCCATTTGGCTGCCATCTGAATTCTGAGAGTGATCTCTTCACTCCTGTGTGTAAGTGAATTCTGCTGCAGTTTCTGTGCTTTCTGTGTTTGCTTGCCTTCTCGTACTTGGTTTCCTATTAAAATGTGGCTATTAAAATACAATCGATAAGAATAGAATTAAGAACAGAAAGTGGTACCTCATGAGACTTGTCTCCAAGAGAAGGACAGTACTAAAACTCGGGTTTTTTTTATGCAATCTCACTTGTTTTTTTAAATCCCTTACAGCAAAGTTTCTTATGGAACATGGGGACGATGACTCCAGTCTTGGCATGGCCTCTCCGCAGGATTCTAGTTCTCCAGTTTTGGTAAGTGCATAAATGAACGGTATTTTTATAAAGCAGATAGCTTAATGTTTTGTAAAACGTCAAATATGCATATTCAGAGACAAATTTTACTTGTCTGTTTATTAAGGTTTCGCAGGGAAAGGATGGTATGGCAGATAAGACTGGCAGGCGGAAAGAAAAACAGAAAAGCAAAGAGGATGAGAAGCAAGAAAAAAGACGACAAAAAGAGGAAGAGAAGCAGAAGAGGTTGGCTGAAAAAGAAAAGGAAAAACTTGAAAAAAAGAAGCTGAAGAAAGGTGGCAATGTTAGCATGGTAGGAGGATCTGGAGGAGGCACCTTAAAGTGTGGTGGAATCTTAACTCAGAATGCTACTCAACACCTGGAAGAATTTGCCCAGTCGGAAAGTAATCCAGTGCCATTGTTCCTTGAAAAGTGCATAACGTTTATTGAAGAAGAAGGTTCACTATTTTTTTTTTGTCAAAATAACTAACTTTTATATTCTACTAATACTTGTTGTTCTGTAATAGGGTTGGACTCTGAAGGCATTTATAGAGTTCCAGGCAACAGAGCACACGTCGACCTTTTGGTTCAGAGGTTTGAAGAGGGTAATAATTTTTTTTCAAAATTTTCACTATGGATGCTTTCGTTAAGTACTTTTAACGTGTTAATTTAGATGTTCCTTTTATCGTAGACCCAAACATCTCTATCAGGGAATTAGACATTCCAGTGAATGCTGTAGCAACAGCTCTTAAAGATTTCTTTTCCAAAAAGCTTCCACATCTCATATCACAAGATGTCATGGAGAAACTGACAGACATTGCTGGTGAGGTGGTGTTGGCATTAAAGAATTAACTCGCATATACGTTATAAATTATGTTTTATAACGTTTTTTTCTTTCTTCTATATTAATAATATCCCGTGCACCAATTGGTAGTTTTACTGTACTATACTCATAGCACTTTACTGCGATTGTAGTTTTTTCATTTGATCCTTCTGTAAAAACCACATTGGCTTTCAGGGGACAGACAGGGGACATTAGGCGTCCTAGCCAAATGATAAAGTTTATAACTAATAGTAGCCCTCCTCTGTAGCTCATTCGACTTCATTCTTGACTGATGAACTCGTGTGCGAGTACTGCATCGTAACCAAGGATCTACGGTAATCGTGTAGGAACTCAACATTTTCATTTTTTCCTTTGAATTTGTAGCTTATCAGGACCGTAGTAGACGACTTCTAGCTCTTCAAGCACTGTTGAAAACTCTCCCAGAGAGGAATTTTGAGATTTTGAAGTTTGTATTTGCACATTTCGTAAGGTAATTAATTCTATTACTATGAATTTGTTGTGTTTATTTACCAGCTGTGGTTGTATGTTATAGCATAAGATTATCACTGAAAGAAACCACTAGTTTTATCTGCTGGATGAGATGGACATATAATGTCATGTGATTATTAGTGTATTCAAGGTGGTCACCCGTAATTTATTGACCAATTTGTAGACTTAGGATTCCCCTCTCCTTTGTCGTCGGCATATTCTTATAATTAGATCCGAATGTACGCATTACATGTCTGTACTAAAGGCGAAAACTAGAGTTGATGTACATGAGAAAAACAATAATCTCGCCATAGAAAAAAAATCATTTTTATATATCGTCACCTTTCTTTAAAAAGCACAAAGTTCAAAAAAGCAAAGTTTACAGGAGAGAAGAAAAACTGCTTATAACTGATACTCTTTATCAGTAGGTAGGAATAATAAAATTGCCCTGCTGAATTTCCCCTGTTAGAGGTGGAGTCCTTTGATAGTTAAAGTGTAAAACCACACAATTTGATGTTAAGTAACTCAATAATTAAAATTTCGTTTGCAGGGTTTCAGAGAACTGTAAACTGAACAGTATGGATAGCAAGAACTTAGCGATCTGTTGGTGGCCAACGCTACTTCCAATAGAGTTTACTGACATGGGAGTATTTGAACGTATGAGGCCGCATTTGGAGGACGCCGTGCAAAACATGATTGACCAGCACCGATTTTTGTTTTGTGGTCAAGAGGAAGTAGTTATGGTGTGATGTGGACTGATATCTTCATGGACCAGTAATTTAATTGGCCACAAGCACCTGTCATTCTCTTCCAAGCTGGACCAACAAGGAAATGATAGGAAGTCGTTTTCTTTGAGTTTTATAGGCAGCATACAAATTAAGAAATCATCTGGACATTGAAGAATTTTTTTGCTTCCGGCTTGAAATCGTGAAAGGTGTACGGTGGTCAGTCACATCGTCGTCTTGTGCAGTTGTTTTGTGCCTGTGTATGATTAAGAAATATCCATGTCGACCAGAGATTGGTGAATGTGTATTGATGATTATACTGTGTTTTTAACGACACTTCTCCCTCTTTGGGGATTTTTTTATTTGCAAATTTAGTTTTAATCTTTTTTCCTTCAAGACTTCCCCATTGTTGACCGGTTTATCTACGTACTTCTTAACTAGGCTACCCACCAATTTATTGACTTCACTATTCCTATATGGGCCTTTCACAACTACTTACCACTTGCAATTCGTGTGCTACTTATTACTAGATAGGAATTTAGGCAGTTGTGCACACGCCAAAACACATGCCCCAGATTATTTCATAGACGCCCTTCTCTGCCAAATAAAGACTTGCAGACAAATTGCGCGCCCTTCTTAAAAATTCATTTTGACTACTACCGTGTGTCATAGCCAGATATTATTTTACTTCCTGTCGTTTCTTGTGAGCTCAAAACCAGATTGACAGCTGATTAACTTTATTTCTGATTCACATTTTCTCTTGGCTACACAGATTCTGTCTGAGAAGCACGTGTCTTCGTACTTTGTTGTCTTCGTCTTTGTGTCCTTTTCACACTTGTTCTGTCATCGCGAGTGCCGTACCAGTTGGCTAGTCTGTTGTGGTGTGATATTAGGGAACAACGTGAGGATCTAGCATGAGATCCATGATGTGGTGCCAGAGGCGGTAAGGTGTTAGTTTTATTTATTTACTATATTTTAAATTCCTCTCTGCCCGCTCCCTCTCCATGACCGCAGGAAAATGACGTTTTGCCACCTTGTATTTTATTTGGTTTCAAAACACTAATGGTCATGTAAATATGATAAATTTGATAGACTTGTTCTAAAGATATTTTCTTTTAATATTGTTCTTTCCATGGTCATTATGAATTTTGCCCTTCCTCGAAGAAAAACTGGAAAAGGTGTTAATGCATTCGTGAAAGTTTTATAAAAGAATAAAAATTTGCCGATGAGAAATTGAATTTTATTACCTCCTATCATGGCATGGATTTTGGTGACTGTTGAAAGTGTTGACAGTCCTCGTTCATTGCCTCTTTAACGTTAAGCACTTCCTTTTTTTCCTCTCTTAAATCTAGCAATTGCTATTACACTTGCTCGCTGTGGAAACTGCATCTGAACTGAAGTTGCAGGAGGGTGTTCCGATTTCCACTGGGCTTCTACACGGGCATAACTTCCGCCTGAATGTCCATTTTGTTGCTGCTGAAAAACTTGACGCTGCCGACCAGAGTTCTAGATGTTTAAAAAGTTGTTTCTTTATCTGAACATATTATTTTTTTTTCACAAATATTTTCATTTCAAAAATATAGGATATCTGCTACCTGCCAAGGAGGTCCACCGATTCTTAATGAACTAGGCCCAAGTCTGCTGTTACTGATCCTTTTATTGTTGTTGGTGACTGTTGTACAATGTTCCAAATCTTCATCGTTTTCTACAGCAAATCCGTTTGAAGTTCGCACTTGTAACAACTGTCCAACGATTTCTTGGAAACGTCGCTGTTCACGCTCTCTTAATACGTCATGGTTGTGCCTTCGCGATCGAGAAGTGTCCCACAGAGTATGTTGTCCAACTTTCCATCTGGTAATATGGAATAAAATGAAGTTTTACCAGAGAAAAAGACCTTGTCCTGCTGTCAAGAAGTCATATAGTGGTAAGGAATGTATTTACATCTTGTCATTATTTGCATGTGATTCTTCTTCACAACTGACTGTCATCGTTAACTTCTCACTACTGTTACTCGATGTGTCTGTCGCAACGCTTCCTTCATCAGATGGATATTCGTTTTCTTCGTCATCATCATCCTCATTTACTCTTCCGACAGATGACCGGTCGTCTTCGTCGCGGTGTTTGTTATCCGGATGGTGCTCAGAGTGTGAAGTGTTGCTTGACATCTCCGCATTACCAGGCTTATTGTTACCTGTTTGCATTTTGTCGCTGTTCGACCAGTTTGCATTTGAGGCTCTTCTGGTGTCACTAGTTTTCCCGACAACAAATCTATCACATAATAGGACTGATTAACAGTGGATGAAGTGAGTATATTAGGGCAACCTACCAAAGGTCCAATGTGTCACTTGCTGAACATATCATTTCTCTGTGATGTACCAGGTCCTGGTAAATTTGTTGTTGAATGGAATCTTTAGGGTTAATCAAATGGTCACGCCTGCGACATCCCTGTCATTATATGAATAGGTGATTCGAATTCAATCTCGAATTTTTAAAGGGCTCTTTTATTAATTAGGGCCACCAAGAAGGCTTTAAAAATCTTCTCGCGTTTTATAAGTTGTCATAATGTGCCCTACTAAATAACGCTTTTACAATATAATTAATTTTCGAGTCTTACTTTTAGAGGAACCAGTTTTATGGAAGTCCCGTGGTTCTCAGCGACCCTGTTTTAATACCTACCTTGCATAGAATTTCCCAAGGATCGAATCGACATGCCAACTCCGTGCAACATGGAAATCTGCCCACGGGCTGAAGGACATTGGAATCCCGATCGTAAGAATATATGGCTGGTTCCGGATGGTAATAGCACTGAGATATCTGATAGCAAGGCACAGTCTCTTTACATCGATCACATGCTAAGAAATGAATTTGGCCCCAGATGATCCAATAAATCCGTTTCCAAGTTATGTGGTTGTTGAAGAGTTCTCTGATATACGTCTGGACGTCCCAAGTCTGATCTCTGTAGTCAATAGCGTAATGAATGTGACGAAAATGTCGACAAGTAAAACAATCATTAAGTTTTCTCACTGGATGTGACAAGGCACCATAGTTCCATGTTTATCGAGGCTATAATGTCCTGGACGACATTTCACCTTGTTTGCCATGTTGATTGTCAATAGCTGACCACATAATTCACAACGGAACAGGGTCGAGCCACTCTCTGGGCATCCCAAGAGGGGTTCTGCGTCTGACTGCAGAGCCCTTTCTGTTAAATACCGATACATTTTGCTGCACGAGAGGAACAATGTGGGGTTTTAGAAAATAGCCAGAACTCTCTAAGGCAGGCGTGTCAAACTGGGAGTACCCCAAGGGGCACATTGGTAACATGTGCGTTGTCATGAGGGCTATGCAGTGTTGGTTTTTTTTAGTAATTTGTTGTTAAAAGTACGAAGAGGCCTGGCCCAACGATGACGAGTTTATTTGACATGGCAATTGCCGAAATGGTATTTAATGATAGTTTTAATCAAAATGTGGCACATGGTGCCCCTTTCCAACTGCGCCGGAGGCAACTGTTCCCCCCCCCCCCCCCCCGCTCGATACACCCTGGGAGTAGCAGATCGCATATGTATACTGCATGGCATCGATTGTGAGGGCCGCAACTCTAGGCTTCTAGGGCACCTATAGCCCGCGGGCCACCAGTTTGACATCCCTGCTCTAAAGTACAACACCCGATGGAAATTTCAATGCCAATTATATGTACCTTTTAATGCGATCTTTTTTGTCTCGTATGGCTTCTACTTCGTGGTGATGAAACAGAAATGCTAATTTCTTTATGGTACAGTCATTGAGGTCAAGGATTGCATTACCATGGTGATTAAGAACCAGGTCTAAATTCGTGTGACAGAAACTTAAACATTCGTCTAATCGAGCATCGTGTTTATCTCGTTCGGACTGAAGCATAACATCCAAGACCGTGGTTACATCTAAATAACAGACAACAAAGCAACTTAAAACCCTTTTTCCGCCTATTGCAGGGTCGGGTACCCATCTTGTCCCTCTGAATGAACACAGGGGTGATATATTGGACGGTGTTTTCCACAGCCGGTTGTCGATCAAAGCTGCAACCCCAATGCTTATTCACCGTTGGTCTACTGTTTCGTTGGGGCACTCCACCGACGTCAGAGTGCGAGCTGCTGCACCTGGAAATTTGGCCTCGTCTACCCGTTGCATAGTAGGGACGGTTGTTTTACGTTCAAATGCCATCGTACACCACACAGGACCACGGTTTTGCTTCTCATCTGAAAAAAAGCGCATTCAGGGCTTCTCTCTCCCGCCGTAAAACAGAATATCCTTGTCCCGTTTGTTTGTTTGTGTTTTAGGGCCCATCGACAACGAAGGTCATTAGGGCCCTCCTTGTCCCGCCTGTGGCAAGGTCGAGTATGTGGGTTCTAGTTCCTACCAAGTCCCCGTCCACCTCACACACTATCATATCCTTATAGACAACCTGCTCTCACGTCTGCTTTGGTCTTCCCCCTTCACCGGGTACTTCCAACCATCTGTAATTCCTTAATGGACCTAACGAGCTCCTCGTTACCTCTTCTCTTTACACGCCAATACCACCTCAATCTACTCTCCCTCATTTTTTCCGTGATGTGCCCCACTCCCAGGCAGGGCCCACTCTAGGAGGGATGCAACGCGGTCATTAGTCTGGGGCGCCATTTTGGCTGTATGTGTGAGAAAAACTGCTGCCTGTACTTATATTATATTCTTAAGGGGCGGCAATTTGTGTTTTTGTCCGGGGCGACGTCATCGCTTGAGCGGACCCTGTCCCAGGCTACCTCTAATATACGCAATCCTGTAAAACTGTGGCACTCACCTATCTTCGTTAGGTTTCTTTTTTCTTTCGTACTTTTTGCCATTCGATTGGTGTTAAAAATGTTAAGTTTAGTGGGTTACAGTAAACAAGTTTAGTTGCATAGCAACCAAAGAAATACGGAAGCAAATGCAACTGTAGAGTTGCTCGAGCATTACATACAGTAGGTCAAACTAAATAGGTTCGCCTCCCACCCCATGGGCGATCATTGAGATGCCACCAGTAGAATCTTATTTAGTTCTTATTATTTATACAAAAAAAGATGGGGGATGGTTGAAGTGGAAAAGGGCAAGTGGAGTCCTGTGATAGGAGGGTCCCAATGAAGTTGAAAGGGAAGTTTTACTGGGCAATGGTTAGGCCAGCTAGACAATATGGATCAGTGTTGCGCAGTGAGGAAGAGCCATGTCAAGAGCATGAAGAAGCCGAGATGTGAATGCTGCGGCACATGAGTGGGATGTCGAGAACTGATAGAATTCAGAACGAGTAGATGGGGCCGGGGGACAACTCGGAAAAAAAATGAAGGAGAGTAGATTGTGGTGGTATGGACACGTAATGAGAAGAGGGGTGGAGGAGCTTGTTAGGTTCATTTCAGGAATGCAGATGGTTGGAAGTACACGGGGAACGGCGAATTGCGTTGGAAACACCAGTTCTCGTCCGATCACTGAAGTTAAGAAACGCAACCCCAGCTAGTACTGACATGGGTGGCCGCTTGGGAAAACTGGGTACTGCTAATACCCAAAAATCGTCGCATTAGTGTAGTGTCTGGGCAGTCTCTGCATAAGAACTATGCTGTGGACGGGGCTCTAATGACCTTTGTAGTTGAAGGGCTCTAAAACACCAGCAAACAACAACACATGGGGACCTGCAGGAGGAGACCAAGGCAGACGTGGAAGCAGGTAAGGATATGGTAGTGTGTGGGGTGGACGGGATCGACTGGAATGGAGGGCTATAACCCGCAGACCTGATTCTGCCATGGGCGGGATAAGGGTATGTTGATGATGATTATTTATACAAAAATGTCGAATACTGTGTCCTATATCATAAGTGAGGAACATTGAGGCATAGGGTGTAAATTTCTTAGGGGGGAACCTGGTTCCCTTTTCCCTCCCCTTGCAGATCAACTTCATTACACTTGAGAGAACTCCTCACTCGGTACATACTTATTTCTGATGATGGATGAGGTATCAACTGGTGGAAAGTTAAATTTGGCTATTTAACCTCGGCATATCCACTTGGAGGAGGGAACTCTTACAACCAGGATTAAATGGTTTTTATGTGCAGGTGTCATTGTATATACCTGACAAAATGCACTCATCTGACGTCTAGCACTTCGGAGGCTTTCCTCTCACCCGGAAGAATAAACCCAACTAGGTCTCTGCCATGCAGGTATCTACCACCGAGCCACAGAAGAGAGACTTTTGGTAATGGGTGCCATAACACTGTCGGATGACGTAATGTATTCCCGGGACTCCAAGGAATAGAGAAGTTTACGTCATGATCTGGTGACGTAGTGATGGTCGTTCTCGGGCGCACGTGATTTACAGAACAGTATTTTATTAGCTGTGCATCGCTTGGCGGGAAATCAATCGCTGGGTTGAAGCAGTCATTGTCTTCCAAAGCATTCTCAATTAATTATATCTTGTTTGGTAAATATTCCTTATTAGATCATATTAATTCGAACTGCTCTTTGAATTAATCATTTATACTAAGAGTAAAGCAGATTTAGATATGTGAAGAGGTTTGAGGTTTACCTGGAGTCTTGATGGCGTGATATTTCACAAGGTGAAGGATATCAATCGTGGGAAAACAAAATATTAATTAGATACTTTCGCAAATGACACGAAAGGTATTTATGTGTTTTCGGTGTTTATGAAGGATAGTCAATCTACTCCATATATGTATTTGATTTGAAAAACAGTGTGCTGGCATTGATGCTTCAAATTAAGCCACCCGGATGGACAGGTCAGTTATTCCAAATCCTATCATTACTGGGAAAGCGTTTATTAGTAGTGAAAGCAACAAGACACCAAATAGGGCCTACAGTCAAACCACTCATCTAATCTATGTACACAGTACACCAGGGGTACTAAACTGGTGGCCCGAAGGCCGCATGCGGTCCTTGATGCCTAGAGTTGCGGCCCTTATAGTCGATACCATGTAGTATACACATGCGGTCTGCTACTCAGGCGTAACGAGAGGCGGACAGTTGCCCCCGTCCCATTTGGGGCGCTACGTGCCATATTTTGATTAAAACTATTAATCATTTCGGCAGCCGCGAGCAGCCTCCACAGGGTTCGACCCGTTTTTTCCACAGGCCTCGACCCGTTATGGCTGCTTGACGGACCCCCCCAAGTCCGTTTGGCGTAACATACGTACTAAGGAACTTCTCCTCCTTCTAATGAATGGAATCTTAACGTTTTATCTTAAAACTTAAGGGAATGATGGAACAATTAAAAATATTTTGTACAAAGATTAAATACATTTTTATATTTCCATCATCTGATGTATTGGATATTGTTGGATCATGGTAAACCGTGGATTTGGTATACTTATCAGGCGAAAATGCCCTGGAAATATATCGCCGAACTCGAATTGTCAAAAATAACATTGAGCAGTTCAAATTATATTTGTTTCTGTGCTTTTTTGCATGTCTTATGATTTCAGATATAAATTTAAAGAATATTTATGGATTTCTGTCGCTTATGTGGTTATCAAGAATAAACCTACGCATTTGACAGCTTTTGAGTACGTAAAACAATTGCAGTATTCGACTGTGGCAAAGTGCATTACATGGTATTCCGAGAGAAGATGTTATCACGAAACAGTTATACGAGAAAAAGAAAAGTTACTTCTAGACTATTACTTATGTCTTCCGCAAAGTAAGTTACTAGTTTTGTTGAACATATAAGGTTCTATTCAGTGATGATGATCTCTCACAAAGTTGATAACATTACATTTTTCATCCAGTTATAAATATTGAACCAAGTATTGGATTGAAGTCCCAAGCAGTTTTGCCAAAGAATTCAAGTGCTGATTGGCATTTAAAGCCACATGCTTGTGGAACTGATTACTATGAGAGTATTTTAGACGCCTGTCTGGTATTAAATGCTTATAATAAGACACCCAAATTTAGTTCCAAGTCGACACACGCATTGGAAGAGCTTTTGCACTCCATACACTTACTATTATTTGCCTTACAAAGGAATTTGGCAATCTGCTCATCGTCTACTAGATTAATTTCTCCGCCAGACAAGGAATCGTTAGACCAAGTAATTATAAACACATTAATCCATCTTGATAAGACGAACGTAATGGTGCTTCTTAAAACTCAAGTGGACATCCCGTTACGAGATTTCTTTAAGAATTGGATTACACTCTTTGTCATGCAAGCGGATGCCTGTGTGTCAACTAATTGTACAACCAATAAAACTGTAATATATTCCTGTTTTAATACTTTCGTTAGAAGGCGATAGACCCAACCTGACATTGTTCCCGCTCATGTGTTTTATTTAAATTTTTCAGAGGAGGAGAGCTATTGAAGTGTTGCATCAATTAAGTAATGGATCTTTTTTAAGAAAGGCTATCAGCCATGCAACGGTTGATGTCCTCCGTGAATGTTTACAAAAGATGACAAAGCAGTCTACTGACAACCATCATCAAACACCGCTCCGAGTTAGTACGATCGAAAATATATCTTTTGCCATTCTTTTGCTAGGGCACTTGCAAAACAATCAGCTCTATAGTGAAACCGAAACCAACCATAACGACCAACTGAAATTTAAGGAAGTCACTACTTCGCCTTTGCAGAGTTTATTTGGAGATTATTTTCCTCTGCTTCTGGGCAGCTTTCCACTGTTGGTAAATCGTATGTGCCGTTTGGCCATTCGCGCAGAGTTCCTAGCTCCACCCCTTGTAAGTGGCACTTCTTTCACTTTCAGTCAGCATTTGGAGAGTTAATGTGACTTTCACTTCCATTGTTGTACCACCAACAAGTTATTCTTGTTATTTCATTGTTTTATAACTTGAGAATGACTAACTGTTGGCACAGAAGCAGTCAGTCACACCTCGTTTGATTTACAATGTTTTTCTAATAAGGTGTTGTTCTTGGCACCTTTCACATGGAGCAAATATACCTTCGTTTTATTTGAACTTTCCCATTGAGGGGACAAGAGCAGGGAAAAGGGTTAGGAGTAGCTTTTCATCTGTCCCTTTGAGGTACTGTAATGTTTGCTTGCACTTTAAATATGAAATATGAACAATGTCAGGAACTTTGTATAGATGTTAACATTTTGTTGGAGGTGATCTGCCATATTTATCCTGCTGTTTTCAGTTAAAAACTTTATCTTTCATTCATTTCTGTCTATTAAAGTTACTATTCTTACGTAGGATTATTTCGGTTGAATGGCTTCTTGGCCTTACTTAAACTTGCTCTCGTTTCTGTTGCAAATTTGATCAGGGGATTTGACACCATTTTGTGCTTTTTTTGTCTTTCATCCTGATCCATCATTCCGTTGAACACACCAGTTCTCGTCTGATCACTGAAGTTAAGCAACGCAACCCCAGTTAGTACTAACATGGGTGGCCTCCTGGGAAAGCTGGATACCGCCAATACCCAAAAATCGTCGCATGAGTGTAGTGTCTGTGCATCAGAACTATGAAGTGGACTTGGGCTCTCATGACCTCGTAGTTGAAGGGCCCTGAAACACGAACGAACAAAAAATCTTCACTTTAGGGATTATTACTAAACTTTTTTTCTCCGGGTACCCATTTTGTCCCTCTGAATGTACACAGGGTGATATATTGGACGGTATTTTTCCGTAGCGGGCAGCCGACCAAAGCTACAATTCCTATGTTTATTTATCGTCGGGCTACTGTTTGTTCTTACATAAATAATAATGATGGGTTAGGGAGGAAGCCAAGCAGGCTGAACCCTTAGGACGCTGCTTGTGGGAGATAAGGAGGGGAAGGTGTGGAAGATGCAGGAAATGAGAAACTTGCAGCACCCAACGTTTTTTAATAACCACCCATGTTGGTACTAACGTGGGCTTGCATTGCTTAACTTCAGTGATCTCACAGGAACTGGTGTGTCCAATGCAATTTGGCTGCACATTTGTTCGTTGGGGCAATCCACCTACGCCAAGGGGCAAGCTTCAACAACTGGGAATTTTGCCTCATCTACCCGTTGCATAGTAGCGAGGGTTCTTTTACCTGCAAATGCCATTATACACCACACGGGACCTCGGTTTTACTTCTCATCCGAAGGAAGGCACACTCGGGGCCTTTCTTTAGACCGAACGAAGCCGCCCCCACCTCGATCCAGTGTCGAAACTGGAATTGCGATATTTATACAAAATAACTGAATTTAAAAATTTGTCGTGTAATACCAGGGGTAAGGACAGATCGCTGGGTAAGGAGCCCAGTATTGACGTAACATTAAATCATGCGTTACTAGTGCCATCTAGTGGTTGTTTGTTTCCAGATGACATCTAGAATTCGAAAATGACAGATGACAAGCGTAATTTTCGTTCCTACTATTATGAAAAAGTTGGATTTCTTGGTGTTGAAGAAAAGAAATCTATAGAAATATTGTTAAGTGAAAGTCCTATTGATATGGATAAACTGTCTCAATTTTGCTTAAGATTTCCAGTACCATCTATGTACCGAGCAGTAGTATGGAAAGTCATGTTGGGTACGTTAATCGTCGTGTTTATTTTCTGCTACATGTTCTTTTTAATCAAGAAATTGTCAAATTTTTCTCAGGTGTTTTGCCACCACACCGTGATTTACACGCATTCGTACTTCAGCAGCGACAAGAACAATATGAAGATTTATTAAATGCCTTAAGGTATGTTGCAGTTTTTTTTATATTCACACAAAAAGAGCAGTATATGTGTGCATTTGAAGATACTGTAGTATGTAATAAATAGTAACTCTTGGATTCCTTCAGGGTATCTCGTCGAATAATAGACGAAACGCCAAAATCTGAAATTTTTCTCAAAATGTTCTTATTAGAACAAGGAAAATTAAAACTCAGAGATGAGACACAGGTACATAGCATATGAAAGACAGCTGACCTTCCCAAAATTGTTTTATTATTTTGATTAACATATTATAATTCATAATTTGACTGCCTCCATATTCGGATATAGTTTCTTGAGAAACAGAGTCAGGACTTTTTGGCAATTACATTGGCATTTGGAAAGATGTTCACATCCGATACCGAAGTATACTGGCTCTCTCAGCGTTTTGTTAAAAGCTTGACAAAAATTAAGGAGAACTATAATCTGTTGGTATGACACGTTGATAATTTACTAAATTCTGGTCAGTTGCCACAAGCTGAATTAAAGTTAAAATAATTATGGTCGTTTACTTCTTCCACCCCACTCCAAAGTACGACCATTTTATTTTGTCATTGCTTAAAGAAGATCCGGAACTTTACGCCCATTTGACTCGTATAGATGCCATTCAATCGTTACCTACTGAAACATGGTTCAATCGTTGTTTTGCTGGTACTCTACATGAGAAGCAACTAGAAAAGTGAGTATATTTCCCTTTTTTGGATGCAATCTTTAAAACACAAAATCTATCTTCCTATAGATATCAATTAATATATTGGCAATCACTACAAGTATGTGCTGTCCTTGGTGCTACAAATTCCCATACCAACCCCCGTTGTGTTTCCCAATGTGAAGTTGATGACAAAACTACTTATTTTACCCATCTTATGCTATTTTTGAAGGTGACCTGTGCCTTGTCAGATTACAGCTGGTTTTGTAGTAACTTTTTGTGCTTAGGATTTGGGATAAAGTAATCGGTGGCTCTTTCAAGATCCCCGCTTACGTCGGTGTGGCAGTTCTTACGACATGCAGGCACACATTACAAGGGTATATGACGTCTCATGAAGTTAATCAGTATATTTCGTGGGTATGCAATATATATATACTGTACATACAACTTTCCGTGTCAATTTTATCAAGTGTGAATGTTTAATCCATTGCTTATTTACACTTTACGTTGACAACGGATGTAGCTGACGGAGGACGCCTCTGAGGTAATTGCAAATCAAGCTATTGAAACGTGGAAGAAACATGGAGATCTGGGTAGAATTAAAACGTGAGAAAATAAAATTCGTGTTATCAGCAACTAGGTAATTAAAATCATCATACTTTATTAATATAGAATAACATATTTAGTCAATTATTAGATAAGTTACAAAATTCACGTTTTTGATTCGACTAGAGCAGGTGCATCCCTACTTGCATCATAAACTAACAATTTTGCGTCTGACTTGTCCTTAACTGACAGCTCCATACGTTCAATGAACCACGGATTGGATATTTCTTGTCGAGTTGCCCATAAGCAGAGTGTTCCCTGTGTTTTTGTACCTTTGACAGGAACACAGAGTGCTGCTGTCTTACCAGTCACAACATTTCCACTGTCCGCAAGGTCGACCCGGCCCTCTTTAACTGGTTCTCCCAAATAATTTATTATCGATCTATAGAGAGAGAGAGAGACACACACACATGTCAGTGATTTGTGATTCGTTTTTGTTTGCAGTTATTTAGAAAAAAAAATGCAACGGTACCTATTTTCTCTGAATATCTTCATCGACTTTTTATAATACTCTGTATTTCTGAATGTCTCCTGTATTTTGTGGGTAAAGTAAAGTCCTGAAGCGATGCATATAAAAGCTCCACTCACTGCAATATTTCGCAGGGTACTGAGCTTAACCATTGTAAATTTTGTTCATCCCGAGAGCTGCAAGATGTGTTTTATATTTTTATTGAGGTCGTGTGGAAATGCTTGTGTATGGCGCTCCACCAAAGATCCGTACAATAGCTGCTGCGAAGGCCCAAGTCAGTGCCTAGGACCGTGTAAACCAGTGGTTCCTAAACTTACGCCCACGGACCCCTTCGCATAACGAACAACTAATCAAGCCGAAGGCCTGGCTACTTTGGGAATTCGGACTGGCTGAAACTTGCAATTTGCTTCAGAATCATAATCACCCCCCCCCCCCCCCAGCCAGCCTCTGGATCCGCCCTTGACCATGAACCCATCTTGAATGTTGGCTTCCCCACGGCGACTTGACTTTTTTTTGGAACCGCCCTCCCTCTCTCTAGAGTCCTTTACCTGGCTATCGGTCAGTTACTTTACCCTTTCTTCAACCTTTCCCGTCAGTGCTTCCTACGGACCCCCAGGGGGCCGTATGAACCACTTTGGGAAACACTGGTATAAACCTTCTCCTCCCTGCCCATACTTCAGTTAATTACGGAGGCTGATTAAACACTGCAGTAGATATCACGACGGCAACTTTATTATATATAAAAAAAGTCTATCTAGGGCTCGATGTTGGAAAACTAAAACTTTAGTGGAAAGAAATTAGGAAAGGGGTACTGTTGTGGGCAACAATCGCAGTACGGAACAATGGGCATCTTGCACTACGTGCATTTGATTATTTGTGTTGGCACAATCGAGAGCGCCTGTAACTGCTTGCAACAGACTACAGGCATCTCTTCCAACATGAAGACTAGCAACATCTCCATCTTGTGGTAAACAGTCATTTTCACAAGACTCTCGTAAGCAGTCACCTTCTCTTACATTCCTGATGGCACTGTCCACAGCGTTGTTACACTGCAAGGCGCTTGAAACTGAATGTAGCACTGAGAGATGTTCAACTTGTACGTTTTCAAGTTGCATTGCCTGATGATCAACGGCAGGCTTTTGTAGCTGTTGAACAAGTAACGAGTGATGATGCAACTGCGTGTGGTCAACCAACTGGTCACGTTTCTGATTTGCTACGCTATACGTCCTACTTGTTGCACCACCTCCTTCCGAGTCGAGGTTTGCCCCATGAATCCTCTTTAAGTGCATTCTGAGATTGTCCCGACGGCGACAAGCATGACCACACACGTGACATACGAATGGTTTCTCATCACTAGTGTGCCTCACCAGATGAATCTTAAGTTTTCCTCTATCCGCGTAGCACATGCCGCACAATTCACACTTGAAAGGCTTGACACCTGTGTGAGAGCGCTTGTGCCTGGTCAGGCCTCCTTGGGTCTGACTTCGGAACCCACAAGCTTCACACATGTAACGACGTTCGTTCTGATGGCGAATACCGATGTGCTTCTCCAGTTCGTGCTTGATGACTGTAGAATAGTCACACTGCTGACACTTAAACGGTTTGTCAATCGTATGTTTTCGCAATAAATGCGCTTTCAATTGATGATTTGCTACACAGACAAAGTCACACTGAGGGCAACTGATGTTCTCTGACAGTGGATTTCCTGAAGGGTCTACTTTATGGATGACGGCCAGATGTTGTAGCCAGTTCCACTTTTGGGGCGTGTGAAATTCACAATGCGTACATTTATGAAGACGTTCTGGGCCACTATGACTAAGCCGATGACAACGGATGCCTTTCTTGCTACGAAAGGTTTTACTACAGATTTCGCAAACAAATCTTTGAGCTGTGGGATCATGTCTGGCTACATGACTACTGAAACTAGTCTTATCACGCGTTTCGTAAGTGCAGTATGCGCACTTCATAATGGGTCGGGTCTGTCTCCACAGTTTACGATATTCTTTGGATGCAGAATGTTTCTGCCCTTTCTCTCTCAAAGACTTGCGGCCTGATTTTTGCTGTGGATCCCTCGGTTGCCTCCTTTGTTGTCTCTTATTCTTCGCTTCCTTTTGCCACCTCTTCTTATGTTCTTCCTCTTGCTTGTCCTTACTGTCAGGATCTTCTCTCTCTTGAAAATCTTCCTGACTTTCGTCTTCTTCCTCTCCGTCATTAGCCTCAAATGAAGTCGTGGTTACTGTTTGAACATCATTACCGTCCGTGTCTTGTTTTGAAGCTGAATCACGAGTAGAAGTCTTAAAATCATCATCATCTGAGTTTGCATGTGTAGATGTCTCTGCAGAATTGGGCATCGATGCTCGTATGGCTCTCTTCCAACGTCTCTTTTTCTTCGGTTCTCTCAGTCTCCGCTTTTGACGTCTCTTCACCACTACTTCATCTAAGTCACTTTCGCTGTCGTCGTCATCATATAGGGCATGGCATGCTGTGGAGGAGTCATACTCGCTATTTCTGCTGTCCAAGTTCTTGCGTAACGGCCCTTCCGCAGCCAATCTTTCAGCATAATTACGAGATAACTCCATAACCCTCATGGAAGATCGCCTTGTAATCCGAGGTCCATCTCCTGTCACTTTTTCTTCGTCCTCTTCCAGAGCGGAATACCTCTCGTAACCACAGAGTTCTTCATCATCCATTACTTTGGTGACTTTGACAGGCTTTCGTTTACGTTTCCTTTTGCTAACTCCTGCCACATCATCGTTGAAACTGCTGTGACAGCCGTCAGTGATGGTAGTCTTTGATCGTGTACCGTCTTCCTCATTTCGGACGTCTTCGCTATCCTTCAGGTTGAATTCTCTTATGACGTCCACTAGTTCTTTGACAGCTAGCACTTCGGCAGTTCGGAGCAAACTGGTCAAATATTTTTTCGGTAACGTTACCTTACCCTGGTATAGAAATTCGATTAAATACTGTACGTAGTTGCCTTGATCGGTCACATAATCGAGGTTTAGAGTGTCGTGGTCGACAGCTGGAAGATGAGAAGATGTATGCGACTGTCGTTGGTTGTGGTGATGCTGTTCAATCGATTCTTTTGACAAATCGTTAGATGCCGCCGCTGATGCTAGTAGAGAATTTTTCAAAATGGGGGAAAATATGGCAAGAATTAACCGATGTACCTTTAAATATTTATCGTGGCACACAACGTTAATGTCAACCATGCATTCATCGTTAAGGAATTGCTGAAGGCCATCGCATAATACTTGGAAATGATTTTTACCGCTAAGCGTCACTTGCACTTTCTCACACTCTTCCGCCATTTTACCCACGGCTATTTCCTTTCTGCGTACGTGAGTGCGCTGCTGGGGACAGGTGCGAAGCTGCGGCTTGACAGCAACGCCGTCTCACTAGCGCCATCTTGTTTCCAATACGACGTTCTCATTGCTCTTCCGAAATATGCTCTGTGGCATCTGCATATTTATTTTAATATTTCAGGTCATTTTCTGCCCTTTTAATGCATACGCATTGCATAATTATGTTCGAAATAAGCATGGGCGTGGCAAGATGAAATAAAATATATTCATACCATCTGCAGCATTTATACAAATGCATGGGAAATAGGTAGAGACGATAGTTGCGTCTTTTCTTTTTTTCTCGCTCTCTCTCTCTCTCGCCCTATCCACCTTGAAACAAACAAATGGATGAATTATTAGATGCATATGATGATCCTGCAAAATGGTATTCTAGCAGGCGGTTTGCATGGGAGGGAATCTTAGCAGAAATCATCGATCAGCGATGTGATGAAACCAGGTCTGCTTTCGTGACCTCAGCTGGTCGACGTCCAGTCCCCGCGCAGTGACGTCATCATTCCAGGGGCTAAACTATGTAGTCGCTCCACTGCGTCTTTTTATCGCGCAGCCGCTTGGAGCTCAGTTTTAAGTTAGTTTAGCTTTGCAGACGAATGCCGGTCCCTTGTAGGGTATACGTATATGGATGCTCTACTTGGAAACTAATGGAAAATTGCAAATATTTTCCACAAGTTGTTGTCTGTGATTTGATAGTGACCAATTGTGGACGCGTTTTATGCAAAAAAGAATCGTGTAGCATTGATAATTTTGGAAAATGCAAGCATTTGCGTGAGCAGCAGTAGTAGCAGCCTCCTTGTTTATATCTGCAAGAGGATGGAAACAGGCTTTAGCTGAATGTGTGTCACAGCCTCGACCGTTGATGCGGTGTGCCACCCGCTGCCTTCGCCCGCCGTTTGATCGGTGCATTCATTCAACTTGCAACATCTTTAAAAAAAATTGCAAAGATTTGGCACTTACTTTGACTCCATGACATGTGCACGGTGGCATATTTGTTATCGTTGGAAATGCAACTTTGATTGCATTACCTCACCTGATACTACCTCCCTGTTTATTACTTCACAAGATGCATGCAGGACATCATCATCATCATTCTGCAAAGAATAGCTGTGGAAATATTTCTTAACTCCATGTGCATGTGCACATTTATTTGCATCATCCAGTGATTGCATGCAGGATATTGGCATATGCAGTTACGGTGCATTGTAAAGATAGGGGCGGCGACAGATACCTCTGAACTCCCCTCCCTCCCATTATAATCCTCTTCTTAATCAGCGATGATAAAATGATTAAGCTAACATATTGTCAGGATTATTTATATAAACGAAATTAATTTCCAGGAATCAATGGTAAACATAAGTTATTTTGTTACTTTGAAAACTTTTCTGGTGATATGCAATTCCTATAGGGCAATTCGTACGAAACGTTTTCGTGGTTAATTTCCCTTGAAACCCCCGATAAAGTGATTACATTAGTATAAAAAAAAACCTCTTTATGTCCTTTTTTTGTTACCTGTTCATGCATAAAACATTAAACGACTTTAACTCGCTTTCAGTTTGACAAAGTTTTTATTTTTACGTGAATGTTCCATTGTAATTGGCTAGTTGAATATAATTTCCCCATTCACCTCTTTGGCACTGTCATGTCTTTTGGCTTAGAATAGACATATTGTGAGAATATTCCATTTCGTATCTCAGATTGTTTTTTTCACTATCCTCTTTAATTTGTTAAATTTTACAAACTTCAAATCTATCGGTATATAGATTTAAATATATTTTTTTATACTTCGGGTCGCCAAGTTCCGGCAACTTTCTTCCCATGATTCCGTAGGCTGGTGTTAAGGCGGAGCCGCTCAACAAGATACCGCTACTTTGTAGCTGTTGCAGCCGACTGTACGAGTGCGCTGCGCCGCGGTGCAATTGACGAGGAGACGCTGGGGGCGCGCGCTTGTCGACTGCGTTCGAATTGAACGATTGCTCCAACATTCGACGAAGGTGACCGAACGAGTCAGTGTTTATCAGCCCTAGATATTAATTGGATGGTGTCGTTTGACGAATGTTGTGGCGGCAGCTGTTGTCACTTTTGTCGGCCTGTTAGACTATGAAAACAAGTGTTAAAAGTGAACTGTGTAATTGTGTTTGGACGACGTGGGTGCCGTTCTTGGTTGTCATCGTCACCTTTGGTGTCACTACTACTACTGTGTTCAAGTTCACACTGCCACTCTTGGTATCATCAGCTCCTCACTCGACGTCCTCTTATTCATTTTGTGCTGTCATCGCAGGGACAACTTCGATAGAGTGCTACTGCAACCCCTTCCTTCCTTCCTTCCCCCGAAGGCCTTATTTGAAGAAAACCCCCTTCACTCGGTAACCTCCCACACCCCCTCCTCCCATATACACGTTAGATTCATGTCTGGGAGTCCACCTGGCCACATGAGTAGTGGAGGTCAAGGCCGCGCTAATGTCGATGACCATGGTTTGCCGACTACCACATCTCCGGACACGGATGCTCCGAGTTCTGGTGGACAGAGTTCTACTGTGAGTCCCACTAGTGGGACGGAAGTGCCTGTAGAAAGCTGCAGTGGTCACGACATGCCGTCAACAAGCACGGTTCGCGAAATTCCTAAGGATGCTATCTTTAAGGTAAGTGCTCTATTATTTGGACAAACTACACTATATGATTGAAAGCAAAGAAAGTTTTGGAAACCCCCTTCCAATCGATTGGACATCCTGAAAGATTGAAAGACCACCACTGAGCTAGGGTGGATTTTGTGGTTGTGGTTCCTCTTCTTAACTAGCCCATTCTGAAGTTTGTGGTGAACTAGGTCAGAATTTTGTAAACGTTAGGGCGTGCCCTTCTTGTCTGTAGCGGTGGTGGGAAATGTGCCTTGTCTCCCATTTCCCTTAATGAAAGGTTGGTTATTGTTGGGGATAATAGCCAGTGGTCCCTTCTAGCCCTTTCGTGGTCTATTCCTGTCTGGTTTCATGGACTTTCATGTTGGAAGTCCCCTCCAATTACTGACTAGTTACCTGTGTCGAAAGTTCCTTAGTTGGTCTTGTTTCTTGAAGACTGTATCATACCGGTACTCAACGGATTATCGTCATCATCGTACCCCTATTCCGCCTGTGGCAGGGTCGGGCTTGCGGGTTTTAGCCATCCACTCCCGTCTGTCTCCCACTAGGTCCCCGTCCACCCCACACACTACCATATCCTTAAGGTCAACAGGCACACCGGTAGTCACGGATGAATTACAGTAATTGGGTATGGGCAGGCAGCCGAAGTAACATATTGTGAGGTGAGTTTGGGCAGTTGCCCAGAAGAAAGATTTCCATTTGCGACGAGGTTCACAAGACGGAAGTTCTCCTGTTCTTGTAGTGTCTGCGTTTCGATACCTTTCCAACTGTGACTTTTGATGAGTGATATAGGTTGTCTAATTTATTTAACGTCCAGGTCTGACCTAAAGGTCCAATGGTCCCACCGTGAAACAATAGACTGATATGATGTCTAAACAATTGCAACAACCGTCGGTTTCTAGGTCAATAAACTCGCTTAATGTTCCAATTATGGCATTATTCATGTGTTAATATGCTGCCTGTCGGATAGGTAGGTGTTTGGGGATCTGCCGGGCTGGTGCCTGTCTGTTGTTTTTGTTGATATCTTTGGTCTTCAAGAGTTGCTTCTGTCGCTCGCTAATGACCCTATCAGTGATTGACCGACTTCCCCAATGTTTGCCCTTGATTTCTCGAAAGTGAGTTTGATTTTGGAGGCACATGTCATCCTAGATGTGATTTGGAAGGGGTAGGCTGTCGGAAAGGGTCCTGAAATAACATCTTGACCGCTTTTGCGTGGCGATTCTTGCATTCTTCTGCCGTGAAAGTAGGTCAGTGTCACGGCAGACACGAAGACGTACGGATGTAGGCCGCAGTCTTATTCTCTCAACTGTTGTTCAATAATTTTTATTTCAAATTATAGTTATGCGATGTTAAGTCATTCGCTAATAAGTGTCTGACATTGAAAGAAATGCTGGAGGTCATCTCATCCCATTTTTTTTGGGTCGCAGACCATCGTCCTGGGACTATAGCAATCGGTGTCCACTGGCTCATTCAAAAGTGTAGCATTTATCATGAGGTGTATTACCTACTATAATTGTTTCCTTATTCCTCCCGTAGGATATTTCTCTACCTTCAAAAATTATGGGATAACATCCTCACCTTTCGTTCTCTGACGGACAGTATGATAAGCCTTTTAAAGGCACCCTGTTGTGTTAGGCCTATTTCTACCGATCTGGATTATGGACCCGGTAATGGCTCATCACACTCTACGTAAACAGTTGAGATAATTGTCTGTGTTTTATTTTAAAATGATCCGATGGAAATCAGGTTTATTAATTGTTACATTGTGGTTACCATGTGTGGTTAAAATACTTGTCACATTCGTGCGTTTCCTGTCATTAGAATAATGGCTTTGAAATCCTTCTGACAATGGTGGATGGACTTGCGTCAATTTCAACCTCAAATATGAATAACAAAATCATAAAGGAAATCCCTGGGTCTACTCAAGAAGTAATAGAAACATCTTAAAGGATTGAGAATTAAAAGGAAGGGGAGAAAAAAACCAGCCAGGTGTCTACTATGTCGATAGCCCTCTTCTTAATCTCAACTACCCACTTCCGTAACCAGCACTCAACTATCCTCTCTCTCTACTACTACTACAACTACTAACCCTTTTTCCGTCTTTGGCAGGGTCGGCCAGCCATCTTGTCCCTCTGAATGGACACAAGGGTGATCTATTGGACAGGGTTTTTCCGCAGCCGGCTTCCGGCCATAGCTGCCACAACCCTATGCTTATTAATCGCCGTTCTTCTGTTGGTTGGGACACTCCACTGAGCTCCTACACCTGGAATTATTTCCTCATCTACTCGTTGCATAGTAGAGAGGGTTCCTTTACATGCAGATGCCATCGTACACCGCACGGGACCATTGTTTTACTTCTCGTCCGAAGGAAGGCACACTTGGGGCCATTCTCTTACCTGAAAGCAACCAATCCACCTTGATACAGTATCGAACCTGGAACCACTGGCGCACACTCGGTAACTGCGTCAGTAGTTGGGTTCTTTCGGGCGAGCGAGAGAGGCCTCGAGTGCGCCTTCTTGCGGATGAGAAGTAAAACCGAGGTCCCGTGTGGTGTACGATGGCATATGTCCGTCAAAGAACCCTCTCTACTATGCAACGGGTAGATGAGGCAAAATTTCAGGGTGTAGCACCTCGCCCCCTGGCGTTGGTGGACCTGCCACAACGAACATAGACCGACGATAAATAACTATAGGGGTTGCAGCTTTGGTCGACAACCGGCTGTGGAAAAACAATGTCCACTATATCGCCCTTGTGTCCATTCAGAGGGACAAGATGGGTACTCGACCCTGCCATAGGCGGAAAAAGGGATAAGGAGTTGTTTTCGGGTTGGTTGTTGTTTAAGGTCCCGTCAACTACAAGGTCATTAGAGACCCGTCCACTGGACAGTTCTAATGCATAGACTGCACAGACACTACACTAATGCGACGATTATTGGGCATTAACAGTACCCAGCTTTTCTGAGCGACCACCCATGTCAGTACTAACTGGGCTTGCGTGGGCTTAACTTCAGTGATCAGACGAGAACTGGTGTGTCCAACGCAATACAGCCGCTCCCCCAGGACTGGAGAACAGTTTCGCAATACCCGGGTGAACTAGTGGGGAAACATGGCTTGCAGATATAATATACAGTATCTGCAAGCCAGGCTTGCAAGCTTATTCCAGGATTGGCAACCAAACAGTCATAATATGATTGTTTGGTTGCCAATTCTGGAGTAATGACTGAGATGGTTAGTGGTTCAGTACCAGGAACCCTGGCAGCATAATTAAACCCGGATAATCCAATTTGTGCCTAAAAATGGAGGAAATGTTTATTAATTAATACACATCTTCTCGTGTTTAGCCTAATTTGGTATTTTGCTTTTCAAAATTTTTCTGGAAGGACGACACACACAAATACACACCCCACCAAAGGCAGGGGCAGGGAACCCATTTGTCCCTTTGGAACTGAGAAGAAAAGCTGGCAAATCTATGTCTATATTTCAATTCATGTAGAAAGGGTTCTTTGACGTACTGGGGTGACATCACATCACTCTTGAATACAGGGTTATTTCCCATCTGAAGGAAGATGCTCTTGAGAGTTTCATCTCTCTGTCCCCCGGGAAAGAAGCCTTGTGTCGCAACAGCCAGGCTCTACCCTCCAACCACAAACTTAGGCGGTCTACATGCTGGCCACTGAGTCACCGGGACAGAGCTACAGACGATCCGTTGTAGTTTATTAACTTTCTGGTAGGGTTATGGTCACCTCGCCATAAACCCTTTCCTTGAAATTTAGCAGCACTCATCTGAATCTGCAGAACACCCGCCTTGGTGGCGCAGGAGGTAGCGTACTCCATTTACTGCGTCAGTGGTTCCGGATTCGATATTGATACTGGATCGAGGGGAGTTGGCTTCTCTCGTCCGAGAGGAAGGCCCAAATATGCCTTCCTTCGGATGAGATGTAAAACCCAGGTCCCTTGTGTTGTACGATGGCATTTCAACGTAAAACAGCCCTCTACTATGTGACGGGTAGCAACTAAAGCAACTCTTAACCCCTTTCCCGCCTATGGCAGGGTCGGGCGCTCATCTTGCTCCTCTGAATGAACACTAGGGTGATGTATTGGACAGTGTTTTTCTGCAGTCGATTGCCGACCACAGCTGCAACCCCTATGCTCTTTTATCGCCGTCTGCTGTTCGTTGGGGATACTCTGCGACGCGTAGATTAGGCAAAAATTCCCAGGAGTAAGAGCGCATCCGCCCCGCCTCCCCCCCCGTTGTCGGTGGTGTACTCCAACGTCACAGTAGACCCACGATAAATAAGCATAGCGGTTGCTGTTTCGGTCGGCAGCCGGCTGTGGTAAATTATAGTCCAATATATGATTCGTGTGTCCATTCACAGAGACAAGATGGTTGCCCGACCCTGCCATAGGCAGGAAAAGGGTTCAGAGTTGGTTTTGTTTCTACCGGTAAATATTCAGAGAGTCCAAGCGTAGTTAATAAGATGCAGTCATATCCTCTGAAGTTCGACGGCAGAGGTTGTGTCCAAATCCTGATCCGCAATCTAACTGGTCGTCACTAGACTTCTTTCTCAAGCAACTCTTAACTTTTTTCCCGCCTATGACAGGGTCGGGTACCCATCTTGTCCCTCTGAATGGACACAAGGGCGATCTATTGGATAGTGTTTTCCCGCAGCCGATTGCCGACCAAAGCTGCAACCCCTATGCTTATTTCTCGTCGGTCTACTATTCGTTGGGGAATTCTACCGATGCCAGGGGGGTGAGCTCCTACATCTGGAAATTTTGCCTCGTCTACCCGTTGCATAGTAGTGAGGGTTCTCGAACGTGCACATGCCATAGTCCACCATAGTCTCATCCGAAATTAAGCGCACTCAGGGTCTCTCTCTCTCTCTCGCCCGAAAGAAGTCAACCCACCTCAGTCCCAGAATCGAACCTAGAACCACCGACGCAGCCACTGAGCGTGCTACCCACTGCGCCACCGAGGCTGGTCTAGACTTCTTTCTCAATGTATAAAAAAACCGGATGTCTTGTAACGCGTTCTCCATTTTTATGCAGGAGTTTAATATTCGGTAAATTAACCGACAATTATTTCAGGTGGGACGAGGTAGCAAAAAATTTTGCATGTCTTATGTCCAGTTTTCCTTGACCGTTTCGCTACATTCAAGGAATATCTTGAGTGATCGAAATTTTATTGTTTACTGCATACATCGGCACTTTTTGTTTCAACAGTTTTTTGTTAGTGGTATTAGGCCTTATTCTAACTCTGCCAGGCTTGTAGGGTGGAACTTCACCCCACGGTACTAGACGAAGAGGTCTTAGATAGTCCGACAGCAAGGGCGTTACCCGAGTGTTTCAGTAGAGTGATAGGTTAAGTAGGCCACGGCCTTTCTTATCCGACTTTGATGGCCTAGTTGCTGGTACCCTATCTAGCAACCAGAGTTTTGACTAAATCGCCAATGCAACATTGTCCGAACGTCCTACTTTGAATAAGGACGGTGGCGCATACATTTACAGTTCAAAGTTCATTCGAAACCTCCAGGATGGTTGTTGCCCAGAAATGTGTCATGACAGCTACCAAATGCATGTTACGGCGAGGCAAAGCAACTCCGGAGCGGCTTATTGCGTTTGACACATCAGTTCTCGTCTGATCACTGAAGTTAAGCAACGAAACCCCAGCTAGTACTAACGTGGGTGGCTGCTTGGGAAAACTGGGTACCGCTAATACTCAAAAATCGACGCATTAGCGTAATGTCTCTGCAGTTCCTGCATTAGAACTATGCAGTGTACGGGGCTCTAGAGACCTTGTAGTTGTAGGGCCCTGAAAGGCAAACAAAAGAAAAAGGAGGGGGTTAGGTGTCAGAACTGTCTCATCAAGGAAAGGGGCAAATCTTAGATTAGGGACGTGGAATGTGGGAATCCTTACGGGGAAAACATGGGAGTTAGTTAATAGCAGGTAATACATCGGGAAATGTGTGTGGGATGGATGGGGACCTGGTGGGAGATAGGAGAGAGTGTAAGGCTACAACCCGCAGACCCGACCCTACTGCAGACCGAATAAGGGAATGATGATGATGACTGTCAGTTCGCACATGTACTGAAACCGGCAGTCTTCTGCCTTCCATATTTTGTTCTGCCGTCGGATATGAGCAAGACGCGCTCTTCACCTACACCGACCCGCTCGGCACAGTGACTCCATTTCAGATTTGGAAACGGCTGTATTGCGTTGGACACACCAGTTCTCGTCTGATCCCTGAAGTTAAGCAACGCAACTCCAGCCAGTACTAGCATGGTTGACCGCTTGGGAACACTGGGTACTGCTAATACCCAAAAACCGTTATAACAGCATAGTGTCTGTGCAGTCTCTGCATTAGAACTACGCAGTGGACGGAGCTTTAATGACCTTGTAGTGGAAGGGCCCTAAAACACCAACGAACCAACAACCGACGGCAATGTCACCAAGGGTGCTTAAGGCTCGTAAGTTCAATTTGGCAGAATCACAAGTGGAGAGACCGGAACTAGTGTCAGGACATGGCATGCCGACGACCGATACTATTCAACAGTTCGTGGTGACTGAAAGTCTATTAAGACATGTCCAAGGATGAACATATTTGATAAACATAACCTTTTGACCTGGTTCTAGTACAGGGGTGGGTAAACTGCGATTCACTAGGTATATTTGTGCCCACTTGACCCACAGACAGTCAAGCATTTTTCATAATTCGTCGCCAGAAAATGAAAACATATTCAAATGACAGACTGGAACTAAAATTCTCGGTTGTTTTGTCGGACGTATTATTTTGTCATATTCGCCAGTGTCACACAGCCTAAAGTTTGTCCACACCTGATGTAGAGGTAAGCCCACAAAAAAACCAAAACTCAACTGTGCCTATCATCACACTACTGTACACTACCCTAACAAGCAAAATCATAAATAAACGGTTCATTTCTGAGAATCATCATCATCATACCCTTATCTTGCCTGTGGCAGGGTCGGGCCTGCGGGTTCTAGCCCTCCACTCCCGTCTGTCTCCTACCAGGTCCCCGTCCACCCCACACACTGCCATGTCCTTACGGATAACCTGTTCCCACGTCTGCTTCGGTCTCCCCCTGCCCCGGGTGCTACCGATCACCTGCATTCCTGGCAAGGACCTAACGAGCTCCTCCTCCCCTCTTCTCATGACGTGTCCATACCACCTCAGCCTATTCTCCCTCATTTTTTCTGCGATTTCCACCACCCCCAGGCTACCTCTAAGATACGCATTCCTAATTGCTTCAGCTCTCGACACGCCACTGATGTACCGCAACATTCGCATCTCTGCTACTTGCATTCTATTGATGTGGCTCTTCCTCACTACCCAACACTCCGATCCACACAGCATAGCTGGTCTAACCACTGCCCTGTAGAACTTCCCTTTCAGCTTGATTGGGACCCTTGTATCACACAGGACTCCGCTTGCCTGTCTCCACTTCAGCCACCCCCATTGATTCTCGATTCGTCGAATAGGCACGTGGGACCTCCAAAAATTACCACCTTCTTTTCTAGGCCGCAAAAAAGCTAAAAATATTTATTCCTCGTCCACCCTACACAATCTAAGATTAGCCCCTATTCTTGATGAAAGTGCTCCGACTGGGGACACACCAGCAAGGCGCCTGGAACCTGGAGGAATATTGAACGGGTTGTCTGTGGGGAGATGCCGGCCTACCCCACAGAAGACACTTGATCGTTATCTGCCATGTTTTGTTTGTTTCGTTAGTGTTTTAGGGCCGTTCAACTACAAGTTTCTTTAGAACCCCGTCCAGTACGTAGTTCTAATGCAGAGACTGCACAGACACTACACTAATGCGACGATTTTTGGGTATCAGTGGTACCCAATTTTCCCCAAGCGGATACCCATGTTAGTACCAGCTGGGGTTGCGTTGCTTAAATTCATGGATCAGACGAGAACTGGTGTGTCCAACGCAATAATCCGTCCCTTATCTGCCATGGGAGTCGAGGTCTACACCCCCATGACATTGCTAGAACGTGATTCCTAACCAAGTGATTCCTAATCCTACTCAAATATGAAAAATCCAGAAAATGTCTGCACAAAGACTTTAGAATGATTTGACAGTCAAAAATCACCCCTGAGAGAAGCTCTGGGCAATTATTATTTGCCCCTTTGGACACGCTGATGACCAGATAAAGTCACAGAGTTACTTGAGGGCCATCCCCTCTTTCATAAAGAGGGAATAAATGACATTAAGCATACTGATAAGCTGCTGTTAAATTAATAAACACACACCTACAAGATTCGGCAACAGTTGTCAGGCAAATAAATTTTGCATCTTTCATCCTCTACAAAAGTATATGATGAGAACCACAGTTTAGACCTAAACTCTCAACAGGATGTCAGTCTGAAGATGTCAGGAAGTGATTACCAGAGACGGATTAAAAGGGAATGAAAGAAAAAATACTTGGAGATGTGATATGTCAGCGGTGACAAATAGGCCTACATACAAACAGTTGCACAGATATCAGTAATCCTCAAGCTAAAATGCAAAAAGTAACTCCTAACCCTTCTCCCGCCTATGGCAGGCTCGGGTACCCATCTTGTCCCTCTGATTGGACACAATGGCGACGTATTGGACAGTATTTTTCCACAGCCGGTTGCCGACCAATGCTGCAACCTCTATGTTTCTCTATCGTCGGCCTACTTTTGTTGGGGAATTCTACCGACGCCAGGAGGCGAGTTCCTACACTGGGAAATTTGGCCTCATCTACCCGTTGCATAGTAGAGAGGGTTCTTTGACGTGCAATTGCCACACCACACGGGACCTCGGTTTTACTTCTCATCGGAAAGCAGGCACACTCGGGGCCTCTCTTTCGTCCTAAAGAAACCAACCGACCTTGGTCCAGTATCGAACCTAGAACTACTGACGCAGTTACCAAGCGTGCTACCCACTGCGCCACCGAGGGGGATAAACCAGTAATCCTCAAATTATAAAACGCAATTTTGGATTTGGATTCAAAATTCTGAGGATCGTATTGGTGGCTTGAGATGTCCAGTTAACATCCTAACCATTTTCCCCGTCTACGGCAGGATCTAGTACCCATTTGCCTTGGAGCGGCTGTATTGTGTTGGACACAGGAGTTCTCGTCTGATCATGGAAGTTAAGCGACGTACCCCCAGCTAGTACTGGCATGGGTAACCGCTTGGGAACACTGGGTATTGCTAATACCCCAAAAATCGGTGTAAAAGGGTAGTGTCTTTGCAGACTCTGCATTAGAACTATGTAGTGGACGGGGCGCTAATGACCGTTGTAGCTGAAGGGCATAGTCGATAGTAAATACCATGCACTGGACAACCCATTTCCAACTTCAGTTAGCAGTTTATCCATAACGAGAACGAAGAGGCAAGTACTTAGTGCCCCCCTCCCCCCCCAGTTTTTTTTCTTGTTATCCTAATCACGCGCGGATCCAGGGTGGGGTTTTTGGGGTTGCAACCCCCCTATGCACATATAAACGTATTCACATAATATATGCGAGCTTTAGCTCAACCCCCCTGTAATGGCTCAACCCCCTCTGGCGAAAATCCTGGATCCGCCACTAATCCTAATATAGTCTTCTTCCGTGGTGTTTATATACTGGGCACTGATGCACCGGGACAGGAAGTACCCGGGGTAGGGGGAGACCGAAGCAGACGTGGGAGCAGGTTGTCCGTAAGGATGTGGTAATGTGTGGGGTGGACGGGGACCTGGTGAGAGATAGGAGGGAGTGGAGGACTAGAACCCGCCGACCAGACCCTGCCGCTGGCGGGACAACGTTATGATGATGATGATGACGTGTGGTTGCGGTGATGGTGCAGGTCATCCTATCAAACAGAATTGAAAGTTGAAGTTTTGAAATTTCGATTTGAATTCCCAGGATGAAATTTAGTTCGTTCGTTCGTTGGTGTTTAAGGTCCCGTCAACTACAAGGTCATTAGAGACCCGTCCACTGCATAGTTCTAATGCATAGACTGCACAGACAGACACTACACTAATGCGACGATTATTGGGTATTAGCAGTACCCAGCTTTCCCGAGCGACCACCCATGTCAGTACTAACTGGGCTTGCATTGCTTAACTTCAGTGATCAGACGAGAACTGGTGTGTCCAATGCAACTCGCCGCTCCCATGAAATTTAGGATCCCGCAGAGAGCCGCCAGCGTAGATTCGGATGTTACTCATAGAGTCATTGGGGAGGGTTGAAGTGGGGACAGGCAAGTGGAATCCTGTGTGATAGGAGGGTCCCAATCAAGTTGAAAGGAAAGTTTTACAGGGCAGTGATTAGGCCCGCTATGCTATATGGATCAGTGTTGCGCAGTGGATTGCCGTCATTAGAATGCAAGTGGTCGAGATGCGAACCCAGGGTGTCCAGAGCTGATAGAATTAGGAATGAGTATATTAGAGGTAGTGGAAAAAAATGAGGGAGTAGATTGTGGAGCGGGTTAGTACATTATAGGAATGCAGGTGATTGGAAGCACCAGGCGCAGGGGGAGACCAACGCAGAAGTGGGAATAATTGTCGGTAAAGATAGGGTAGTGTGTGGGGTGAACGGGGACCTGGTGGGAGATAGGTGGGAGTGGAAAGCTAGAACCCGCAGGCGTGACCCTGCCACAGGCGGGATAAGGGGATGATGATATAAGAAAAGAAGGGAAGAGGAGCTGGTTAGGTCAATTATGGGGTTGCAGGTCATTCATAGTACCCGTGGCAGAGGAAGACCAAAACAAACGTGAGAGATTATCCGTAAGGATATGGTGGTGTGCGAAATGGATGGCGGCCTGGTGGGGAAATAGGCAGGAGTGGAGGGCCAGAATCCGCAGACCCGACCTTGTCACTGGCGGGATAAGGGCATGATGACGATATTAAAGTTAGATGACTTTGTAGGCAACCTATCTACAACTCGTTTGTTCAGGACGGTAGCCACAAGCCGCATCTAGCTATAGAATGTGTAACAAGCCCATTTCTTGTCCTTGGCAGGGTCGGATGCCCATGACTTGTTACTCCAAAGGGTTGGGGGAGTCGGTCAAGCAGCCATAACGGGTCTAACCCTGTGGAGGCTGTTAACAGATGAAGGGGAGGAAGAAGTGGAGGAAATTAGCAGTTCCCAGTGTTTCCAACCAACCACCCATGTCGATACTAACTTGGGTTTTGTTTGGTTCGTTGCCTTGTTAGGGCCGTTCAACTACATGGTCATTAGAGCCCGGTCCACTGTGTAGTTCTAATGCACAGACACTAACACTAATGCTGGATTTCTGGATTAATTTAATTTCATAGGTTGGGGAGTAAGCCAGGCAGCCATAACAGGACCTACCCTTAGGAGGCTGCTGGCGGGAGACAAGGAGGTAGCGGTAGAGGACGTAGGAAAGGGGAAATTTGCAGCACCCAACGTTCTTTACCGAATTTTGGGGATTAGCAGCACTCAGTTTTCCCAAGCGGCCACCCATTTTAGTACTAGCGGGGGTTGCGTTGCTTAACTTCAGTGATCTCACGGGAACTGGTGTGTCCAACTTCTGGAGATGAAGCTGAGAGATAAAACTAAAGATGGATAAATAGGGACAAGGGTAAGTAGGGTGACTTCAAGTGAAGTGCCTTTTGTATCCCATGCAAGATACATTGAGGCTTATGTTCAATACCAGCCTTTGTTTTTCTTTGAGGCTAAAATCTTTAAATTAGTGCCTTAAAAGATATTAGGAACCTCAGTTTTAACTTTACAGCGTTTTATTCTGGATAATTCTCAATAGTTCGTTGCGATAATGACGCAGAATGTGGCAGCTGTAGCTGACCACATCCTCTTGTGTGACTCTTGCTTTAAGTTTAAAGGCTTAATGCACGTGTGGTCAGTGAAGCTCAGAATAAGGGAAAATGTGAGATTAGCTGCCTAGTTTGGCCTTATGTCTTATAAACCTATTATTTATGCGACTCTTAGAACACCATAAATCAGTAGGACACCGGAAATCTGCCTTCGTCAACCGTCAGTCTTAGAGGGTCATTGCGTGACCGGTTTAAATCTTTGTGATCATTGTCATCTACTTATCCCATCTTTGGAGTGGCGGGATCTCATGTTGTGGCTCCTGGCTCCTTTCGCATTTCCTTTGTTTTGTTGGTGTTTTAGGGCACTTCAGCTACAAGGTCATGAGAACCCCGTCCACTGCAGAGACTGCACCGACACTACACTAAGGCGACGATTTTTGGGTATTAGCGGTACCCAGTTTTCCCAAGCAGTTACCCCATGTTAGTACTAGCTGGTGTTGCTTTGCTTAACTTCAGTTATCAGACGCAATAAGCCGCTCCCTGAAAACTCTGGAACGTGTTATATAGAGGCTTACTCATGGTCCTTATGGTTAGGCCTACTACTGTTCGTAGTAGATATTGCGATAGATATGTCCAAAAAACAAGGAAATATGCTAAATAGGCCCTATATGTTCCCAGTTTTACGATCAGCGAAAAGGGGCGTATTTTAGACCGCCTCGCTGGCTCAACGGTAGCGTACTTGACTTTGCCTTTGGTAATGTGCTTCAATTTAAATCTATGTTTGCAGGCTCGATCCTGGCTGACGTGGGTGGCTTCTATACCCGACGAGAGGAAAGTCCCTAGTGGACATTTCGTCGAATGTGAAATAAAGCCTGCCCTGTGTGCTTTTGCGTCCGATTACTGAAGTTAGGCAACTCAACCCCAGCTGGCACTTGAATGAGTGACGGCTTGGGAACACTGGGTACTGCTAATGCCCAACAATAGTCGTAACAGCGTAGTGTTTGTGCAGGCTCTGTATTAGGACAATGTAGTGGACGGGGCTCTAATGACCTTTGTAGTTGAAGGACCCTAAAACACCAACAACGTGCGGCCAAGTTGCATTGGACTCACCAGTTGTCGTGAGATCACTGAAGTTATGCAACGCAAACCCACGTTAGTACCAACATGGGTGGTTGGTAGAGAACGTTGGGTGCTGCAAATTTATCCTGTCCTACATCCCCTACACCTACCTTCTCTTCCTCCGCCAGCAGCCTCCTAAGGGTTCGGCCTGTTATTGCTACTTGGCTTACTCCCCAACCCGTTAGTGTAACATAGAAACAAACAACATTTTATCGTCGGTCTAAGGTCCTTTGGGGCTCGCCAAGGGCGAGCTCCTACACCTGGAAATTTTCCTTCACCTACGCGTTGCATAGTAGAGAGGGTTCTTTGCCGTGCAAATGCCATCGTACACCACACGGGACCTTGATTTTACTTCTCATATCAAGGATGGCTCACTCGGAGCAACTCTGTCGTCCGAAAGAAGCCAACCCGCCTCGGTCCAGTTGTTGTTTGTTTGTTTATTGGTGTTTTACGGCCCTTCAAATACAAGGTCAGTACAGCCCCGTCCATAGCATAGTTCTTATGCAGAGACTGCACAGACACTACACTAATGCGACGACTTTTTTTAGTATTAGCAATACCCAGTTTTCCCAAGCGGCCACCCATGTCAGTACTAACTGGGGTTGCGCTGCTTAACTTCAGTGATCAGACGAGAACTGGTGTGCCTAACGCAATTCTCCGCTCTCCTCGGTCCAGTATCGAACTTTGAACCACAGACACAATTACCGATCACGCTACCCACTCCACCACTGAGAAGGGGATTTACTACGTAATGGGGAGAAGAGGCCAAATTTTCAGGTGTAGGAGTTCGGTGGAGTGCCCTAACGTCACAGTAAACCGACGCGACGATAAATAAGCGTAGGGGGTTGCAGCTTTGGTTAACAGCCAGCTGCGGAAAACCGTGTGTCCATTCAGAGGGACAAGAAATGTACTCGATCCTGCCATAGGCTGGAATAGGGTTAGGAGTTGAGTTGCTTCAGTATGTTTCATTGATAGCGTGTGTGAATGGCGAGGCCAAGTTTGTAGGCTCGATCCTGGTTGGGGTGAATGACGGACGTCTTTCAGGCGAAAGAGAAACCTTCAAGTGAGATCCATCAAATGGGAACTAAAGCCGTTTCTCTATGAGCTGTGGGTCTCTAATGACCTTGTAGTTGACGGGACCTTAAACACCAACAAACAACAACATCTATGAGCTGTCCACCATGACACTGCTGCGCGTAAAATAACCCTTTTTACCTTGTGTGAAGTAGATATACGCACAGATTGGCAAACTTTCTAGGGGTAGGGGCTGTTCCCGTGACGTCGGTTAAAGAAAGAATCCCCAGGAAGCAAATAGGTCGACGTTAAGTGAGCAAGGGACTTTGACATTGAGTCGGCAGCCGCCTGCATTAAAACAGCGTTCAACAGTTCGCCCATGTGCTGCCAGTTCACGAAGAATAGATGAGCCGGCCCTGCTATAGGCGGGAATCAGACATTATAGTCAAGTTCTAGAACTTCACCTCGTAATATATGGTCCGAAAAAAGGACTATGTTCCCGTGCCATCGGCAGAAGTTTAGGTCACTATCACCCTCTGGAGTCCGCAACCCCAGCTAGTGCTGACATGGGTGGCCGCTTGGGAAAACTGGGTACTGCTAAGACCCAAAAATCATCGCATTAGTGTAGTGTCTGTGCAGTCACTGAATCATAACTACACTGTGGAAGGGGCTCTAATGACCTTTGTAGTTGAAGGACCCTAAAACACCAACAAACAACAACAACCCTCTGGAGTCGATAAACCGTCGTCGGTAGTTGATAGGTTCACCATAAATAGCTAAATACCCAAAAAATTGTTTGGAAGCAAGGCAGCTCACACATGCTAGTGTCAGACAGGACATGTCTCCAGGGCGTCTCTCACGATGTCAACAATACGTCACTTTCAAATTATTATCTTGTTAATTATTTCTAAAACACAGCCGTCAGGTAAATAGTAGCTTTCTAATAGAGATGTTGGATCCCCGGGATCCCTGAAAATTCAAGGAACCCCCTGTCCTTTCGCTGTGATCTTGAAAATAAGCTGCACTTTATGTTAAGTGGTTGGGCTTAGGACTTCAGGCTGTTTTTAGACTAGAGGTTTGCCGATGACCCAGGTAACTGTATTATGCGCGATGGACGAAAGCGAATATCTGGCATTTCACCGAACTGAATCCTTTAGGTAATGGTTTGCTGAAACCGGAAGTTAAATGGCTACTGGTCTGTTTTGCTTTCAGATGTCTTGCTTTACGGCAAGCCAGAGTGATGCGCTGCATAATTTAGTTTCCTTTCTTTTCTCTGCATATATATATCAACTCCTAACCTTTTCTTGCCTATGGCAGGGTCGGTACCCATCTTGTCCCCCGGAATGGACACAAGGGTGATATATTGGACAGTGTTTTGCCACAATCGGTGGCCATTCGAAGCTGCAACCCCTACGCTTATTTATCGTCGGTCTACTGTTCGTTGGGGCATTCCACCGACTCCAGGGAGCGAGGTCCTACCTTGAAATTTTGCCTCATCTACCCGTTGCATGGTAGAGAGGGTTCTTTGACGTACATATGTCATCGTACACCACAAGAGGCCCTCGGGTTTACTTCTCATTCGAAGGAAGGTGCACTTGGGGCATCTCTCTCGCCCGAAAGTAGCCAACCCACCTCGGTCCGTCCAGCATCGAATATAGAACCATTGACGCAGTTACCGAACACTCTACCCGCTAGGGCAAAATTCCCAGGTGTAGGAGCTTGGTGGAGTACCACAACGAACAGTAGACCGACGATAAATAAGTATAAGGGTTCGAGCTTTCGTCGGCAGCCGGCTGTGGAAAAACACCGTCCAATAGATTAGCTTTGTGTCAATTCAGAGGGAGGAGATGGGTACTCGACCCTGCCATAGGCGGAAAGAGGATTAGTAGTTGGTTTGCTTTAATTTGAAATGATGGAGTTGTGGGAATACATGCATTACGAATGTGGAGCAGTAACATATGTTATGGTGTGCAGCACATTGCTATCCTGGAACTGAAAATAGATCTAAACTAGGGCAACTGTTTCGTGGCATTAATGAAATCCAATGACTGCCTTGGATAATGATTTCACCACACTTAGAGACCAGTAGATGCCCCCTCGGTTAGTAGAGCAGGTTCAATTTCCTAACGCACTCCTATTTCAATTTCGGAGCCCTTTTATTTAACCTTGAAATAAATTTGGAACCCTAAAATGAAAGCAGTTGTTATCGATGTCAATTCTTATTGGCGAAGCCCAAGGGTTCCACGGTACGCAAGTTGGGGACTCTTGCACCACAGTACTCTATTCTGCCTGCTTTGTTGGAATTACCTAATATCCTCCTTTATACGAGGGGATCTTAACCGGGGTTATGGGAACCAAATGCTGGAAGTATGATTGTTTTGTTGGTGTTTTAGGGCCCTTCAACTTCAAGGTCATTAGAGCCCCGTCCACTGTGTAGCTCTAATGCAGAGACTGACTGACACTACACTAATGCGACGATTTTTGGGTATTAGCAGTACCCAGTTTTCCCAAGCGCCCACCCATGTTAGTACTAGCTGGGGTTGCGTTACTTAGCGTCAGTGGTCAGACGAGAAATGGTGTGGCCAACACAATAAGTCGTTCCCCTGGAAGTATGAGACTGGATCACAGGGTACTGGTATTTAGCCTATGTAATGCATTAATTTATACCTGGGTAGTAGGTGAATTGAACGCGATAGAATATTCGAGAACATTCAGCATTTCCTGCTAAGACTTCTACACCTGACAACTAATGTAAGGAATGGGGATGATTATTTAGCACCCGTATGTGCCCGGGTGGAATAGGCACACGGCACCTTCCCCCGGTGCATGTCGCAAAAGGCGATTAAGCGGGGCAGACCCAGGGAAGGCCAACCTGGAACATCATAATTGGCCCAGGTCGATGTAGGCTCCTCTGGGAGGTGACCGTAAGAAAACGCCTACCCACGTGTTTGTCATGCGTGGAGACCCGAATCCCTGTGAAGAGCGGATCCTGGTGGTTGATGGGGCGCATCTCCTACGACGTCTCTGGGCCGTCCTGCACTGACGGGCGGCTCCGACACGTCGAGGAGTGGGGTTGCGACCCTCAGTCTCCAACATGTCACTGCCCATGGCCTCCAGTGGAAAACGGGCGTTTTATCTCTTTAGGGTTACTTTCGCAGACAGTAGCGGATCCTGGAGCGGATCAAGGGGGAGCACTTCACGAAAAAGTGCGCCCCAAATATTTTTAAATATTCAGAATCCCTTAGTGTAAATCTAGCTAGTAATTACAATAGGTTATGTCCTGCCCCTTACACTATGTCCTATCGTCAGTGGTTTAGCCTACTACAGATTGGACTGCAACTGTTGGACGGGCAGTATAGAAATCCGCCCCTGTTTGCAGATGGCATGGTCAGCCCCCGGTGCCTATTGATCCTGGTACTCGGTGGTTATGGGTCTCTGACGTTTATCATTCCGAGCAACCCTGACGACCCTAATAGGGGTACCCTTGTTGCGCTCCATGATTTGCGGGGACTGCGGACAGGGAATTCAAACTTTGCACCCATATGATGCAAAATTAAAAGAAAAAACTTCCAATCTACGGTGCAGGGGATTAAAATCCCAGGGCCGGCGGCCATCAGGATGAGCGAGCGAGCTCCCGGCCGTCATTATCATGCGTCCGCAATGTCACGCAAGCCATTTTGGCTTTTTTACGTTGGACACAACCGGCTAATGTCCTTGAAAGTGCCAGTGAGGAAGACAAAGATGATAATGCCTCCACACAGCTGGGATTTGAATTCAGTCCGCCTGCACACCTGGCGATACCGAGTTTATTTCTTCAGTTACTTTATCATCATATCCTTGTTCCGTAAATGGCAGGGTCGAAACTGCGAGTTCTGGCCCTCCACTCGCGCTTGTCTGTTACCAGGTCCCCATCTACCTCACGCACTACTATCATCTATCCGTACAAACTGTTCCCACGTCTGCTTTGGCCTTCCTCTGCCCTGATGGTTCCAATGACCTGCACCCCCTTAACGGGAGTGGATGAGGGGTTATCTTCCTGCACAGAATTGCAACAGCACCTAACCAGGATATATGATTGGAGCAGAAAGTGGGAGTTGCCATTAAACCTGCACAAATGTAGCTTTCTTAGGATTAAGCAGGTCTAGAAAGCAAGTTGATATTACTTATTGCACAGGTGGTGTTAGGGTTAAAAAACACTGAGGGCACCTAGCAGGAACACATTGACAAATGGATTGGGAAGGCTGGGCGTACTCTGCGTTTGGTTAGAAGAGTGTTGGAGACGGACACTAACGGCAGCCGGCTGGGGATGGCAAATTGGTTGGACACACCAGTTCTCGTCTGATCACTGAAGTTAAGCAGCGCAACCCCAGCTAGTACTAACATGGATGGCCGCTGGGAAAACTGGGTACTGCTAACACCCAAAAATCGTCGCATTAGTGTAGTGTCTGTGCAGTCTCTGCATTAGAACTACGCAGTGGACGGAGCTATAATGACCTTGTAGTTGACGGGCCCTAAAAAAAACCAACAAACGAAAAAAAGGCAGCCGGTTGCGAAAAAATACCTTTCAGTAGATCACCCGTCAGTCCATTCGAAGGGAAAGATGGATACCCCACCCTACCGTAGGCGGGAAATTGGTTAGGGTTTACTGCGTCAGTGGTTTCAGGTTCGATACTGCATCGAAGTGGGTTGGCTTCTTTCGGGCGAGCGGGAGGGAGGCTTCGAGTGCACATTCCTTCGGATGGGAAGTAAAACCGAGTGTGTCAAGGTCATTGGATGCCCGTCCACTGCATAGTTCGAATGCAGAGACTGCACAGGCTCTACACTTAATACGACGATTTTCGGGTATTAGCGGTACCCAGTTTTCCCAAGCGGCCATCAATGTTAGTACCAGCTGGGGTTGCGTTGCTTAACTTCAGTGATCGGACGAGAACTGGTGTGTCCAACCCAGTAAGCCACTTCCACTACTGGAGCACTGCTCTAGAAAAGTATCACATAAAATCGTCAGTAATTAGGTTACACGAATCATACAAGTAGCGATAGGATAGTGTCGTGGGGATAATTGTATGAGAGGTAGGACCAACTGGGTAGGACCGTCAATGGTGAATTTATGTATGTAATAATTAGGTCCGGGCCTAGGGTATGAAAGGGACATGATGTTATTTAGGATAAGACCAAGGTCTGAACCCTTGGTATTATAGATCTCTATACTTCTGTTTCGGGCAAGAGCTGGGTCACTGGAGACGAAACAGAGGATGGCAAAGATCACAGGTGGAGAGGAGGGCTGTGGATTGTGCAGGGATCAGGTGGAGGACGTCAGGCATGTGATACTGGTCTGCCCAGCACTGGATCACTGCAGAAGGGGTTGGGGAACCCCCACATTGGAGGAGGTTCTGGGGGTGGTGGGTTCTGGGGTGGAGCGGCTGGAATGGGTGCAAAAGGCAAAGGTGTTGCTGGGGTGCTGGTGGAGATCTGGGCATATGGGTCCAGCATGAAAAGATCTCGCCAGCAAGGTATCCGTCACAAAGGATTACATATTCATATTTGCAAATCCATATGTTGGATCATCATTGAACATACCATATTAGGATCCCCTCTGCTCTCAAACAGTTACGATTTTGGCTTTTGGGGCAAATGAACAGAATGATGGTCCAACGGAAACTTGAAGTTATAACTAAGGACTCGCATACTCAGGGGTCAGGACACTGAAATCCAAATTTGGGAAGGCGGACGTCACACCAGGAAAATTACTAGGTATAAGCGTTGCTTTTAGACGTAATTATGCAAATCAAATAAAACGAAAGCAGTGCTTTGGTGTTAGTTGATTAAATTCAAAATATTTTATGAATAAGATCAAAGAAATTCTGAACTCTTTACCCGCCTGTGGCAGGGTCGGATGCCCATCTTACCCCTCTGAATGGACACAAGGTGCTTTATTGGACGGTGTTTTTCCGCAGCCGGCTGCCGACCAAAGCTGCAACCCCGATGATTCCTTATCGTCGGTCTACTATTCGTTGGGGCACTCTGCCGAGCTCCTACACCTGGGGATTTTGTCTCACCTACCCGTTGCATAGTAGAGACGGTTATTTTACATGCAAATGCCATCGTACACCAAACGGGACATCGGTTTTACTTCTCATTCGAAAGAAAACGCGTTCGGGGCTTCTCTCTCGCCCGAAACAAGCCAACCCACCTTGGTCCAGTATCGAACCTAGAACCACTGATGCAGTTACCGAGAACGCTATCTACTGCGGCATCGAAGAGGGTCATCCTGTCCATATAGATGACTTCTTTAGCGAGGGAGTGGAAGGAAGTCCCAGTTGTTGTTTGTTGGTGTTTTATGGCCCTTCAACTACAAGGTTATTAGAGCCCCGTCCACAGTGTAGTCCTTATGCAGAGACTGCACAGATACTACACTAATGCGACGATTTTGGGGTGTTAGCAGTACCCAGTTTTCCCAAGCGACGACCCATGTCAGTACTAACTGGGGTTGCGTTTCTTAACTTCAGTGATCGGACGAGAACTGGTGTGTCCAACGCAATTCGCCGCTAAGGAAGTCCCAAAGTGCACCTTCCATTGAATGCTCTCCTGTGTGTCTTACCCGTACTAACAGGAAACCAGAATCTATGTTAGAGCGGGAAAAGGTTTAGGAATGATGATGGAAATCCTTATATCCTTTTCCGTCTATGGCAAGGACACATCTGGTTCTCTTTGCCGTGCCCCTCTATATAACCTGCTCCTTTGTCATCTCTAACTCTTCAGCTACCTTTAATTCGCATCCCTGTGATGATCCTAACCGAGTCCTTCTTTCGACAAACCACTACCTTATAGGATTTTCCTTTTGAATTTCATTACAGCCCCTCGATAACATAAGACCCCACTTGCCTGTCTCCCTGCATTCCCTGTTATGACCCTAACTGGATCCTTCTTCCGATTTGCCTGTCTCCCTATATTCCTCCTAACCTGTAACTCACATTTTTATAACTGAACCCAGGTATTGGAACTGCATACCATTTTCACCTTTTCGTCTTCACAGACCAGATGATCTTCTCGGTCTGTTCCCTTCCAATCGAAGGTCGCCAAGATTGAAAATGTCACTGGGGTGCGTATTCCCCTTACGCCAGTCAGTAGGTCATTCAATACCAAAATGAAGATGTAAGAGCTGGTGTGTTCCAACCTTCTCCTAAAAGCCACTGTATTCTCCCATGTCCCCGTGACCCGGACTATCGACCTATCTCACATGTCCTGAATCAGTCTGGCATACCTTATTTTATACCATCTTCCTTAACACCTCTTATAGGCCTAGTACTTTCTGTGGAACCTAATGATAATAAACTGTCAATTACCATTTACTTGTCAGTCTCCAGTTTTAGGCAACCTTTATCGTTGTTCAGCCATCTGGTTTTCCCGCGGTGTCCTGCAATGTAATTTAATGCCATCATTTTCAGTTTTTTTTAATTTCAAATGTTTAAACTAATTACCAAAAATGATAGTCTGTAGCCATAGCAGTTCTTTACATGATTTATCAACTGTAGCATTGGTCAAACCGTCTAGATATTTCAGATTCCATGTGTGTCCTCCGCTTGGCTGGTAGGAATGGCCGTGCAAAAAATATTTCGGTAGTTGTGCATCTCATCTAGTTTTCAGGAATGCAGGTGGTTAGAAACACCCGGGGCAGGAGGAGACCGAAGCAGACGTGGGAGCAGGTTGTCCGTAAGTGTGTAGGGTGGACGGGGACCTGGTGGGAAATAGACGGGAGTAGAGGTCTAGATCTCGCAGACCCGACCCTTCCACAGGTGGGATAAGGGTATGATGATGATGTGCATCTCATCCAGTTGAACCAGCTTATAAAATTCTATTTACACCTTCTTAGCACTAACCTTTAAATGATAGTGTTAAAATTCAGACTTACCGTTATTGTAAATTAACTGTGACGGAATTTCTAACTCTGCACTTTTAAGGACCTTTGCATTTTACTTTTACAAAAACTCGAGACTAAAGGCTATTTGAAAATGTAGAATTTTAGTTTTTGGTAGCTTTTAATTAACAAGACGAAGGCATTAGTTCAAACGATGGGATTGAGTGAAGTCTCCCACCATGTTATATGGACATCGATGTTCTTCAACATCCTCATTTCTGTCCAAATGGACAGGCAGGGATTTGGGACTATTATGACATGTGGAGGGTAACAAAGACTTATGTGAACCAGCTCCATTCCCAAGAGAGCTTGCATCCGTCGGTAACATAAGGGTTAACGATGGTTAGTAGAACATTTCGGTAAAATTACTGACAAAGTTAAGGCTGGTTGTGCCTTGAGTTGATAACTGTGCATACGTACTGTACACATAGTATAGGACTCGACTCTGATTGAATGGAACTGTTCACATTGGAGTAACGGAATATTAGGCTATTAATCGGTAAACAGTGAACATTTTGTGTAATGTCTATCCAAATCATTGCGAAGGATGGGATTTCGATCTTAACTCTAAATATGGCCGTAGTTTAATTGACAACTGCGGATTTGGAGTTTCTCATATAGGCTTATTTATAAAAATCATCGTCGAACTCATGATTGATCCTACGCCAAATGTGGTTCAAGGAAACCGTATTTCCATAGTCTATCTATTCAATATGTTAGTGGGAAGATATACTATACTGAATGCGTAAAAACATTTTGATACGTCTTGATACTTGAACTTGTGAACCTTTAGGAAACTACAGTATTTCGAAATGTCATCGTATTTTCAGAACATACAGTAGCATAATGAAAAAGAACACAATTTAAACACATTTGAATTACATTTTCTCGCCATAGTTTTTCATTTGTTTTAAGTTCATTTCGATAGTTAGGAATACTTTGAATACTTTTTAATGTTGCTTGCCAAAAGGTGTGGCTGGCTCTATGGCGAAGTAAGGTTTTGTCAAAAGATCTGCCATGTTCTAACAACTTATGCGAATCCTTCTTTTAGAAAGGCAATCGCCATTTTGGAACGTGATCTCAGGAACTCATTGCAACATTTGTCAACACAACGTTTCTTATAACTACTGTTTAAATAGTATTAAAGAATTTTGAGACTTTTATATGATTTTCCTTGAACGCATTTTTAAATCTCGTAATAATTTGTGGTTGAAGAAGCCCACAGGGATGGTGTCGTCTGCCATTTGACATGTAAGCCAATGATAGCTCGGTGCCGTTCTGGGGCTAGTTGATTGAAGCGTGCTACGAGACGTGCTCCAAAAGCGCTTCGAAACGCCTTTCGCCAATTGAAGGGAGTCAACATGGAGGAAGAATTTGACGGCTCCGGTAGTGAAGTTGAATTGGTTTGTACTTGCTGCCAGTTTGTAATTTATCCATCCATGACTACTAAGTTGTTATTTCTTAAGCTAACCAGGCGTCAGTTTGTTATACGTCATTTAATATTATTGACGATAATGGTAGTAATGGGATTAATGTTTCGTTCGTATTGAGTCTCACTATCTGGTAGTTCATTGTCGTCACCTTTTTTGTACTTGTCATGGACGTGGCTTTTCAAGAAGTCAAAGATAGGTTGACCTTGACCATAGACATTCGCGTCATGTCATGATTTGGGTGCAGGATGAGGGGTAGGGTGGGGTTATGTAGTACACATCTTGATGGGTTCTGTATTTCATGTGGGTTGTTTGGTATGTTGTGGTTAAAAGTGAAGTTCCAATAAGCTTGTCAAAATGCACCGAGTGACAAGCAGCATAAGTAATACATTGCTTATACTTATAAATTGTTGATTTTGAAAATTCATAGTGTCATTATGCATTCAAATAGAAAGGAACGTTTTACCGAATTAACTGAGTATATTTTACCATTCTCAGGAGAAGAAACTAAGCGCCGGTTCATTGGGAACCACTGATTCGACCAAACCAAAGCAAGTGACTGTCACACATCCAGGTACCAACAAACCAAAACCAACGGTAAAGAAAAAGGGATCCATTCCAGCAGATTTAGTGAGTAGTACATTATTTCATTTGTTAAAAACATAACGGGAGATACTAGGATATATTCATTACTGCCTGTAGTTGAAATTTTGGATGCTAAGCAACAAGAGTTTTTATATTAAAAAGACGACGAAATTCTGAAATCAGTGGGTTAGACCGCGAAACTATAAAATTTGCAAAATGATACGACTGTTTTTAATATATTCACCGCTCTGCTTAAGTTATCTCGGATTACAGTGGATATTTCATATATTGTACCTACTCTTACTGATGCCTGTTATTGGTGTTGATTGACCTAGATTTTTCTGATTATCAGCCCAAAGACCTGCTTTGCCGTTATCGACTATATGTCACAGTGCAGGTTGCTTCTTGTATGTAACTACTGCTGAAATGAACGAACTTTAGTGGATAATAAAGCAAGCAAAAGCAACTCCTAACACTGTCCCCGTCTGTGGCAGGGTCGGGAACCCAACTTGTCTCTCTGACTGGACATGGGTGATCTATTAGACGGTATTTTTCTGCAGCCGGGTGCCGAGCAAAGCTGCAACGCCTATGCTTATTTATCGTCGGTCTACTGTTCGCTAGGGCTCTCCACCGAGCTCCTACTCCTGGGAGTTTTTAACGTACAAATACCATCTTGCACCACACGAGACCTCGGTTTTATTTCTCATCCGAAGGAAGGCACACTCGCAGTCTTTCCCGTCCTCCATATCCTGCGCCACCGAGGTGGGTTACCTAAATGAAGATAATTTAAACTAAATCTTAGAAAATCAGGACCACTAACTGGCATAGGGCTGAGACGTGAATTTTTTGGATCCTAACAGTTTTCACGTCACACAAGCGATTTGTAATTGTTGTTTTTCATTACTTATCTTGGACAAGGTTTTTTCGGGTGCATCTCTTGCATTATGCATGGCATTATGACTTAAAAACAAAAACCTTGTGGTTGTCCTGCGATGTTTATCATCTGTTGTGGCAACGTCATATGTCATGCATCGCTTATGATTCAGAGGATTTATTCGAGGGTTTATATGCATCATAAAGCATACGTAATTATTCCGTTTTCAACAGTTGAATAGGAATAAAATTTGCAAAATGCTAACAACTTTACTAAGAAGTAACATTCGAAACGAAATTAACTTCATATGAATGAGGATAACGCTTAGTAAAATAATTTTAAGGATGCTATCGTCGCTAATATTGCATTTGTAGATCAGTGCAATTTTTGAGGAATCCTGGGATGACAAGCTTCATCTATCCATTAGACGAATTGCCGACAATTCGGTTCCTATCTATGAATTTAGTAATGGCGATACGATGGGGGAAGGGGGTGAGTGTAGCTGGGATGCGGGCGGAATCATTTACCCTCCCTAATCGGAATCTACAACGTTCCCTACTATGCTGATTGATGATTGGTGCGTGCTTGTTTTACCCGACTTTGTTGTGCTGAACCCTGGGATTTATTGATTGTGCTAGAAACCTGGATTACATTATCGATCTTCGTGGCTCTGGTAATGCGTACGTGGGGCGTTACGCTAAAGAATCATTACCGTTGGTTCACACCTGCTAGCATTTGTAGGGATCTGTTTTCTAAAAACTATGAAATTGAGATGCCAGTTGACCGTAAGGAATTATGAACGTGTCATTTGTAATGATCAGCGTACGACGACCTTGGCAGGGTTGGCTTATATTTTGCTCAGATAATGGGCGAAAAATGATGAGGAAAGCCCTTTATTGCAGAAAACGTTGCATTTCTTTTTCACGTGGTGACCAGGATGCTTGTGGTTGAAACTTTGAACTAGTTGAAAGCAGTTTTACATTTCAGGATGTCGCCAAAGAATTCAACCGTTGCAGAGACGAAGGGGCTAAGAGATTGGATCTTAGCAAATCTAGCGTAAGTAAATTTCATTTTCAAAATTTCCACATGTTTTTGTTTTCATTTCTCGTGTATTGCATAAGTTCTAAACATTTCATATTTTTAGATCACTGTCCTCCCGTCATCAGTCAAAGAGGTAAGTTGTTTACTTTCTGTATGCTTATATTTTCGATAACCATACGTTTCTTTTATTTAAGAGGACAGTCCTTAATTTCACTGCCCTGTCCTTTACCTTTACGTGATTTGACAGTAAATTGAATATTGGCGCATGCATTATACGAAATCCAATTTTGACATGAATTGAATACAATTTTAAGAATTTAAGAATGCAAACTTGGTTTATTTTTAAATGTTCATGCTTATGAAAAGTTTCGAAATTAAATTTTTTTAAGTAATAATATGAAGTAATAATTGGAAAAGATAAGAAAGAATAGATTGAGAGCATGTGATGTGAAAAGGGGAGGGGGAGCTCATTAGATCTATTACGGGGAAGCACCCGGGGTAAGGGAAGACCAAAGCAGACAAGGGAGCGGCTTATTGCGTTGGACACACCAGTTCTCGTCTGATCACTGAAGTTAAGTAATGCACCCTAGCTAGTACAATACTAACATGGGTGGCCACTTGGGAAAATGCATTAGCATAGTGTTTGTGCAGTCTCTGCACTATAACTATGCAGTGGACGGGGCTCTAATGACCTTGTAATTGAAGGGCCCTAAAGCACCAGCAAAACAAAAAAGCCAAAGTAAACGTGGGGGCAGGTGTGACCTAAGGATGTGGTAGCGTGTGGGGTGGAGGGCTAGAACCCGCAGACCCGATCGATCCAGCCAAGGCGAGATAAGGGGATGATGATGTTGAAACAGTTTCTAATTTATCCTTCCTTTTTTTCCAAAAAGGAAGTATTGTCACCGTTCTTGTATTATATGTGAGTGGCAATTTTGATATACACCTCACTTACCTCGTAACACATATATTTTCAGCTTTCTCATTTGGTTGAGTTTTATCTATACGGCAACAAGTTACAAACGCTTCCACCAGAAATAGGTTGCTTGATTAACCTCCAGATGCTTGCTCTTAGTGAAAATTCATTAACCAGTCTTCCAGATACATTAGCCAATTTGACTCAACTCAGGGTCCTCGATTTGAGACACAACAAGCTCAGTGAGGTAAAGCTATGCATATTTAATGTTGACAACAGTTATGCTTGATTTCATACTTATTATTAATTTTTTTAAACTTCTTGGAATTTTTTTTAGATTCCAGATGTAGTTTATCGTCTGACATCACTAACCACATTATATTTGAGGTTTAACAGGATACGGGTTGTAGGGGAAGAAATTCAGAATTTGACTGTGAGTTTACTTTTATGACTGGTCTCTCCTGTTTATTGTAGTTTTATGCTTTTATCAATTTAAATCTTCTTTTTGTGTGTTTTTGATGTGAAAGAATCTCACTATGCTTAGCCTAAGAGAGAACAAAATTAAAGAATTACCAGCTGGCATTGGAAAACTGGTTAATTTAATAACATTTGATGTTTCTCATAACCATCTAGAACACCTTCCAGAAGGTGAGGCCTTCATGTGAATTTAATAATATGCAGGCTGTGTCTTTGCTAATTGTAGTTATTTTTGTTTGTCAACCTATGGTTTTAGAAATTGGTTATTGCATTCAGTTGTCCACATTAGACCTTCAACACAACGAGTTACTTGATATTCCAGAATCGATAGGAAATCTTAAGGCTCTTACAAGGCTAGGTTTAAGGTAAATGATGTAAGATTTTGTAATCCTGAATTATAAATTTGTATTCAGCTGATCCTATAGGGGTATTACAGGTACAATCGTTTAGCGGCTGTTCCAAAGTCACTCAGGAATTGTGTGAACATGGATGAGTTCAATGTTGAAAGCAATTCAATTTCTGATTTGCCGGTGAGAGTTATAGCTCCTTAAATTGTGGCCTTTTCGTGTAGCGTATTTAAACTCTTCATTTTTAGGAAGGACTGCTGTCAAGTTTATCTAAACTGACGAGTTTAACACTGTCAAGAAATGCTTTCACATCATATCCAAAGGGAGGCCCTTCACAATTTAGAAACGTTAATGTAAGAGGGTAACCACTGAGCAGAATTGCAGTTGAACAATATAGTTTTTAATGCAAATTTATTTCTTGTCGGTTTATAGTCCATCAATATGGAACATAATCAAATAACAAAAATCCCATTTGGAATATTTACGCAAGCTAAATATTTAGCCAAGTTGAACATGAAGGATAATCAACTTACCTCTCTACCATTAGGTGAGTTTGTGATTGCCTTACTGTTTGAGAGAGAATCGGCATAGGGTGTCATTCGCATATTTGTATGAAATACGTTTTAGATATTGGGACTTGGACTAACATGGTAGAATTGAACTTGGGCACTAATCAACTCAGCAAAATTCCTGATGATATCCAGTGTCTTCAATCTCTTGAAGTACTTATTCTCAGTAACAACCTATTGAAAGTAAGCCAAAGTGTTAAATTTATTTTCGTTGTAGACACTTTTTAGGGAAATCATGGATTTTCTCTTTCAGCGTATACCATGCACAATCCGTAACTTGAGAAAATTACGAGTGCTTGATCTGGAAGAAAATAAACTGGAAACACTTCCTAATGAAATAGGTAAATGATGATACTGAATCTGAAGTGAACTATCTGCTACTCAACCTTTTTCTCAAAGCGTTTGATTAAGTCGTTATCATTTAGGATTTCTTAAAGATCTCCAAAGACTGGTTGTGCATTCCAATCAGCTGACGAGTTTGCCTAGGGCAATAGGGTATGGTCTTGTAGTTAATCTATTACTCTCTAGAGTAATAGTATGGGATTGTTAAATTTAACAATTATATTCTTCTTTCCAGACACTTGACGAATTTAATGTACCTCGGAGCTGGAGAAAATAACTTGGGTTGTATTCCAGAAGAAATAGGTTGATATTTTACGATTTTTGCAGTTATTTTCGACATTTATATTATAATAACGGATCTCACATACAGGGACGGATCTACATAGGAACTAAAAGGGCTGAAGCCCTGGGCCACCAAGTGTCAAGGACCCACAAAAAATTGAATTATCATAAATTTTTAATACTTTTTGATTAACAATGAACACTTATCGTATAGTAAGAAATAGTTAATATTAATAATACAATAATAATGATTAATTCTCTTGCGGGTTCCAGACGCCTGGCTGGAGTGGCCCCAGTCAGAGTATGTTTAGGGGAATTGCAGACCCGACCCTGCCACAGGCGGGATAAGGGTATGATGAATAATGATTATTTATAGTATTATTTGTTTAATTTTAATCAATAAGCCCTAGGCCCCGAGCAGTGGCGTCGCTAGGGCCGGCGCCACCCGGTGCGGTTACACCATGGTGTCACCCCCTCCCCCCTCTCCCGAAAAAAGTCGCTTCTCCTGCTTTGGTGTCACCCCATTTCTCATGGTGCGAGTGGTGTCACCCGTTGCGGCCAGCACCCCCCCCTCCCCCCTTCCAATGACGCCACTGGCCCCGAGAAACCTAGATCCGCCCCTGTATGTATAATGCGAATTATGATTATTTTTAAAATAAACTACTTTTCGAATAGGAACTTTGGAAAACTTGGAGTCGTTATACATTAACGACAATCCCAACCTTCTCAATCTTCCGTTTGAGCTTGCTCTGTGCACAAATTTACAAATCATGAGTATTGAAAATTGTCCGTTGGCGCAGATCCCAGCGGAAATTGTAGCCGGAGGTTCATCTTTGGTCATCCAGGTAAGCTTATCTCAGTGCTTGGCTTTTCATATATAGCGTTCGATTTCAGTGTGAGGCATACGCTTATTTCCAGTATTTGAAGTTGCAAGGTCCTTATCGTGTAATGTGAAATGAAGCCACGATAAGGTGGATTGAATTGCATTTGCTGTGGTAATTCATTCCGCAGCATTTCTTCCGAACTTGTTCAATCACTGCTCATACCTCACTGTCTGGATGTGCATGTGATGTACGACTGATCCTCCTGAACTGTTTCTCACTTTATGCTGTATTGGGGGACGCAAAAGAAGTAAGAGGTATGTCTGTGGAGTAGGTGATCACTTCTTGCATGTTGTTTTGAACATTTCAAGTGTAAAACCAACAGAGCGGGTGAAATTATCACTATCATCGTTCCAAGTGTTTGATTTTGAAGACTCCGTTTAAGTGACTGCTGACGATCACGGCACACAAACGCATTGGTATGTGCCTCGTGTATTCTGCAACTAGTCAATTTTTTATTATTCCTCTTAATTTGTAGCCATCCTTAATTGTCAGTTTTAATTCACACTTTAATTAACTATCATTCAAAAAAAAAAATATTGTTTATTACCATAAAAATTGACGTTTGTTTTCCTCAGTCATTATTGGAAGTTTTCAGGATACAAGTGACGTGGTGCAAAGGGCATTGTCATCTGATAAACACAAGACGGGTGTTGTTTCACTTCACCTACTTCCTTCTAGTTTATGTGGACATCCCTTGGAGGTAACCTTTGTAGATGTAAGAGGTTTTCATTTCCGCTCACGGGTAACTTCTGCAGAGCTTCCAAGAATCCTTTGGGTTGTCTGTTTTCTGAGTGCATTATACACGTAGGCGATTCCCGTCTGTTTAAACTCTTTAATCCCAATTATGTCGATGCCCGCGGCCAGTACATGTGATTATAGCTACCAGGTCTTATTTGTAATGTTTCATATTATCATCGGAAGAGGTTTGAAATGTAGAAGTTTCTTACGTCGTTTTTTTAATTTACATTGTGACCATTTGCCTCTGTACGAATTGCGCATATAATGGTTAATGAACGAATTTTGCCAGGTGTGATCCGATTGAAATTATTAAGTGTTATTTATTGTTTACTGGAATGGAGAAACAATTACTGTAATTCTAAAACTACAAGCCTAATAACAAGTATTGTAAGGCATCACTTGTTTTATTTTATTTAAGAATGTCGTATCACAAGACGAGGTCTTATTTTTGTGACCTGGTTTCCTATTACTTAGTCTTGTGAAACACTTGTGACACTGGTTATCATTAAAAGTTATTGCTTCTAATTATGTGCACACTACTACGTTAAAAAATGAGACGCTATCAACAAAAATAAGAAACAATTCCACCGAGGAACCTGTTGAATTTCATCAGAGACCATTGGTGTGGGGTAGGATGGTCACGTACCCCTTAGGTGAACAACTTCATCGTAACCTTGTAATGGTTGAGTATACAACCTAACGCACGAATCATTATCATACCAATATCCTGTGTGTGGCAGGGTCGGGTCTGCGAGTTCTAGCCCTCCACTCCCACCAGGCCCCAGTCTACCTCACCCACCACCATATCCTCACGGACAGCCTACTCCGGGTGCGTCCAGTCATCTGCATTCCTGATGGACCTAACGAGCCCCACATGCTCCTAACACAAATAATAAAATGAGTGTGATATAGGACAATCCTGCCTCGATGGTGCAGTGGATAGCGTGCTCGGTAAATGCGTCCGTGGTTCTAGGTTCGACATTAGACCGAGGTGGGTTTTTTTTCGGGCGAGAGGGAGGCTCTCAGTGCGCCTTCGTTGGGATGAGAAGTGAAATCGAGGTCCCGCACGTAAAAGAAGCCTCTCTACTATGCAACGGATAGATGAGGCAAAATTCCCAGGTGTAGAAGCTCGAACAGTAGACCGATGATAAATAAACATAGCGGTTGCAGCTTTGGTCGGTAATCGGCTGCGGGAAAACACTGTCCAATACATCACCCTTGTGTCTATTGCGGGGGACAAGATGGGGGCCCCGACCCTACCATAGGGAGCAAAAGGGTTAGGAGTTGCTTTGCTGTTGTGTGGTATAAAAGTATGCTTCAATGTGTGCCCCGTTTCCTTGATATCGGAAGAGTTAGGTATGAGAGCAGAGTGTATTAGAAAAGTTTCTTTAGCGTTAAATGTGGGGCATTAATTACCTCATCAGAGGTATCGATGGTTTAATCCAATAGTAACCTTGGGTTTAATCGCGTCCTTGATCCAGTATCTGGTAGGTGAGGTGAAGAAGCATTGCTACTGACAAGCGTTTTTAGCGCAGCCGCTCACTTTCAACTGACCGTTCAAACCTGTCGTTATGAGGTAAGAGATAAACGTCTGTTGATTTTCACGTACTGTGTATCAGTTCTTCTTCATTTCGAAATTGAGATAAAGCCAGTTGTTTATCAACGATGACGAATTTTAAGCACTGTCTCAACCAGGATCTCTTTTAAAGGAGCCTCCTAATCTTTGGATGCCGTCAGCCTATCCGAGTATGGTAACTCATTAGTAGCCTCTCTTTCTCCGTAGAAATTGCGACATCTTGCGTCTTTGTAAAACGTGTTTTTGAATTATTGTTGCTTCGATGAAGAGAACTGTAAAATTGATGTAGCCTGTTTAAATATAAAAAAAATGAGTAACAAAGCTGCCACTCTATGGATGGGGGATGTAAGTTTACATTACGAAAAATATCGTGTTGTTACTTGTATTTCATCACAGTGTTCTTTCAGCTTGAACCCTACATGGACGAAAGTTTTATTAAACAGGCGTTTACAACAATGGGAGAAATAGTTGTTTATGTGAAAATTATGAGAAATAGGTACACAGGGTGAGTGTTTGCCATTGTCTTAAGCATTCCCTTCAAGAAATGCATGAGGGCATCGTGTTATTTCAACGCTGCTGCCTTGTCAAATTGCTAAAATTTTGTAGGCAGCCGTTTGGTTATGGATTTGTTGAGTTCGAAAGTGAAGATGTTGCTCTTCGCGTATTGCATCGCGTTAATGGAAAGCTTGTACCAGGGAGTTCACCGGTAACTGTAGTCTTGATTTGAACATTCCTATGCATTCTCCATATACTTATAATACTGAGTTTTTACAGCCTAAGCGATTTAAACTAAACCATGCTAACCATGGACATCCCTTCAATAAAGAATTTTCGTTATTTGTTGGTGACTTAACTCCCGATGTAGATGATTTAGCGTTGTATAAAGCATTTTCAGCATGGTATTCATCGTGTAAAGTGGCCAGAGGTAATCGTATTCATTCTTGAATAATTTAGCAAAAGTTGAATTGTAAAAGCCATCAGATTTTGTGCGTCCGTATAGTTGTTTTGGACGCATCAGGGCGTAGTCGGGGATATGGCTTTGTAAGATTCACAGAAGAGTACGAGCAACAACAAGCCCTATTGCAGATGCAGAATTATACAGGACTTGGGGGAAAACCGATAAGAGTCAGCTTAGCAACACCAAAGACGTCAGTGGTAGTTTTTATGAAGAACAAATGGCTTTGCGACTGATAATGAAATATTTTTGAAATTGTATTTGCAGACCACAAGCAGGATCCTCTCCTGGAACTATGTCTTCTGTGGATTACAGTCAATATTATCAGTCAGGATATGATCAATATCAAGGTTATTATCAGAATTGGTCCGACTACTCACAGTATTATGCCTATAATTATGCTGCGTACGGACAAACGGATGCTCAACAGGTATCGTCGTTATGTTGTTATTGATCTGATGTCCCGGACAAATCTTGTTTTTTTTAATTCTGTGTATTAATTTAACATTCTGAGGCTGCTGTACCGACTTATGACACGACCTATGAGAGTGGCGATAGCAGTTTAGAAGGTAGGAGATTGTAATCGAGCTGGTGTGGGTATAAAATCTTTCGTCAGGCGATTCGTAATAATCGTCTCGTCGTATTTCAGATCACGATACACCAATAGCTATTGAACAACTAAATCAAGAATTTGTTGATCGGAATGAGGCAAGACATTCTTTTTCCTTTCTATATGTTTTTAAATGGACTGCAATTTTTTAACAACTTTTGTAATGCAGGAAGTGTTTGATGCACTGGATGCTTCCCGTTGGCTTTCTCCAGAAGCGTACGAAGTAGCAGCGTCTGATGTGAAGTGGGATTGATAGAGATATTAATTGGTGAAATGAATATTAACGCCCTAGTACTTCCTGTTATTACGAAGTACACAATTGTTTTTTTGAATGGAGTGAACAGTGAACTTACTGCATAACTCGAAATTAGCACGCAATCAGTTTATTTGTACAAAATGTCTTAAATGTGACAGTGACATTTTAAATGTCTTTTATTTCTGTACATTAAACAAAAGCTTTGACTGCAACGGGGTTATTCATTTGGAGTCGGTGTACTTTACGTTGAGCTCTAAATTAATGTGTTGTTGCTGTATCCCCTAGATTTTCTGATACTGCCTCTAATGGAAGTAACCTGGGTCCATAGAGCAGCACATATGCACAGTGCCAATCACCTAGAGAAAAATAAGCAAGTAAATGGTAAAATATAGTTGACATGTTATTACTTCAACAATACCAATTCACATTTACCTCCGCCAGACAGTTTTAAAACTTCTTCAGATGTGATTACACTGACTTTGTCATCATCGCATTTCAACCACTCATCTGTAACATAGCATTTCTGTCACTCATCCCGATATTTTTTCAAACACATTTTTATTAAAACTGCACCAACCTCCACGTTTTCTTATCCATGCTACATAATGCCCACTTGAACTGGAACGTCCTCTGTGAGTAAGTACAGCTTGAAGTTCGTAATATCCACTATTATTTGAGCCAATATCTTATCGAAAAAGAATATTAGATCATAAATTTCCTGTCGTTTTTTACTATCAGCCAGGATTATTCAAATGGCTTACCATCAGAAAAACTGAAGGCTGCAGTCGTTGAGCCCACATCTAATTTAGTTAGGTTATTTCCTTTAGCATTTGTGGCCTTCATTGAAAATATATTCATCAATTAATGAAACTGCTGATGTGTCCACTAATTATTTTTTTGTTAGTTGACACTCACTTGTGCTTCCGCTAACTTTTTTTCTTCGAATTCTTTAAATCTTGTTCTCATGGGAGTCAATTTCTTTTGCAAGTCAGGTGAACAGAGATCGTATACGTCAAGTGATAATGGATATTTGACATCCTGTGGAGGTAAGCAATTGTTTAGTATAAAGTTAAACCAAACAGACAAAAATCGATGGAGCGTAATACTTTTAGGATCTTTGCATTGATGGACTCTTTTTCTTTATAAAAGAAGCGTACAAACTGAATTGTTAAATAGGCAGGCAAACGGCTGATGGTGGACTAGAGATTAAAAGAGCCTGTATCTATATTCAATAGTAGTTCTTTCTTTATAAATAATTATAATGCAACCACTAACTGTTTTAGTGTATTGGGCGTCTCTTCCCAATGTAGGTGAATGCTTAGTTATTACTTCTTGCATGCGCTAAATTTAAAAAAAAGTAAATTACTCGTGTCTAATGTACCAAAGAGTAAAAATTAATTTACTCACAGACTTTAGTCCAGAGTGCATGTATTTAACATCTTAAACAGAAATAATAATTTTTGTAGACAACTTAAATCACCCTACACTATATGCCATATTTGCTGAACTTTAGGAAGCATCCAGCTTTTTAGGAGTCCCAGGCATAAGGTGCAGTATGCAAGCCGTACGCCATTATTCGCCAGCAAACATGGGAAGTACAAATCACGGGTTTTACCTTGAGATATGAAACAACTCAACTGAAGAAACATTTCTTTAGAATAAGTTGCTGCTTCCGTTTCATCTTCATTACATTTTAATCTGTGTTATTGTTAAGGTGGTAGCAGTTAAGATACTGACAGTTTGTGATGTCATAATATCTAAGGATACGTAACATCTAATGTGCCTCCAAAGTACTGGTCAATAAAGCAACTATTTTTGTTGTGAGCTCCATCATTGGCGGAGTCGTCCTTTGCAGCTGAAGAGGGTAGTTTTTGCTGAAGAATTCTTATTAATTCTGTCCAACATTCGTTGGCATCCTAAAGTAAACAGTTACATTTCTATTAAGACAAATGGTCACTGTCTCCAGAAATATCAGTATCGCAGACTTGTATAAAACCTGTTGCATAAAAGTCCCATGCTCTGACTTCTCAGAAAACCTTGGAATTGACATATGTAAGACTTGTAGGAGAATGATAGGGGGAACAGGGGAAGAAGTATGATCCATGGTTTCATAGAGATCTCGCAGGGCAGCAGTGACAGATTGTTGAGGAACGATGGCGCCTCCCAGCATGAAGCCTCCAGTAAATCTTCAATAAATGTAAATTCTTAATTACAAATGTGTATTAAAATGAAAACTAAATTTGCATCTCACTTACGCTTTTAAAGAGTCCCTAAGTTCCGGTACAGTTCTAAGACATTGCACGGTTGCATTCATATAACAAGTGTTACCCAGGTTCGTGAGTCCTGCTGGCAGATCCAACTGAAAATAAATAAAACACAGCTAATAATGCTGAACCCATAGTATTCGTTCGTTATTGATGATACTACCCACCGCTGAAGCTAATTCGTTTTCGGTCATGTCCTCCATGAAAATAGTCTTCTTGACTGGCTCTTGGGGAACATCTTCTTCTTTGCTACCCATCATTAAAACTATAGCTCCCTATAATTTCATTGGTCAAATGAATAAACGATGAAGTGCACTGTGCAACAATAGTCTATACACTTACATCTTTCAATTTGAGATTGCCCCAGTCTTCATCCTAGTTATAAAAATGAGCGTGGCGTCATGATCGATCAGAACACAATTCATACAGCATAATTAGGTAAAGTACAATTTATTATGACTCTTATTTTGCTTCTAATCTATACGAATATGTCAGAATGCAACTTCTACTGTATATACCTTAAGAGTGACACCTTTTACGAGTACTTTCTGTCTCTCCGGCTGCACCCCAGTCAAGGCAAATAATTGCGCCTTGAAAAGCATTGGAATTTCGTCCGTGTTTACTTCGACGTTTTCGAAAGTTTCTTTGCACCATTTCACTTTCACTATTGAAAAACAAGCATTCGTTATCGGCAACTGCATTTGTGACATCTCTGAATTTATTATTCAGACATGTCACAATTTTTACTTGTATAAGTGGATTAACAAATTGTAAGGAGAAGCAACAAGAAATTAGGCTCTTTTAGCGAATTTAGACAAAAATAATTGTTTTTCTTACCTCTAAATAGAGGCATTTTTTGAATGAGGCAGTTTGAAAACGTTTACTCGTGAAGTAGACTCAGACTGCAAACGGAAGTTATTGGTCAGAATTTGAACAAGCAGTTGTAATTTAAACCTATCCCGCACTTGAGTTCCGGTTTGTGGAATGTGGTTTGTTGTCAGTCGTTCAAGAAAATGTTTGTTGTTTGAATTTATCATTTGACTTTAACTCAATATATAATAATTAATATCTCAACTTTTATGTACGAAGAACTATGTAATGTTCTTAAAATTTTTAATTTTACCGATTTGTTGTAGTTCGAAACTTGAAAGGACATTAGTTTGTTAGTTTAAATCGAAGTCGACTGCTTCGTTGAAACTATTTTGGTTAATTTTCGACGACATAATTCATAAAAGTTCATTTCCGTAATACCTTCAGAGCTGTTGCTGAAGTTGGGTAAGTTTAATATAAAACATACTGAAAGAATTCAAGTACAGGTATAAAAAAAGTTTGATTGAAGTTGACAGTAGAACGAGATATTCTCCATTCCACACCATCATGAATTTGGTACGATTCCTGAATCCTTTGTAAGTTGTTAAAATCACCACTTATGAGAACCAAAAATTTCATTTAAATTAAGTGCATTTAAACATTTTAGGAAAGATGATGATAAATGCTTTTTATTTGATGTATTAGATACCATCATATTCCGAATCGACGTGCTATAGGATGTAGTAGTTGAAATGCGAAAGTACACATAATAATTATTTTAATATAACGTCTTCATAGTCCCTGGCATACGGACGCAATGAGCATCTCGCAACAACCCCATTGATTACATTTTTGATAACTGAATACATAAGCAGCTAGTAACGAGTAACTAAGTTACTTTGATATCTAGCGAAATTTATGACATTTAGTACCCATTATTTTTTTACCACTAGGTTTTGTCGGTACTGTATATAATCAGTTCATTTAAAATATGCATTGCATTCATAAAGTTCCAGAACGGTCCCTTATTTCGAAAACTACGCACTTAAATACAAAATTTCAAAGAATGAAAAATTAATAATTTTTGGGATGTGCACTAATTAGTTCGTGACCCGCCTCGGTGGCGCACTAGGTAGCTTGCTCGATTTACTGAGCCAGTGGTTCCAGGTTCGATACTGGATCGAGGTAGGCTGGCTTATTTCGGGCTCGAGACAGGCTTCTAGTGCACCTTCCATCGGATTAGAAGTAAAACCGAGGTCCCGTGTGGTGTAAAATGTCATTTGCATGTAAAAGAACCCTCTCTACTATGCAACGGATAGATGAGGGAAAAGTTTCCAGGTGTAGGAGCTCGCCCTACCCCCCTCCCCCCGTCGGTCAATAAGCATACTGGTTGCAGCTTTGGTCCGCCACCGGCTGCGGAAAAACACTGTCCAGTAGGATCACTCTTGTGTCCATTCAGAGGGGAAGGTGGGTACCCGACCCTGCCGTAGGAAGGAAAAGGGTTAGCAGTTGCTTTGTTTTGAAATAATTAGCTCTCGTGCGGCCCCCCCCCCATATAGAAGTGCGGAGAGGGCCGAAAAGATGAGCGTATCTTAGAGGTAGCCTGGGGTGGTGGAAATCGCAGAAAAAAATGCGGGAGAATAGGCTGAGGTGGTATGGACACGTTATGAGAAGAGGGGAAGAAGAGCTCGTTAGGTGCATTCCAGGAATGCAGGTGTTCGGCAGCATCCGGGGTAGGGGTAGACCGAAGCAGACGGGGGAACTGGTTGTCCGGAGGGACATGGCAGCGTGTGGGGTGGACGGGGACCTAGTGGGAAACGGACGGGAGTGGAGGGCTAGAGCCCGCAGACCCGACCCCGCGACAGGCGGGATAAGGGTATGATGATGATTGCTGTTGCACAAGCGCCTACTTTCTAATGCCGATGCCCCCATTGAGCATCCGCGAGTTGCAACAGGGATGAGTTGACCCACCTATTCTTTTGCCTTAGTTAACCGACCGAATTAGAGTAGTGAACATCATTCTGGCTCGTCATAAAGTTCAATTGTCAGTGTGGTTCCTCCCATTATCTTCATGAGACACGATTTATAAGCGGATATCACGTCATCCGTCATATACAGTGGAACCCTGATAAGAGATTTCCCATGTAAGAGGATTTCTATGTATCCTTTACCGGATTTAAAGTTTCTCGGATATAAGATTTCCCGCCTCGGTGGCGGGTAGCGTGCTCGGTAACTGCGTTAGTGGTTCTAGGTTCGATGCTAGACCGAGGTGGGTTGACTTCTCTCGGGCGAGAGAGATGCGCCGAGTACGCCTTCCTTTGGATGAGAAGTAAAATCGAGCCCCCCGTGTGGTGTACGGTGGCGTTTCAACAAAATTTCCAGATGTAGGAGCTCGACCACCCCTGGTGTAGGTGGACTTCCCCAACGAACGGTAGACCTACGATAAATAAACATAGAGGTTGCAGCTTTGGTTGGCAACCGACTGCGGAAAAACGCTGTCCAATAGATCACCCTTGTGTCCATTCAGAGGGACAAGATGGGTACCTGACCTTGCCATAGGCAGGAAAAGGGTTAGGAGTTGCTTCGCTTTACTTGGAAGAGAAGAGCAGAACAGAATTGTAAGAAGAATCTCCGTGCTGTTGTCATTGACACAAAGAAAGCTTATGACAACGTGCCACGTGATGTTCTGTTGGGTGTGTTTAGAAAGAAATGATATCAGAAAGCTACATCTAACTAATCGCGGACCTGAATAATGGTTCTGTAGCTAAGGTTGAGACCACATGGGGTAATATTGAGAGCTCCCAGGGCTCAGTTCATCCTGCTAAGGAAAGTTGGTCAGCGCTCCCTTTTGTGGAAAAAAAAGTAGAGAAATGATCAAACGGCCTCAAGAAAACTATAAAGGATGGATTTTTCTTACTTCATGAAAAGAGGTAAAAGCCTATTGTCTGGGTGTACCCTCCAGACCGGAAGGGGGAGGATGATACGTGCAGTTGTATAGTCTGTTTAATCAGTGGTTCCTATGTGTGTGGGAAATTTTGACTGACTGCGGACGGGTCATTTGAGGACTAACATGTCTGACATGATATCGAAACACGTTCTCCACCTCCTAATTACCTTATGACGATGTCACCTGCACGCTAAAAGCCCATAAACACTCAAATTAGATGTAATCGGAACCTGTCAGGGTAGCTCTTATTTGTGAAATGCAGCATGGAGCTATTTAAGACAAAACAATTCTGTAATTGTGATGTTAAGGAGCGCGAATTACTGAAATGTCGGAGCTCCTACCAATGTCGTTACGCGTGTTTCCAGTATTACAGCAAAACCTGCCTAAACCGGAAACCTGGACAAACGGCAAATTAATTTCGGAACGGAATAATTTCCTATTAAAAATAATACCCTAAACCGAAAACTATGTAACTAGGAAACGGAATAATTTTTGGGAACAGTTTGCGTAAATAACCTAAGACGAATTATTTTATGCATAATACACTACAATGCAGGCATTAATTGTGAGTGCCTCTGCAATGGGGACAGAGTAAATTCATTTATATGGACTTTTATTTTAAATTTCATCATTCTAATCCAAAGTGATCATATTTTTTGTAGTTTGTTTGTATTAAAACACAACTCTTTGTAAAACGGAAAGAGAAATACTGGAATGATCACGTTCCGTTTTAGACAGGTTTTTCTGTACAAACTGTTTTGTTTTTTTTTTTGTTGTTGTTTTTTTTGGTGTTTAAGGGCCCTTCAACTACAAAGGTCATTAGAGCCCCGTCCACAGCGTAGTTCTAATTCAGTGTCTGCACAGACACTACGCTGATAGGAGTTAGCAGTACTCAGTTTTCCCAAACGGCCACCCATGTTAGTACTAGTTGGGGTTGCATTGCTTAACTTCAGTGATCAGACGAACAAGTGTGCCCAACGCAGTAAGCCGCTCCCTGTGTGTACAAACTGTGAAAGAAGATGACATGAAGTGCATGTGCTCGCGTGAGAGGTGCTCTTAAAAAAAATACATGTTGGCTGACGTTTCGCCGGCTTCGGGATTGATGTACCTTGTGTGTTTTGAGATAGGCAAATAGTGGTGGGAACAACGTTTATTCTTTTAACGATCGTCTAGTCATAGAAGCCAATGAGCCTTTTAATCGTCCATTGAACGTGGAAGGTGTTTGCACTTCTGTCCTTTTTGGGCACCGGATAATTAGAAATGGAAATGACTCCAGGTCGATTGATACACATTAGATACTTCATCGACATGCCGTAAATAATGTGCTAAGTATTGAAGTTTCTTTATTCCATCTTGTTGGTGACGGATGAAAATGACGCATGGAGGGCAATTTCCACCCCATGGTTAAATCCGAGGAGTATCTTGGACCCAAAGCATGGCAGCCCGATGTTATACACTGCAAATATTTATTGTCAGGGCTGCATGATATATTTTTATATCGTTATTCATTCTGGTTTTCAAATTTTACAGTTTCTTTGAATAGTAACTCCTAACCCTTTTCCTGCCTATGAAAAGGTCAGGTACCCATCTTGTCCCTCTGAATGGACACAAGGGTGATATTTTGGACAGTGTTTTTCCGCAACCTGTTACCGACCAAAGCTGCAACCCCTATGCTTATTTATCGTCGGTTTACTGTTCGTTGGGGAATTTCGAGCTCCTACACCTGGAAATTTCGCCTCATCTACGTGTTGCATAGTAGAGAGGGTTCTTTTACGTGCAAATGCCATTGTACACCACACGGGACCTCGGTTTTACTTCCCATTCGAAGGAAGGTGCACTTGGGGCATATCTCTCTCTCTTTTGCCCGAATGATGCCACGCCACTTCTGTCGAGTATCGAATCTAGAACCACTGACATAGTTACGGAGCACGCTACCCACTGCGCCACCGAGGCGGAATATCATCATATCCTAATCCCGCCTGCGACAGGGTCGGGTTAGCGGGTTCTAGCCCTCCACTTCCGCCTATTTCTCAACAGGTCCTCGTCCGCCCCACACACATACTACCATATCCTTTACGGACAACCTGCTCCCACGTTTGCTTCGGTCTCCCCCTGCCCCGGGTGCTTCCGACCACGTGTCCTCCTCCTCTCCCCTGCATTACGTGTCCATACCACCTCAATCTACTCTCCCTTATTTTTTTCCGCGATGTCCATCACCCCCAGGCTACCTCTAATAGACTCATGCCTAATCCTATCAGCTGTCGACACCCCACTCATGAACCGCAGCTTTCGCATCTCGGCTACTTGCATTCTATTGGCGTGGCTCTTCGTCACTGACCAACACTCTGATCCATATAGCATAGCTGGCCTAACCACTGCCCTGTAAAACATCCCTTTCAACTTGATTGGGACCCCCCCTATCCCACAGGACTCCGCTTGCCTGTTTCCAATTCAACGAGGTGGGATATATAACTATTAAAATAATCAAAAGGAAATAGAGAAAAATAAATTGATGGCTATAATTTTAATTAGTTGTGACTTATTACACGTGTTGTTTTTTTTTGTTTTGCAAAAAAAAAAACTTGCCATCGTTTGCCTGCAAGTCATTTCTCATGATTTTTTCATTGCATATTCATAAGTAAATTTTTCAACAGTTGTAATGGGTCGTCCGTTTGACACCCCTGGCCTATATGAAAGTAGTATGATATGTTGGCGTGTTATCATTTTCTGCCAGGTTGCTTGGCTAAGTTGTTTTACAGACACGGATGTTGGTCACATCAGTCACTTATCAGCCCGTAGGCGGAGGGAAGGGGGAGAGATAGCATTATATTTCTGTCTACAGTTCTACTTTTCGACATTTCCGCTTTACTTCCTATTAATATCGGCAACAACCTGCCGTTATTTGTTGTTACCAATCAGATTTAATCATTATTACCGTAAAGACGGGAGGAAGGGAAAACTCGTTCTTCCAATGTAGTACCGTTAAAGTTATGAATAATGTATCTTACTATTAGTAGAAAACCACTGATTATTTTAATGGAATAATAAATATATAATGTGCATTAATTGATAGGTGTCTGACTTGTTCGGGATGGTCATCGCCATTTTGTGGAAGTAGAGTGCCTGACCTGACTAGTTTGTCAGTAGTGAAAGAGGAGAGACGCGACAGTCGTCGTCGTTGCATTGGTGTGACGCCACACCTGTTAATCGTTACTTTTGGACCTTCTTATCGTTTTTTTTCTCATTTATGTTGTGTATATCCACGTTGCGTAGTAACAAGGTTTTGAGGTGTACCCGTTGAAGAGAGAGAGATGCCGAAAGTTATTATTAGTACAGTACATAATATCTAAGAGGGCTTTTTTTTCTGCGCGACACAAGTTTACCGCAGACTCGTCTGGTGTAGTTTACTGGTTACGACGACTCCTGAATGACTGTGGAGAGATTTGATGCCGTTGTGTTTATTTCCGTGTGATTTTTCAGGATGCAGACATTGACTGACTCGGTGGAGTTGTTTCTCTTGAACCGGCGTTTTTACCGGTGATGATGTGAGATTGGGATTCCTGGCTTTCTTATCGACATCTTCGTCTTCACACCTTATAATTATGAGAGAAGAAGAGATTGAAACAGCTATCAAGGTGTTCATTATTAATATTCATTTTAATAATTTTTTTATGTGATTTGTAACTTACTGTAACTCTGCTGCCGTTACCAGGTGGTAATCGTGGGGAATGGAGCTGTTGGCAAATCAAGTATGATTCAAAGGTATTGTCGAGGCGTGTTCACCAAGGATTATAAAAAAACGATCGGTGTGGATTTTTTAGAGCGGCAGATCAAGTAGGACCATAGCGCGTAACATTTATACATTTTTTTTGTTGGTTTTAAAAAAAATATACATTCAGAATTTGCATACGATTCTTATTACTGTTTACAATGTAGTGTGAATGGAGAAGATGTTCGTTTGATGTTATGGGACACTGCAGGACAAGAAGAATTTGATGCGATCACCAAAGCCTACTACAGAGGTGTTCCTTTAAAATTCAAGTTACATATTAGGATTTCGAGACTTAAATTCCTGGTTAAGACATAAATTCTACTTCATACTCTCAACATTTTTTTTGTATTACAGGTGCTCAGGCCTGCGTGTTGACGTTTTCAACAGTTGATAGAGCCTCGTTTTTAGCCATCAAGTCATGGAAAATGAAGGTGGTCTAGCGTATTTCACGTGGTAACGGAGTGCTCTTTAAAGAAAACATTCACAATATCGGTTTTTTTTTTGTATTTTGACAGGTAGAGGACGAATGTGGCGAGATTCCAATGGTACTTGTACAAAACAAAATCGATCTTATTGATCAGGCAACAGTGACTCCGTAAGTGGACTCCGACATCATTTGAAAATCCTCTCTAAAGAGATTACTCACGTTATGTTGCCTTGACATGTTTTAATTAATGTAATTATTTTGACTAGGGAGGAAGCTGAAAATCTTGCAAGAAAAATGAGACTGAGGTTTTATCGTACATCTGTAAAGGAAGATCTTAATGTTAGTGAAGGTAGGATACATCTTGTATTGAAATGTATCATCATCATTATAATACCTCTATCCCGCCTGTGGCAGGGTCGGGTCTGCGGGTTCTCTAGCCCTCCACTCCCGCCTATCTCCCACCCGGTCCCCGTCCACCCTTACACACCATCATATCCTTACGGACAACCTGCTCCCGTGTCTGCCTTGGTCTCCCCCTGCCCCTGGTGTTTCCAACCACCTGAATTCCTGTAACGGACCAAATGTACGAGTATGTTTATGTTTCCGATATTAGAGCAACTTTAAGATGTTTTGTCCTGTTCTAGTTTTCAGATACCTTGCAGAAAAATATATTTCTCAGATAAATTGCCTATTAGATGGTAATGGTGTGGAACAGAAGAGCGTTGGTACCAGTAAGTGATTTTTTTTTCTGACTGATTTCTATTTTTTTCCTCCTTTGAAGCTGGTCTAGGTGTTTTTTTTAATGTAAAATCGATATTTTCAAAAGATTCCCTGATGAACGACATCAGTCCTTCCAAAAATGCCAGTAAAAAGCAACACAAACGAAACAGTGGTGGGACAATTACTCTTCAGTCGAATAAGAATAGGATACATAGTAGCGGTAGCAAAAAGTTGGTGTTTAGAACGTGTTCTCTTCTGTGATGATGGCCTTTCGGACAATTTAAATGGAAAGTCATTCAATTATTGGATCTGATTTACCATCTCCGTACATGATTTGTGCTGTTACATTGCTTCTATGCAATTGTTTTAAAGCCCTGCGATGGCCTAAGGTATGAATCACTCATTCTCTGTTCAATAACGGATAATTTTGGTCACTTGTAGGGGTGTGCTATAACTAAAATATTCATTAACCATTTAATGAACTATGGACTAGATAAATTTTGGGCAAAAATGATACTCGGATGATAGTGACAAGAACAAAATTCAAGTCTCTATGACAGTGCCTTTAAAAACTAATCAATCGTGGATATTATTTTATGCACATTTCGGAAATATACAGTTTGCCATCGCTTCAGAATGTTTTTATAAATGTGAATGCTCTCCAGAACAGTTATTTGTTGAGAAAATGTTTGCCGAGTGATTATTTCTTTGGACTACTCGTTAGTGCACCTTGGAATCTCCATGTTATATGAGATGCATTAAGAGGTTATGTAGATGCAAAGAATGTTTTCATGGCCACCTGGTTATTTTACCATTTTTACGTTACAAAATCATTTTATAATTATGTTACGCATTTTGGAGAAAATTGTTTATGGAATTATTTATTCACGCAGCACAATGCTGCACCTGCCTGGTAACTCCTCACTTTTAGATAATTGAACATCTTTTTGAAACTTTTTAAGATATGCTGTTGCAACTAATTACCATTAGCTATTTATTATGACTTACGTTTTTTTATGGCACTAGCCAAATCTTAATTGAAATCCGAAATAAAAAAATTGATTCGTTTTTTTAAAGGAATGTTGAAAAGTCAACAAATGTGAAGTTTTTTGGTGCATCTCAAAGGAGTAAATATTACCCTCGAAAGTCAAAAAACCAATATTGAAGGGAGAGAGAAAATACTGTAGACAACGTTAACAAAACGCAACAATTAGTTTATTATAATGCTAACAAGTGTTTTTTTCAGTATGTTCTATGGTCCGTAGTAGACTTTCTAGCCTCTTTCGTATTTTCTTTTGATCATCAGCTGCACACTCTATAATGACACTCTGAAATCTCTGGTCAATTGGCCCTTTAGCATCAGAGAGGCACGCATTTAAAAACGCCTGACATAATATCTTTGAACCAGTCAGGTCTACTTTTAGACGACATAACAGTTCTTCCATGAGTCGATCCACGTGTCCAAGTGCATCTTGCTGAGACGGATTGCGTGGTGTCACAACTTGAACCTCAACGCTCTCACACCTTGCTACCAGACGCTGGGCATTCACTTGAATCTCTTCACGTTCACCTTCAAATATGTGGAAAAAAGACAACAGTTAAAAGACTATTATTATACCACTTACTTTCACGTTATAGCAGTGATGGCAGAGCTGAAAATTGAAGAGCGATAACTATCGGTTAATAGGAAGCATAACATAGTGAATGAAAGTAGTTTTGACATGATGTTTCTAGGACACATCTGAGTCCTAGGTAAACTGACCAAACTTTCCCCGAGCATACAATAATAACGAAACATTTGGGTGAGGACAACCAACTGTTCTAAATAGAGAGTACGAGGTCACAAGCAACCAACAGGGTCAACAACCAATATCTGGAACAAGTCTACTGCAGTCTTAAATCATTAGTCAACACTTAAATTGACAAGATATACAAAACAACCGCGTACAATTAAAAAGTATAATTAGAACTACATACATATAATAGATGTCAACTGTGGTTATCAAAGCTCCAGAATGTACCTGATGTCAGCATGTCATTCTCACAGTTTGTCATCATGGTGATGTTAGAGAGGGAAGTGGTCGGTTGTTGGTCAGTCGCCAGGACGACTGGAGTTGTTAGGGGTACTAAAAATTTTATTTGAAAGATTTTATGACTCAATCAGGAAAGATGTTGTAGTAAATTGAACGTACATAAAATTTTCACACAACTAAATTTATTTTGGTTAAATTTACCCCTAACCCCTTGGTTATGAATTACATGTGCCAGAGTGGGGCCTACGAAGGAAATAGGATCCAAGGGCCTGGTAAATTTGCATGACCATAAGAACTATTCTATGACAGCTGACCAATGAATGAATTACCAATGCATGAGTAGTTGAGAATGGCTATAGTGGTGTTGGGTATCATTTAATGGGATTCAACAACTCAATAAGTAACCTGTGAGTATAATAGCAATACTGACTACATCCATATATGGTTACGGGAGTCTATGATGGCAATCTTATTATAAATGCAGATGAAAATGAAATCGTTCTCCTTAAGTGTGAAGCATGGACTAGTACTGGCAATAACGCTGAAGCAAAACGATTCAGTCAACCGCAAGCTGCCAAACCATATATGGTTCTATGACGCCTAAGCAAACAAAATGACGTGAGCGTTTTGGATGCTATGCTAGTTACCTGAAGACCATGATTTACCGACATCGGTAGTTCAATTGGCAGAGTACACATATCTTTACCTCCAGTAGGCGGATCCACCCCTGGGCGATGTTGGAGACTGCAGGAGACCCAAAGTGCACCTTCAGTAAAATAATGTCACCTGCCCGTCCACCAAACCTGAACATCTGTATCAGGAATCAAATAATGTCTTACCTTCACTGACAAGCATAAGGTCCTTGTTAGTTTGGATGGTTTCCAGCATTTCAATTAGACACCCTTTTTCCTGCTCTAAAGTAGTGGCTCCCTGCCTCAACAGTTCAACCCTCCTTTCGATGTGATCTAAAGTCTCAACCAGACGAGAACTTATCTGCGCCATTGAGTCTGATCTATGAAAAGTATCTCCCATCTTCTTTCACGCATTCACCACAAGTCACCACACTAAAAATGATTGGGAAGCAGTTCTAAAAATGTTGGTATTGGTTGATTCATTCGTCACACGTATTACTATTGTTTCATTGCTTTGTGCTGATAACCGAAAACATAATGTCAACATTTCTTTCTCTCTCCGAACTTACCATCATTCAAGAATTAATATAGAACTAAGTGAATTGACGAATGAGGAAGAAGTAATCTATCCCAGCAGTCTGTGCGTTTCTCCCAATTCCGGAAGTAATACATCATGGCGGCCCACTGTGTGCTTTGTAGTTCTTAAACCACAGAATCATTTTAAATTATTTGTTAACTTCATTAACTTGGAATGAAAGTCTAAAAGAAACAGCTACGAGGAGGGATTTTTTTAAATTTGCACAAGCTGGTGGTGAATTTCAACGTTATAGTTGGAATTCTTGAAATAGGCTTATTACGCACCATTGAAAAACTGGTGAGATAAGATATGATGACTTAAAAGTGACTGACAAAATACATGTAGTAATACGCCGTTTTCTGCAACATAATAACATAGTTAATGGCTTTGAAGGCGTTATGTACCCCCAAAGTAAATTTACCATGTGTTTACTTGACAGATGTTGATTCGGGGCACTTTAAACTCAGTTGTACAGTATATTAGAATAATATACTATATTGTGTGAATCGTCGTGGGGTTAACAGCTTTAATAGAAACATTGTGTGTCTGTAAAAGAAATAGGAGATCGCGAAGCATTAAAATGTCTACTGAAATTTCGGATATCGAACAAACGCTTAGGAAGTTATTAAATATTGAAACCACCCAGGAACATACACGCGACAGCACTTTTAAGCCGAGAAACGAGCATGCACGTCATCGTGAAAATCTCGAGTCTGATAAAAATATTCGTGAGAATCAGCTAAGTGATTTGGAAAAAAATTTAAAACATGTACCTTCGGGACCACCTTCAGTAGCTCCCTTCTCAAAGCAAAAATCCAATCCCAAGAATGAAACAAGCATCAACCAACACGGCTATGATAATGCCCCAACAAAAAACCAGTCAGTTTCTTTAAAGCACCATACTTTCGATAATCGTGATTTATCCAAGGTTGGACAAGGTGATGTTTATTTTACCGGTTATTATGTGGCATGTCTCTTAAAAGTCTATCTTTATTCATCGTGATTATTATTTATTACCTTAGCTTTTCAAAACGTGAAAGTGCCTGACACCAATAACTTGCTAGTAAGTAACGAAGAATGGCCAGCTCTACGTCTTACAAGTCCACAAGACGATCAAATTATAAAACCTGCGTCTAGCACAAAGGCTAAAAGAAATAAAAATAAGACTAAAAAGAAAACGAAAGCCATTAACAACAGCATAATTTCTGGCAAGCCGTGCGAAGTAACGCAGCAAATCACACATCCTAAAAAGAAATTTCCGGAGAACAAGGATCCTAGAGCAGATAAACCAATTGGGCATCGTCACACTACTTCAGCTGATGAAGTTCAACAAACCAGTTCAAATAGCGGAGTAATTTACAAGCGTCATGCACAACCTAATCGGGCCACAACTAAAGCAACTATAGATAAAGCTATTGAAAACGGGAATATAAATTCTGGAGTTGGAGCGAACTGTGTTGCAGAACGTAGTTGCACAACAGATCAGGCTACTGAATATGTGTCATGCAACGTAGACTATTGCTCTCAGCCCATACCTAGTTGTCCAAAGAAAGCCAGTAAACGTAATTATGAAATGTCCCTTTCATATACTGTTATAAAATTATGTGTTTTAAATACAGATAATTGGTTTGTGAATTTCAGTTTTGGAACAGTATAATCTAGCTCTGTTTGACAAGTCGTCAAAGAGCTCACCACCAGATGAAATAATGTCTGTCTTAAGGGAGCAGCATATTCTGCCTTTGAAAAAGGTAAGGGATTTGTGTTACTAATTCAAGATTTTATGTGATTTACTATTGAGAACCTGGAAATGTTTTGAATCTAATTATATTCTTGCATTATAACATTTTCCAATTTAGAAATCATCCCGTCATCCAAATGCTCACTACTTTTGCCATTTATGCGAATACCACTGTGACAATCTTTCTGTATGTAAAAAACACATCAGCAGTTTGGGACACATTTCATTTAAAGAGGTTTGTTTCATTTTAGAGTTTTTTTTCTAGAGTACAACCTTTTAAAATTTATCATTTGCTATCTTTGGATTAGGCAGAAGAATTGGACGTCACACTTCGTCAGTTACCCACTCCCACTGAGGATCAAGTTGACGCCATTAACGTGCTATTGATGTGTTTGGTGAACGAAGTTGGGTTGATGGATGCGGATGTTGCTATAAGGCGGAACATCGTAAAGGAATTAAACAAGAACTTGCTTGATCATTTGCCAGGTCCCGATCATTGTTTATGACGCCTTTAATCGAATTAGAAATATTGCTTATTATTTGGTCTATTTTAACAGAAGGTTGCAAGTTGATGCTATATGGTTCTTCAGAGAGTGGTGTGGGATTAAAAGGTAGCCTTGTTGACATTGATCTTTTCGTTACATCTGATGCAAACATAAATCCTGCACAAGCCTTGGTGTGTGCCCATGATGGAATACTACAAAATTCTTTAGTTTATGAGAATGTGAAGACGGACTGGGGGGCAGAGTGGCCTGTAATTTACTTTGTACATAAAGCCACACTTCTTCATTGTGTATTGGGTCTTAACTGTAGTGACGCTTGTAAGACATCTCGTTTAATAAGAAATTACGTCCAAATGGACAGAAGAGCTCATATTTTATGCACCGTTTTTCGTTATTGGGCAAAAGTAGGTTAATAATATATTTGTCTTTATTAATCGTCATTGAATCTTTTCTATAATGATGATCTGTCCGTTTAGGAATGTGGCATGGACAAGCAAAAAGAAGGAACATTACCACCACATGCTTTTGATCTAATGGTCATCTACTACTTGCAACAGCTAGACATACCAGTTCTACCAGTTCTACATGGCATGAGTAAAACTGATGTATATTTAGAGGCAGAACAAGCTGCCAAATGCTGGAAGACCAAAAATGAACAGTCTGTTGGCTTTCTATGGGTGGAGCTATTTAGATATTATTCACTGATTTATCCAAGCAGTGGCCTTATTATTTCAATTCGAGAAGGTAGTCCAGTAACAGTGACAAAGCGAAATTGGAGAGGTCAAAAATTAGCCATTGAAGGTAGTTTTTAGTAATAATTTTCGACTTCCAATTGCAGTGAGTTCTCTTGCACTAATACAATACTCTGTTTTCAGACCCATTTTTATTCAAGCGCAATTTAGCTCGCAGTGTCTCATCACGGAAAGTTTACAATTTCATATTATCGTGCTTTAAACTGACTTTCAAATACTTTGCTGTACCTCAAACAATAAATGGGCCGTTGTTTGATCGAATTCCTCGACCGGTTTCTCAGATCAGTGGACGTGAATTAGAAGTTCGATCGCCTACTAAAAATTGTTCATTTGACAGCAGCATCGGGCAGGAGGCCAATGAACAAACGGCACAAATGTCCGACAATGAAAGAAGACTAGAGGACTTTACGGAATGTATGAAGTGTGAACAAAAATTGGAAAATATATCGACGGAAAGTAAACTGAAGCTAGAGAAAGATGGTATCTTTTCCGATCATAACGAAGGTGACAGTACGATTGGGGCAAATGATAGTCGTCCACACATGCAAAAGGAAGAAGAAACTTGTGCACATGTTGAGGACGAACAATCTAAATCTCTAAGGACACTTGACATTATTGACTCATCTGATTCAGGAAACGAAGCAGTTAGTTCAGACGAATATGATGGTGAAAACATAAATGCGATTGATACACTGAAGGTTTCCAGTGATTTAAATCTGGAAAAACATGACGAGGATTCTGAAAGGAACACACTTGTTAAAGCAGACATATCAAGCAAACAGAAGACAAAATGTAATCTGTTATTGCCAACCCCACCAAAGATTAAAGAGCTTATCAGTGGCATGAGGAGAGATGATTTCGCATACACATTTAAGTGGCATCTTTTAACTGGAGGAAAGGTTTGTGGACGTTTGATAAAAGCACTCTTGTAACGTTTGTGTTGAATAAGAACGGATGTATATTTTGTCCGTTGTAATGGTATTCAGAAGCCGATCATTGAATGCAGCATTTGCCAAAAAGAGGGACATTTGAAGCACAACTGCCCAGAAGATCAACTGCCAGAATTATGTCCACTCCCCCCACCAACTCGTAATTTTATTGACGCTATCACTCGGGCTTGTTTTCGAATTGAAGGTTGGCGATTTTTCTTACCTATCATGTCAATATTTTTTTTTATTTACCTGGTGTATTTTTTTGTGCTGTAGCAACTTTCAAACCCAGTGTGTACGAATTGCAAAACCGAAGAAGTATTATTAATGAGTTGAGAGATTTTATCTCAAATACATACCCTGATGCGCACTTAGAGCTTTTTGGATCTTCGTGCAACGGATTTGGCTTCAAAGGGAGCGATCTCGATATATGTCTAACCTTTAAAAATAATGAAACAGGAGAGGTTGTTATCGGTAGTTCTTATAATTTTTTATCATTATTCAATGGGTGGTATTCCATGTAGTTAATCGAAATAATGTAATTTCAGGGGCTCAACATTGTTGATATAATTACAACTTTAGCTGAGAAACTAAAAAAGTGCAAACACGTTTATCAGGTCATTGCCATAGCGACAGCTAAAGTGCCCATTGTTAGATTTACACATCGCAATACACGACTAGAATGTGATATTAGTTTGTACAATGCGCTGGTTAGTATTGTTGTAGAATTTTATAGATAAGTTGTTTTGGCTATTTTTTCCAATTATAATTGATTGATAATCAAGGCACAGCACAACACAAGGATGCTGCATCTTTACTCACAAATTGATCGACGAGTTCATGTATTAGCGTACACTATGAAATATTTTACAAAGGTGACTTTAGCTTTCGTTTATTTTCTTGTAATATTTTAAGTTAGATACTGAAATCCATGATTTTTTTCTCAGTTGTGCGGAATAGGGGATGCCTCTAAAGGAAGCCTTTCGTCTTATGCATACAACTTGATGGTACTTTATTTTCTACAACGTACGCAACCTCCTATTATTCCTGTGTTACAAGAGGTGTTAATGAATTAAATAATTACATTTTTTATTGCTTACAAACATTCTTAATTTGTAATTATGCCTTCGCTTCAGTTGTATGATCGTACGTTGGATAGTTCTCCAAAAATCCTTGTCGATGGATGGAATGCATGGTTTTTCAACGACCTAAATCGTCTTGTGAGTATTTTCTTCAAGCTTAAGACTTAGCATATGAAATTAACCATTTTTACATAATAATTTTTCTGAATTGCACTAGGATGAAATTTGGCCACATAGAGGCAAAAATAGGGAAAGTATTGGTGATCTGTGGCTTGGACTCTTGCGGTTTTACACTGAAGTATTTGACTTTAAGAAACACGTAATCTCAATACGGCAATTGAAACCACTTACGCGATTTGAAAAACTTTGGAATTCAAAATGCATTGCCATCGAAGGTTCATTTCTTTTAGTAAATTTTTCATTGAGTTGTTGTTAGATAGAATACGTTATAATAAAGTGTAATAATCAAATTTATCACGCAAAATTATAGATCCATTTGAGCTCAGTCACAACCTAGGAATGGGGGTTTCCAGAAAAAGTGAGTTTTCATGTATAATAGGCACGTAATGAGCCATCTATTTGTAAATCCAATGGTATTTGTTTTTTTAGTGAATACATTCATTATGAAGACATTCATTTATGGACGATCTGTTTTCGGTCACTCAATATCTGCTTTACCTCCAGGATATAGAACCATTGAGGTATAAAGAATGGTGAATAAGGGAAATTATTAGACACTAGAAATTTTTAAAGAAATTTATCCTCTGTAGGAATTTTTGTTCGACCCTCGTTTGCTGACTGATGGTCCACCACCAAATGACCGCTGTTGCAGAGTATGTGGTTGCATTGGTCACATAGCAAGAGATTGCCCTAGGAGGAGAGGAGCTAATAGCCGTTTGAATCGCGAGAATGAAAATAAATCCAGGCATATGAATGACGTTTCCGTGAATGCTGGGAGGCAAGCGAAGTCTGCCCCACCAGGTAATTTTCCAAAGTTACAAGACATTATAATGTTATGCAATCAGTGTTAAATGAATGATTTTCTTTTGTTGTTTGCAGAATCAATGAAGCATTCGCCAACAACTATTTCAAAGATGGAGAACGTTCCACCAATTCATTCCAAGTCACAGCAATGGAGACATCAATCAAGTCACGTTTCAAAGCAAAACGGTCCTCCAGGCACACCATTAAAAGTTCTGACATCACCCATTCCAGTTACCACGAATCGTAGTGTCCCAGAAAATCCATCCATGCTTTTATATCCTTATGTTCAACGGAATAATAATGGTGCTTTATCAAAGAGCAAAGAAGAGGATATTAACCACTGTAAAAGCCCAGTGCCTTCTGCTCAAGGAGACGCATTGGTGGATAAGATGATCCATACAGGAGATATAAATAAGACGGCCTCGGACGTTCGTATACCTACTGTCATGAATAACTGTCACACTAGTTTCAGCAATGTGCCTTCCCCATCCTTTCCGTCTAATCTCTCTCTATTTTTGGTCCCCAACCGTGATGATAAAACCAGCAAGACTAACGTTTCGTTTGGGCAACAGAACACACGTAGTCCTTTCGGTTTAAGCCCTGATCTCAAATGTCCTTTAAATGCTTCAACTGCTCACGTTGCCCATGTTTCGGGTATTACTCGTCAAGTTTATTCGTCGACATCTTTACCTTCCTCTTCTAGACGTTCCATACAGCAACTACCTGAATCAGAGCTCGCATTGAAAGGACGTTGGCCTGTACAAAATGCCCCTCCGCCATTTGTTGTTCCGTCTTCACCTCAGCCAAATTCTCAATGCTTTTCATCGTTACCTGACGCCCGATCGAATTCAACAGTATACACGTCAAGATCAGCAAATCTGATAGGTGCTCCTGGTATCACAAGACCTCCTTTAGTTCCAGCTTTAACTTCTCAAGTATATTATCGTCCTACAAGATCCTATAAAATTGACCAAAATGTAGTAAGGCCTTTTCCAGGACCCAATATGGTCTCTTCTCCTTTACCACAAGCTCTAATTGGTCTTGATAAAACGCTCCAAAGTCCTTTGCTTCCAACACCACGACATAACGATATTAGCCCATCCAGGCGGGGAAATTGGCTGATTGCCGGTAATGTTGCACACCCACAAACACTTGTTTAATGCTTGTAAAATTTGGGACATAATAATTCTAAATGCTTTACTATTTTACAGACAAACCTCAGGGGGTGCCAGCGAGTTCACTTCCTCCTCCTTCAAGATGACCACTAACAAATCGGTGAACCTTTCAAGATGCTAATGTAGCAGAATTGCAATAATAATCCCTTTCTCAAGACAATTTGAATCGATTTTTGGAAGTAACCAACCACTGTTATGACGAGAGTAAGGTGAAAATTTTCTAAATGGATCTTATGAAACTTGTGTATCACGTGGCTAGATGGTATAACACTTTTTGGTAAAAAAAAAAAGTTTGTCATCGGGATAGGGAATTTTTAGGATATTACAAGACGTTGCCATTAATGGATAATCACGTGTTGAGTAGGAGACTGACAGAATGACATTTCTTTCCTCTTTTCGTGCATATCTAGATTCGGTTTTATCAAGGTTTAGTTTGGTTTTGTTTTAATTGCAATGGAGATTTGAAAACGATTAAATTCTTCGTCTACTGAGTCCCTTTCAAATCTACTTTTATCAGTGTGGGGATTTTTTTAGTAATATTAATGCTGATTTTACTTTGTTGACAGGGATGATTATGGATAGACGTATTTCCCATACGTTGTAGTTTAAATGAATGCTGCTAATATTGCTTCTCAAATCCTGATCCATCAATTTTTTTTTTTGTTTGATGCATCATTAATCATGACTTCATTGATGGGTAGCTGTTACCCAAACATAGACAGCTTTCTTATTACTTTTTAAATGGTGACTGAAAATGAGGTCGGTAATTCAACTGTCTCGTATATGTTTTAAAAATTATAGTGTTATTAATATTTTAAATGAAGTATGAGGGCATAACATTTATGTACACTGTAAGATAATATATTCTACATTTCGGTACCGCTCGTATGTTGAATATTTGTTAATTTTACTTTAGAACGTTAGATGTAAAATTTAAGAGTTTGTCATTGGGGCTTTTAAATGGTAAGTAAATAATATTGAATGTGGAAGACTGAAAAAGACCATTTGTTCTTCAATCTGGCTTGTATAATTTAAGTAAAAATGTTATTTTATGCACCTAAATGCCCATTTGCCTGATCTTTCAATACTCTTATGAATTTCAAACAAATGTTGGACATGAGAACATGGATATTAACGTTTTTACTGGCGAACATCGTCGTCAAAATTGAATTGTTGCAGTGTTTCAGTTGCGAATGAGCTCTCTCCCCAGTCATGTTTACGAACATTGATTGATCCCTGTATAAAGAAGATATGCCGAGCATCAAAAGCATTCCTAAAATTACAGTAACTGAATGGTCTAATGTTCTAAGTGACCAACACCGGCGATAGCAACTGTTGTTATTAGTGTACAATATTTGTGTTTTAAAGTCAGCCATGAATCTGGAGCTGGTTAGGTCCAGTACAGGAATGCAAGTGGTTGGAAGCACCTGGAGCAGACGTGGCAGCAGTTTTTATGTAAGGATGTGGGGTGGACAGGGACCTGATGGGAGATAGGCGAAAGTGGAGGGCTAGAACCCGCAGGCCCGACCTTGCCATAGGCGGGATAAGGGTATGATGATGAAAGCCGTGAATGAAACCATTCTGGGAGTAAGGAGTGTGCTGGAAGAAAGACACTAGTGCCGTCTTAACGTATGTGCCCGCTGGGCCGCATCCTAATCTGTGTATGTCCAGTGACCATGTTAAAAATTATTCCTGTGACTGGCTGTCGTAGGGGGCCCTAGCACACTGCTTTGCCCAGGGGCCCATAATGCTGCCAAAAGACGGCACTGATGAAGCTGTCACTAAGTCGCCGCAAGGCATCCCCTATCAGAATGTACTCATAGACACTACATGTATATACACTAAATGAGTTGTTTTATTAATTAAATATTTAGCCCTATTCAAAATCACATCATCCCAATCACCTGTCATTGCTCCCCCCCCCTCGAAGTCTAATGGCAGCAAGCGTGACTTCTGAGCTTATGGTATGCAGATTCAGCCCATGCTGGGTACGACATACAGCACACTTCTTCTCCACAGAACCTTTTCTACATGATCATACTGTACGTGCAACACTTCCTTCTCGACCTTTGTATACGCCTCTGGCAGGGACATGCAATCGACTCCTTGGAATGAATCAAGCACCCAACCCATTAAGCCATTGAGACACACCTCCTAAGTTGTCTTTTAAATGTTATTGGTTATCCCATTCTGTACACGCAGTACAGTACAATCACTATAGTAACGGTGTAAAAAAAAAAGTCGCTGTAGGCAAGGTAAGCTGCTAGGATGCTGTTAGCTCTTGTAAGGTCAATTTCAAGGGACTTCCTGCCGAAAACCATCCGTGGCATTGTCAAGATATGTTCTGTGGTCTGCATTCTACGTTTAAATTTACAACCGTCGAGCGTCGCGATGTGATTGGATGCGTTCATAAAGCTTTCAATGACGCATGCGCATCAAGGAATTCGTTACTTTCAAAATATTTCGTCGCAAATATGGCCGTGTTATCGTTTTAAATGCTAGGCTCTTTTTTGGCGTAATTTGCATTTCGTGCACTTTTTTATTACAAAATTGACAGTTTGACTAATAGTCACTTAAATGAACAATTACTCACTAGTATGTTCTGTGACAAAATTTCATATTGTATCACGTCAGTATCGGACTCCACATAACTCCAAAATTTCAATATTGAGCTGATGGAGAAGCCCTCCTGTTACCAAGACGGTCTAGTGATACTGCTCTCTACAAACCATCTGAAGTTGTTGAGGACAGAATTTTGAAGAAAAAAATTAATTGGAACACACAAAAAAACGTTGATATATTACTAACTAGGGATGGAGGAATTTAATGAAGTTGTCATATGTTCAGCGACGTACATTAAAGGTGAGAAGATTTTCTTAGTAGCAACAAAATTAGAATGCGGTTATCGTACTGTATATTGTATGCCTAATGTTTAAAAGGGTATCTCAGTTTGTATGAATATGATAATGTAGATGAAAGTTGTTTCATACTATCACTTTTCATATTTTTCTGTTAAATTGCTACAAGTCTAACGATTTTATTTTCCAATAGCGGAGATGCAGCATCTCTGTAGTAGTGTTGTGTTCGATTGAATATCTTTGGAGTAATTGTTGACAGTCATATATTCATGAAAGTAGTTAGGGAACAGGGCACAGTGTATTAAAATGTCTTCCAAATATAAAATTTTTCTACTTTCCAAAAAGTAATAACAGGCATTTCATGTGGGCTAAACTATTTGTCGTTAATTCTTAATGGATTGATATTTTCCTCAGTCTTCAACTATATTAGAACCCGCTTAAAACTAACTCTATGAAGAAGGGGTACTGGAATGAAAATTTCAAACATGATGTGCCTTAGACATGCAGTGATCCGGCCGGGCAGAACCAATTGAGAGCCCTGCAGAAGCTCGATACGGCAAATGTTGTTAACTTGTACTATAATAAGGTGTTGTTTGTTTATAAATGTATTTATATATGTATTGTGAGTGTGCAATACTGTCGGAACTCGAATGACAGTAGGTGTGGCGGTCCAGTGTGATTCCTGTTGCTGTTGGACAGAAAGTTTGCGATGAATACAATGCATATAATTATTTACTTTCTGATAAATGTCTTTCATACGGCGGTTAGAATGATATCGAATGCATTGAATTGATAGGGTAAATTACCGGTGCGTTTCATGTGTTGCGAGACTTTAAAGTTGCCTACTTTCTCGCGGGTGATTAAAAGCCCTCTTGAATAATAATGACTATAAAAGCGTGGGCCACCATCATTGTTTTGACCTAATTCCTTTATATTCATATGCCCTGCTTAACCAGTTTTGTTTTAAAGTGTTGTGGGAATACTAGCAGTTGTTTGGCAGGCTCAAATAGTTGATCAGTTGAGAGAAATTTTGTTTGTTACTTTGAAGCTGTTGTAGACGTTTTGCTCTTCAGAATGTCATTTGGGCGTAGCATAATATATACTACACTTTTTGGTTTATAGTGATTCTTTTTTTCTTCCTACAGATTATTTCGTCCTTTTTTAGGCAAAGTATTTTGGAACCACTTTAAGCACCCTTTTTTTCTCAGGTGTTGTGTTTGCTAATCTGTTTCTCGCTATCAAGTAGGGCGGTAATACTACCCACGCAGGTTCTCATTTCGTCGACTTTTAACATATATTTTACAATTGCTAAATGAAACCACTTGTTTGATTAGAATGTACTAGCATAGCTGAAATCTTATCGAAAATTCTTTAATTACTACTTCCTACCTGAAGATAATACACCTACTTCAAATTCGTGACATTCTGCAGTTGTTTGTGCCTGGGGTGTTATTAAGGAAGTCAAATATACGTGTAGTTAGGGGCACTATGGTGTTTTTTTTTATATTGAAATGAATTCTCTAGTAGCAAAATTAGACATCAACTGCTAAACATATCTTGTAGATAAACACTTTTAATTCAATTTTCCCGTTTAGACCACAGTCATCTGGTAACTAGGCGTACACAGAAAGGAAAGTATTCGCCCTACCATCATCAGATAAGAGACTAACGAAAGAGTTACTTCACAAGTTTTGGTCTTGATTGCTAAAGCAGTGTTATTTATTGGAAGCTTCCGGGGCAGAGGAGGGCCAAAGTAGACGTGGGAGTCGATAGTGTGGCATGGGTGGGGACCTGGTGGAAGATTGGCGGGAGTGGAGGACCAGAACCCAAAGACCCGATCCTGCCATGTTTGATGATGATAGAGAACTGTTACCTGGTCCATTGATTCATTATCATTAGCTGACGGATGTTCAAATACACCCTTACTTGGCCATAGGTACGAAAAGAAATTTTAGCAAAGCAACTCGTTTTGCATAGAAAATTCGGAAGTAGCCTTAAAATTGAAACCATGAAACCATGATACCACGTATTCATGATCTTCCTGCAGGTCCCCGTGCAACTTGAGACGATTTTTATGCTTCAAAATTCCAATTTCAAATTAGTAGGGACTGAATAACTTCATGAAGCGATAGTAAAAGAGGGCGGAAGTAATGTGGGGGTGGCAGAGTGGAAAGATACAGGAGCTCAAATCTGTCCTTGAATGGGGTGGAGAGTGGAGATCAAGGGAGTGGGATCAAGTGGAGAGAGTTTTATCTCATCGGAGAATCCCAATTAAACTTAAGAGCAAATTCTACAAGATAGTGGTTGGACCAACTTATGCTGTACGTTGGTCAGTGTTGGGCATTGGCAAAGGGGAACATCTGTTCCCTGGCGCAACATCTGGGGGCGTCAAATTGATGTAACATTATTACGAATGAATTTCAAATTCCCTTGTGGCTCGCACCTTGTCAGGAGCGGGCGTGAAAATTAACTTTGTCCCAGGGCACTGACAGTCCTAACCACGCCTCTGGTAGCAGTCAGGCAGGCATGCATGCATGCGTGTATTAGTGTGGAGTAACAAGGGTGGATAGATGTTACGAGAATAGGAAACAGATTGTACAATAGGCCAAGGCACTGTGCAGGATGTACTGGGACCTGGTGAAGAACGGGGGGGATTGGAGCCAGACCTCGCAGACTAAATTTTACTGCAGGCGGAGTAAAAGTTTGATGATGCACTGAGTAGAAAACTCTTGGCCAGGGAGCACTCGTTAAATTCGTCCAAATAATGTTAATTACTACATTTGAACACATTAATTAAAAATCAGAGACTGAATTTCTAAGATATCTCGAAACTCTTTCCTCCCATTTCATCTGTTAACAGAAATGGTCGGCAAAACACTACCTGGTTCATCATCTGGACCTGATTCCTCTACTTGCTCTAGTCGCAATTGTTTACTGAGAATGGACAGTTAATTTTTGACTCAAAAACTGCATTTTAAATGATGGTGTCTTAGGCAGTCGTTTTCGCGACTTAATCGCAAAATGGTAGAAACATGGTTTTGCAATTTAATCCTTTTTCAGGGCCCGCTCTAAGGGGAGGCAACCCGGACATTTGTCCGGGGCACCATTTGGCTGTAAGTGTGAGAACAGAGCGCTGCTTCAAGGGGCGGCAATTTGTCTTTTTGCACGGGGCGGCATAAGTGCTAGAGCAGGCGCTGGACCTTTTAGATTATTCGCTGTGCTTCTTTCCGTAATATTATTAGGGTCAGGAGCCTTAACATCAGGGTAACTAATATTGATGTCCAAGTTTTGCGCTATATACCAGTTAGACCGGTGTTGTGGTGATATCGTGCCATGGCCCCAAAAACATTCCACAGTTTCTCATGAAACTGTAAGCCATAGACTCTAGCACCCGGCAATAAGGGACCTATCCAAGTGTACTGCTCATCCTTTCATCATCCTGTAACCTGTCTACTGCCCCTGATACGTCAGTGACGAGTCATCACTATCCTCCTCGTCCACAGTCCCATTCATGGAGGCCTGCATGGAGCTCGTACATCTCACCGTGTTTTAACTTGGGTTGCAAAAACAGGATCCTGTCCCATGCTCTACCTTAGGTGGACTGTAGAAAAGTTGAACCTGTGAGAGTCGATCGTTTGGAAGACTACCATTGGGCTAATGAATGCAGAGTTTATTACAGTATTTCACTTTTATTGATGTTCCGCGAACACCTCGTTTAATGCAAGCTTCGCGATTGATTTAGAATGATATTGCCATGCTAATTATCGTTTGACACAGAAATTATTCATATATCAAAAGGTGGCTATTGCATAATCAATAATGACAGGATGTGCAGCATTATCCACTCATTTAATTCCCTTCAGACCTTGAAAATTGTGATTGTTAAAATATTGGAAGTATTGCTTTTATTCTCAGCTTCCACTTTAGAGTGTACGTATGTATTTGCATTGTTCCATCATCGTGCAGAGGTGGTACGCATTTAGACCATCATCTGTCATGGTTGCTATTTGAAAGCTCTCATTAAAGTGTGTACCCACCCAAAATATCTTAAGGTGGCCACACACGATCGATCCAAATGACCCTGCGCCGATCCAAAATTCACCGTGTTGTGGGAGAACTCAGATGGATTGTTGTGAATCGGCAGGCCCGACTAGATTTTCGTCCAGTCCAAAATCCACGACATCGAGGCTCGTCCTTACCGTGTGTGGGAAATCCCCTTGCCAAATGGAGTCGGGAAACCTGCTGGGGCTCTAATGACCTTGTAGTTGACGGGCCCTAAACACCAACAAACGAAAACAAACTTCGGTCTGAAATCAAACCTCAAATCAGAAAGTATGGCCTCCTCTAGCAGCCCCGTCTGTGGCAATTACCTAAAATAGTATTAATTTTCACAAATATTTTTTGGAGAGGGCGGATTTTGGGGGGAGCGTCTTAGCACCGGCTCTACATATACCGGTATTCGCAATTTGTAGTTGAGATTTGTAGTTGATTCACAGATGTACACTTGTTGATGACATAAAGCAAACCGTCTATCTCCCACAAGGTCCCCGTCTACTCCACACACACTACCTTATCCTTACGTGCAACCTGCTCCCACGTCTGCTTTGTCTTCCCCCTTCCCCGGGTGCTTTCAACCGCCTGCATTCCCGTAAGGACCTAACGAACTCCTCCTCTCTTCTCATGTTCAAACCACCTCAATCTGCTCTCCCTCATTTTTTTTTCCGCGATGTTCCCCATCCCCACGCTACCTCTAATATACTCGTTTCTAATTCTATCAGCTCTCGACACCCTAGTATTACTACATTACTCTTAGGTCCCATTCTTTTGGACAGTTTTGTTAATTTTTGGGTGTTAGCCCACTCAAATGACACACTTTTGCAAGATTTCAAAATACTGTATCGCTCTGAAATATTGCATTTGATAATTGCACATTTCTTGATGAAGCTTAAGTCACAAAATTTCACGTGGGTTGCGGTCCGGCTGTCCCTTATCTCACCTTTTGCAGGGTCATGTCTGGTCCTCCACAGTGGGAGGTCTCAGCTTTCAACTTCCTCTCAAGTTTATTTTGATCTACCTCCAACTTGTCTGCGCCGCCTCACCTGCATCCCTGCAATGGTCCTAACCACTCCACCCCTTCTCAACTCTTTCCGCTTGAGCTCTCATCCATTCTTCCATCCATCTTTCTTTTATACTCTTCTGCTTGTCTTAGACAAGAGTTTCCCAGTGGGGTCGGTACAGGTATCTTAAGGGTTGTTGAAAGTTTCAGAGGGCTCAATGGATCCCAAAAGATCATTTGGGGATAGGATTAGCAAATCGAATATGATTTCTGCATGCGTAAATATTTTTATACTGCCACGATTTAATTAATTTTATATTGTCTGTAAGGATATGGTAATGTGTGGGGTGGACGGGGACGTGGTGGGAGATAGGAGTGGAGGACTAGAACCCGCAGAGCCGACTCTGCCACAGTCGGGATAAGGATATGTTGATAATGATTTAATTAATTGTATACATGTCAAATGATGTAAGATGTTAAACGCTGCCTAACCTTTCCGTCAGTAATTCACAACGAAATACTGGTATAATGTTATGAAGGGAGACACGATAGTAACCACAGTTTTCCGGAAATTGTAAGAGGTCTATGTATGAAAAATGTTTAAGATTTACCTTGAGAGATTGAAAGGATCCACAGGAGGGCAGCAAGAATTGTACTTCACAGGTTTTCTCGCAGGGAGAGTGTGTCTGACATGATTAGGGTGGGAGACACTAAGTCAGAGGCGTGTATCTCACAGCATTAGTCATTTTATCAAACTTCTGCTGATGGGGTGTAATGGACCTCTGGTTGGAAGTGCGTCACTGGCTGAGTATAAGGGGAGAATGGATCATTCATAGAAATTAAAGGAGATAAGGGCACAGACTCTTACTAATGGTCTTTTTTTTTTACCAAGGGCCATTCGGCATTGGAATACCCTTAGAGAGGACAAAGTGGAGGGCTTCCTAAAAGGAGAGGCCACCATTGCAAATATTGTAGAGGGCCACAAGAATTATAGCTTAGGGTTTTAGGAGGTTTAGGGTACCATAAGTAAGAATGAGAGTTAGTGTCTCCACTGCCAAATTTGCCAAATAACGCTGTTTGCAGTGTAGTGAATTGGAATTATACTGAAAATGGGATTGCTAAAGAAGGAAGAAGGTGCATACAAGTCCCGAACCCTCACCACTTTTTAATTAAATGACCTTTTTTCTTTTAGATCGTCTGTACTTCGCTACTGTGAGACCATCCTTCAAGCCGAGATCCACGCCGACCATTCACTATTTTTCTATTGATGATGAACTGATTTATGAAAAGTAAGCGGAATAACTTTTACGGAACTACTGTACTTCCTAAATTGACAAATTTTGAAATGTACTATCATGCCATACAAATAAGTTAGCATCACTTAGTCCTCGTTATTACTGTATACAGATTTCTTTTTTTACAATTCATGTGAATCGTTTTCCTAGAGTACGTCCTTGGTTTCATTCAAAAACGCGTAGACTATTAAAGCATCAAGTCGTTTGGATTGGAACTTTGGGTGTTTTCATCTTATTTAGTTAGACAGCAATTAATTGACGTAACATTAATCAAATAAATGCGTTTGTAATTTTGTCAAGAAAATGATGTTCTCATTGATATGCAGTACGTAGCCCCTCCCAAGTAATAGCTTTATTCAAATTTAACTTTTGCTTTCTAAGAAAGTGTTAAAATTGTTTTGACAAATGTCTGTGGATGGCTAGTGGGACAGCCTTGACTTTTTCATCCCAGTGCACCTTGTTCCGCCCAACACCACACCTGCTTTAAGTAGGTATAATTGACGTAAATAGGCGGATAAAAATTGAATGTTAAATAAAATAGCAGCGGTCAAAATAAACAATCCACCCGTAATAGTGATATCCGCCATGGCGTCTTAGTAGTTTTTAGCGGAGGGCACAGTTGATCCTAGAAAAAAAAGAATTTCGTCCTTAGACATCCTCCGCACTATTTATTATTTTATGCTGTTTTTTTTAGTTTCTATGCAGATTTTGGACCTCTGAATTTGGCTATGCTTTATCGTTATTGCTGTAAATTAAATAAGAAATTAAAGGTGAGTTGTGCCAGATTATTAAAAGCGATGACAGCGTGTTTATTTACTGTACATTGAAATTGAAGATGTTTCGAAATCCCGGTTTCATGGATATAGTTTGCCATCTTTTGAACAATATTTGGCATGTTATCATTACCATGTTTAGAATCAGAAAGCATTTATAGGTTAAAATCAGACAGGGTGATCAAAGTTTGATGGAGAAACTTTATAATGAAGTTGCGTTCTGATATCGTTTGATATCAGATTCCTAAAGAACGACCCCCTGTGACAGAGCATTTCTTTTTTATGCGGAAAGGGTTTTCTTCCGTATGTATGATGATGTACCACTCACTTGGTTCGTACCAGAAAGAAACCTTCATTTTCAGCCAACGTGAGGCCTGTGATACATGAGCCCCATAGACTATAGCAGTTGAACTCCCAGGCCACTGACTTCTTTGGCTACCTGGCAACTTGATAGTAGATATCATTATCTTTAATTTAGAAATGTTTTGACCTGTTAAACTAGTGTTCCACCTCCTGAATTTTGGAAGTTGTTCATTAGGATGATGGATTAATTTAGGGAATGGAATCGGATTAAGTCGGACTGGCGACGTCCATCGTGTGGTAGAACTCGTGATAAAGCTGTTTGCTGGAAATGGCTAGATAAACTGCATCCATCTTTGATGAGTTAGTGGCATTTATTTGCGTGTCACCCTTCGCGTAGTGTCTGTGGTGACGTCTTTATTTCTAACATGTTTAATTCTCTCATTAGTTGACTGATCTTGAGCACCGGAATACGCTCAAGGCCACCAATAAAATGAATTTGTCTTTTTTTTTTTAGTCGTATTCCTTGGTTAAGAAGAAAATTGTTCATTACACCACCACTGATTGTCAAAAACGGGTTAATGCAGCTTTCCTCATTGGTTCATACGCAGTGAGTTTTAACTTTTCATTTAGCTACTATATGTGCTTCATATCTGGACTCGAATATTGCATGATAAGTACTTCGTTTGTTTAACACTTCATAGATCATTTATTTAAAAAAGACTCCTGAAGAAGCCTATCGTCCATTAGTTGGGGGTAACTCTCCTTCATTTGTTCCGTTTAGGTAAGTTTTTGTGCATTTTTTTTCTAATAATGGGACCAAAACAGATTTGTTTTCTGATTTAAAAAATGTACTAACCATGTGTTGATTACCATTGAACAGGGATGCTTCCATCGGCATTTGCACTTACAATCTTACTCTTTTGGATTGCCTGCACTCTGTCAGTAAGGTATGAAATATATCATTGCTTCTTAAATACTTTTCTGTGACTAAATTCTTTGCCCCGCCCACAATATTGTTTTACACACATCAAGGAGCGTTTCCTTTATTTAACCGTATCCAAATTCATTCTAGTAGAACTCTAAAATTGTACTAGGATGTTATTGGAAATTTTGTTAAGTTATGTATTACGAAAAGATATTTCAAAATATTTTTCTATTCACTGCACCTGTGATTTCATGAAGAAGTTCTCAACATTTTGTTAAAGAGCGGCTTATTGCGTTGGGCACACCAGTTCTCGTCCGATCACTGAAGTTAAACAATTAGGGTGGCCGCTTGGGAAAACTGGGTACTGCTAATGCCCAATAATCATCACATTCGTGTAGTGTCTGTGCAGTCTCTGCACTAAAACTATACAGTGGACGGCGCTCTAATGACCTTATAGTTGAAGGACCCTAAAACACCAACCAAACAAAAAAACGTTTTGTTCTCCACTGACACAGTAAATATCACTCTATTGTAGTTTTCTAATGTTTTTGATTGTAAATTATGCAGGCATCATCGTGCGGATTCTTCGACTTTGGCACTTTTGATGTTGAAGAGTACGAACATAATGAGGTGTGCATCGTTTTGTTTTTAATTTTTTTTCATAGTTATGTACTATATCTCGTCAACTAATCTTGTAATACATTGGTTTTAGCGAGTCGAAAATGGTGACTTGAATTGGATTATACCTGACAAATTTATTGCTTTCTATGGTCCTCATTCCAAAACAAAAATCGAGAATGGTAAATGATGATTCCTTGTTTTTTTTCCTGACATGATAACTCACTATCGCCGAATGTACCCAATGCCTAAATTTTTTTACCCATAAAATGTTGTTGACTCTTACGTGTTATTTTACCTTAATCCACAACACATTTCAGGTTGTGGACGATTGCGAATGGCACGTCATATAACTGCACCACGTATTGTATTATCATAATTTTTAAATGGAGATAAACTATTTTCAGGCTACCCTCTTCATGCCCCAGAGGCTTACTTTCCATACTTTAAAACTCATAATGTGACGATGGTAATTCGTTTGAATAAAAAAATGTACAGTGCCAGAAGGTTTATTAATGGCGGTTTTGAGCACACAGATTTATTTTTTGAGGATGGCAGTACTCCCACCGATGGTATAATGAGACGATTTTTAGAAATATGTGAAAATACTAAAGGTGCCATTGCAGTTCATTGTAAAGGTAAGAATAAAAAGCTGATGTCTGGTGAGTGGCGTAGGTGGGGGGACGGGACCTGACCCCGGGGGGGAGGGGGGGGGGGGGGGCGAAATTGATGTTAAAAGGGGTTGAGAATGGTACTGAAGGTGTAGAGGTTGATATGGGTAAATATTTGGATGTTAAATTGAATGTTATTTCAAAGGTAGTTTATAACTTTTAACATTTTTTTGCAGCTGGATTAGGACGCACTGGTACTCTGATAGCTTGTTATATGATGAAACATTTCAAATTCACGGCAGCCGAATCAATTGCTTGGATTCGTATCTGTCGTCCTGGTTCCATTATTGGACAGCAACAGCACTGGTTAGAAGAGTGAGTTGCCATGCGAATAGTTTTTTTTTTCTATTTAGTAGCGAATTTTATTTTTGTAACAGCTGTGTGTATAATGGTGCATTTTATCATCCTATAAAGGAAACAACCTTATCTTTGGTTACAAGGGGACATCTTCAGGGCAGAAAAAGACAACAAAAACGCTTTTGAAAATTCATCCATTGAACACACTCAACAACAAATTCAAAATGGTCTCAACGCCAGTTTTACATGTAGGAAGCGTCCATGTCCTACCACACCTTCAAGTAAGGTGAATCGTAGGGAACGGTGTGCCCTTCTTTCTTCTGGGTCCATTCCTTCTCCATTGGGTCTCCCTCCTTCACCAACAGGGAAATGTTCAGTTGTGGCGTCTATTTTAATGGGAGTTGATGGTATAAAGATAGACGATGAACAAGACGTCGTAGTGAATAACGAAGATCACCAAAACAAACTTATTGAGGTAAATGATTATCAAGTGTTGTTGGCGTGTTGTAATGCGCTTTAAGGCGTTTACGATGGACCACACTCCTCGGTTTTCTTATACACAGGATGAAGATAATGGAGTCAGCGATGAACTTAATGTGACACAAGGTGACAAGCTTAATTGGATTAAAGCCAATCGTCAGCAAGGTCGTGCCTCATTTCCTGGAGTAGTAGTAGTTGGAGGAGGAGGACCATCATCATGCTCTCGGTATGTATTGCTATGAAATGATAATGGATTTTATTTAGAAATTCGTCTTAGCTAAAATTTCGTATTTTTATTTTGACATCTTTTTCAGTTCTTTAGGTCGTTGTAAAGCTAGTTCACCAAGAAGTCGCCCTTTGAAACCAGTGACAAGCCCAGCACATACTGTTCTTTCTCCACTGGAGACTTCGAAGTTAACTAGTACTACAGTGGTAAAGCGAACAACTAGGAATCAATTAAATAGTAACAGAACCGTGAATGGAAATGCCAACAATGTACCAGCCAAAAGGTATGACATTGAATTAAAAACACGAGTGGATTAGTGTCGTTATAGATTGCTTTGGCTAATATTAACTTTTTTCCTTATACGCTTTATACAAAATTAGCTTTTCATAGCAGCGCCTACCCATGTAACTGGTTTTATAGAAAATGTGTGGTGCCCCTGCTCTTTGTGAAGTTTTAAAATCAAGCATCTTTATTATTATGCGCTATCTCTCATTCCTTGTACTTTGCATGAGGTGTATTTAGATTTTTCTGGTTTAACTTTTTCCAATATCGTTCTTCGCTACACTAACTTTTTTAGCTTGTGCAGTTGGTTTGACTCTTCTGAAGCGTCAACTGCCATTGTGGACTGGGAGGACTTATGTGTGTCGCCCCAGTGCTTAAATCATCGCTTCAAATCAGTCAGTGGAAAGCAACTTCATAGCCAACCATCTCTTCACCACCGCCGCCACAGAAAAGGGCTCTCCACAGCACTTTTAACTCCTGCTTGTTCTTCTTGCCTATCTGGTACTGAAACTAACGCCACTGGACAGTCTAGCACGCTTATGTGTTCTTCCAGCAGATACTACCTTCGCACGCCTGTGTCTCCTACAAGTAGATACTATCTTCGCTCACCTGCTAGTACTAATACTGATATCTCGAAGTAAGTGAGCCTGACGAACTGATTTCATAGGCATATAAATTGTAGAAACCGACGTTGGCAGTGCATTTGCCTATTGAGTTTGAAGTACATAGGTTCGCCCCCTCCTCCTTCGAGTCGAGGTCACTAATTTTCTCTTTTTAACCTTCCAGTAGTCTCGCTCTGGAAAAACATAAATGATTGCAATGCACCTGACAGATGCAATATTTAAAATTATGCCAAAAATTGTTTGTGCAATTACTATTGGGGTTTTGAAATGGGGTTGTGACCCATAGAATTAATGGGGGGTGGTTTGAAGTGGTTCCCCCATTAGTTTTAACGCAGTTGTAAATTGTCCGAGCGTCCCTCACGCCCTTGGCATTTGTCCCGTTGCATTGCTATGACTAATGGAACAAGGCGCCTCGAGAAATCCGACATTTAGAAAAGGCCCCACCACTCAGAGAATTGAGGGAACCCCCACGGCTATGAACATTTTAAATGACCGAAAGACTGCATGGCAAGGAATTACAGTACCTCAGAAATTTTCCGCCTAGGTTTGCCTGCCCCATGAGCCGCTTGTGTGCAGCATAGATCCCTTCAGCTTCTCAGTGGAGCGAGGCTTTTTTGCTTTATTTTTTTTTTTACATTCTACAACTACTTGTTCTGCAAATTTGAACTTGTGTGGCTAAGCAACTCACTTCTTTTTTTTCATGAGTTGTAAGTTGTTAATAATTGTTCATTTAATGACTTTCAGTACTCGTTCTGTTGCGCTAAGTACTAAAGCAACGATGATGAGATGACGATTTCCGGCACATTTAAATATATCCTGTGGCATAGCTGCTGATTGCCACTTGGAAGGTGTTGTGTGTGCAAAGACCAAAGTCGTTTTAAGAGCATCATCATGGCAGTGTTGTTAACGAAAGACAAATGAGAAGATTATGGTATGATTCATTATATGAGATTGTATGTATGTAGATTGTCAAAGAAATTTCGAGTCAGTTTCTAAGGTTATCGTCATCGTCGTCTCCTCCTCTATGATGTGTTGTCCCATTCTCAAACCAGGATGATTCCTCGTTGAGAGAGAGAGAGTGAGAGAGTCGTTAATTTCAGTCTTTCATGATCCGTCCAGTGATGATATTTGTGTTCAACAGTGTTGTAGGAAGAAACGATATCAACCACATAAAAACCAAACACATTTAAAAGTTACCATCACTAGTGTTGTAAACGCAAACCCTGAGGTTAGTTTTTTTTTTCATTAGTGTTAAGAAGAAATGTGATGAACAAAGCAGAACTCGTTGAAGTTGTCCAAAATGTTGAACCAATTCACAATATATCATCTTCTACATATTTTGTGACGACGTGTTTTTAAAATATTGTGGTTATGATGTGTGTGCTTTTGTAGTGATGCATTTCCCTTCATTGAAATGTTGGCAAAATTTTAGCATGCCTGCCAAACATTTTTAGATAAAATATGGACGCGTTAGTGAGGTTTGCATTTTTTAAACAAACAAACAAACATTTTGCTGTTCTTGAATAGCTAAGTAAGAAATGTGAAGAATGACAGCTATGACATTATGAAATTTGTTATATATGTATTGTGTCGCCGTTAACTTTAAAATATGGTACATATACTGTACCTGTAGATAGATAAATTTGTATATGCAGCGTTATTATGGGAGCTATCTTGCTTAAAAATTTAAGAATATGTTATGCGTTGGAGGTATTTCACCTACTTTAATTTTAAACTCCCTAAGCTAGATTTAAACTATTGATAGTAGTAATATTCACACATTGTGATTAATTTCAAGCAGTAATTGGTATGTCCCTTACTAAAGTCCCCCCCAAAGGAAGGAATTTTGGTATTGCTTACTTTTAATAACGGTGAAGAAGAGCACAGGCAGGTGGTGCGTTATTTAAAATGAACTTGTTTCGATAACCTGACCTTCGAAACGACTGGCTAAATTGTGGAGTTTTTATATAACATTACTTAAGATACTGTATGTGATGTGACACTTGATCTCGTGGAGTTTGAAATTTCCTGTTTTTTAGCATTTCCTCCATGAAACGGTGTCATTTTAAACCTTGTGACAATGCTTGTCCCTAATTATGAACAATTTAATACTTTTTATAAGATTTATATTGTATTGGCGTGTTCTGTACATGACGTGTATCCAATTGATACGCGTTTTTGCAGTAGCCGAGCTAATATCGTGATTGAATATCGCACTGGTTTACATTTGCGGAGTTTTTGTTAATAAATTTTCAAGTACATTATTCGTTAGTTTGTTTATCGGAATTTATTTTGCAGTGTTGTTCAAACGGCACTGGGTAAGTGATTGCAGTTCATTCTAATTGGGAACTAATGTTCTCCAAGACCCCCTGCAGTGATATTCTATTCGACAGACAGTCGTTGCAATATACTGTAGCTAGAGAAGGTTATGATTTAAACTCGTAACCGAAGCAAAAGCAACTCCTAACCTTTTTCTCGCAGTCTATAGCAGGGTCGGGTATCCCTCTTGTCCCTCTGAATGGACACGAGGGCGATCATCTATTGGACAGTGTTTTGACGCAGCCGGTTGTCGACCAAAGCTGCAATTCCTATCCTGATTTATCGTCGATATACAGTACTGTTCGTTTGGGGCACTCTACCGACGTCAGGGGGGGGGGGGCAAGCTCCTACACCTGGAATTGTAGCTTCATCTACCCATTGCATAGTAGAGGGAGTTCTTTGACGTGCAAATGTCATCGTAAACCACACGGGGCGTCGGGTTTTACTTTTCGTCCGAAAGAAGGCACACTCGGGGTCTCTTTCTCTTTCTCGCTTGAAAAAAAAGCCAACCCATCTCGGTCCAATATCGAACCTGACGCAGTTGCCGAGCGTGTTACCCACTACGTCATTTAAACTCCTAATAAACAGTTATAAATGTTACCACAATTAAAATCTGCAGTTTAATTAGGATTTCGGAGACTTTCCTCGGTGACGAAGGGAGTAGCGTACTCGATTTACTGCGCCACCAACAGCTCCAGATTCGATACTGGATTGAAGCAGGTTGATTTCTTTCTGGCGAAAGGGGCCCCGAGTGGGCCTTCCTTCGGATGAGAAGTACGATGGCACATGCACGTAAAAGAACCCTCTCTATTACGCAAAGGGTGGATGAGGCAAAATTCCCAGTAGTGGACATAATGGAGGGAAAATTTGCAGCACCCAACGTTCTTCAGAGGGGCAAAATGTGTACCCAACACTGCCATAGGCGGGGAAAAGGATTAGGACTTGCTTGAGACTATCGTCCACAGTTGTCGGAGGCATTCGTTATGTTGACGGAGAGTTGACACCAAATCAAAATTCCTGGTTCCCGGCTTTAAACCAACTGCAATAAAGTCAATACAAAAAATAGGTTCGGATTAGCTGCAATTGATCAAGTTAACACTGAAATAAAAAATGAAGTTGAATGGTCTCGTGATAATTAGTCTTTCCTAACACATTGTGTGAATTGCCCTCAATATCGAGTTTTGTTTGCGGCGCTCCGACGCACGCTGTAAAATTGGTCGTCAGGCGTTCGATATCAGTGCGTATGGTATTTCGAAATTTCTTGTAACAAGATGGTATGTTTATTTTAGTAGTAAGGTGAATTGTTTCATTTAACCGGTGTTTAACGAAGCTATTGCTCGTCTTGTGTAATTCAACTGATACTTGTATGATAGTCCCATATTCAGGAATTCTACATGTATTTTCTATTTCAGAAACCGCTACTTCTTCACGGACATGAACGTACTATCACACAAATCAAGTACAGTCGGGAGGGAGACTTGTTATTTTCATGTTCTAAGGATCCTCAGCCAAATGTTTGGTATTCCTTAAACGGTGAAAGACTTGGCACGTTAAATGGGCATACAGGAGCAGTATGGTGCATTGATGTTAACTGTATCCTTATTCTTGATGCGGTAATGTAGTGTGAAGGGAAATATGGGTAGTTAATGTAATGAATGACACGTGTAAAGTTGACACTTGTACCTTGTAAGTGATTTCAAAATTGAACTTAATCTATAAACATGGGATACAACCAAAGTCATATCGGGATCTGCAGATAATAGCATTGTGCTATGGGACTGCGAAAAAGGTAATCTATTTGTCAAAATAGTAGCAGAGGTATACAGTAATTCATGAAATCATAATTGCGAAACACTAGGTTCACCAATTGCGACTGTGAAAACGAACACGGCAGTGCGTACATGTAATTTCTCGTATAGTGGAAGGATGATTATGTTTTCAACAGACAATACTATGGGGCAGATATGTGAAATGCACATTGTAGATACAGAGCACATGGCCAGTGGACGTAAGAATTCGACATATGTAAAAGAGAATGACTATTTACATTATAATTTTTTTCTAATAATTTCCTTTTGTCACATGTTAAAGAATCTGAACCAATACTTCGGATCCCAGTTACACAAAGTAAAGTAACGAGTTCACTTTGGGGAAATTTGGATCAATACATTATCACTGGGCATGATAATGGAGAGATAATGCAGTGGGATCTCCGAATGGGAAAGCAAGTTACGAGTACTAAGGAGCATACTAAACACATTTCTGATTTACAGTACTCCAAAGATCAAACTATGTTAATTTCCGCTTCAAAAGATTCAACAGCAAAAGTATGCTTATATTATTAACCATTGCAAATCATTGTATGTCAGTGTTAAGAGGATTTATGGAAATTTCATTTTTAGCTGTTTGACTCGGCAACTTTAGGCCTGCTTAAAGTATTCAAGACGGACCGTCCAGTAAATTCTGCAGCAATTTCCCCACTTTTAGATCATGTGAGAACATTACTTTTTGGCGAAATTAATTTGTAAATGAATTTAACCATTACACCTTCATAGGTAGTTCTAGGTGGCGGTCAGGAAGCTAGAGATGTAACAACAACGTCTACTAAAGCTGGCAAATTTGAAGCAAGGTTTTTTCACTTGATTTTTGAAGAGGAGTTTGCTCGTGTTAAAGGTCACTTTGGTCCTATTAACAGTGTTGCTTTTCATCCTGATGGCAAAAGGTACATATAACATTTGGTGAAAGTAACTTAAAATATCTTCAAGTTATATTGAATTATTTTCTTATTTAGTTATAGCAGTGGTGGAGAAGATGGTTATGTCAGAGTTCATCGATTCGATCCACCTTACTTTGATTTTCATTTTGAGTGTTAATTACGTTGAAACTACAACACAATAATAAATTAATGTGGAAGGCAGAGAACTTTACTGAGGTGTACAGTGTTTTCATCTTGTAGCGCATGCATATAAAAAAGAATTAGTCGTAGTGGGATGGAGAAGGCCTAGTCCCACATGAATGGTGGAGTAGACAATTTTTCTGAATTTGGGTTTTGAAAGGCCATTTTAAGCTTATAAATAAGTGCACTAGAGATTCGCCAAGCAGAACAAAAGTTGAGAATAAAGGAGGCCGTAATGAAATACTGTAACAAACGGCTCTTACTGCCAGAAATATATTTTAGTTTTAATGTTTATGATTTTTTTCCATTTTAATTTAAAATATTAATATCAGTCATTGACTGATTTTCTAGAAAAAGAAATTCATTAGTTTTTGGCGTAGCAATATGCTAGATGAGGCAGTAATTGGCCAGTGTCTCAAAAAATATGAATTGGCCCCTTACCTAAGTGCTTTCCCCTTACATCTCGTTTCCTGCAGAAAAGCTATACTAATCCTCCAATGCTTTACAATATGAACTAATTCGCACATTTTTCCTGTAACGGCCCCCAAATGCCCATTGCTTGGTGAGACCGCTCTGATGGAGGAGCCCATCCAGGCGTCTGGAAGCCGTAGGAATATTGGACAGGTTACCTGGGAGAATGCTGGCCTACCCCACAGAAGACATTCGATGCATTATCTGCCATGTAAGGCAAGGTCTCCATCCCAACGGCATTGCGGATGCGTGATGACAATGACCCTGTGCCTACTCGCTCACCCCTGATGACAACTAGAACCGAAGATTGACGCCCCCCTGCACCGTAAGTTTTAATTTTTGACTTGGTTTTTTAATTAGTATATCCGCCCCTAATGTTTGGTCCGTGGGAGCTATTTTATGCTGGCTACCTTCTTGTGTAGTAGGGAGCGGCTTATTGCGTTGGATACACCAGTTCTCGTCTGATCACTGAAGTTCAGCAACGCAACCCTAGTTAGTACTGGCATAGGTCGCCGCTTTGAAAAACTGGGTATCGCTAATACCCAAAATCGTCGCTTTAGGGTCCTAAGATAACACCAACAATAACAAATCCATGTGTAGTGAGGACTTCCCTATCTACCACGTAGCAATTCACTCTGCCTGTGGTCCATACTGAATGATACAAGGGCTAGATTTGATCTAGTAATCATCCATCTTTAGTTGCAACTTTATTGTGTCAATTATTTACTGATGTGTGATTCCAAAGTATTTTAAGTACTATGACATCGATATTGTGAATTTGCATCTGCTATGCAAACATCTAAAAGAATGTGGCTCATAATTGCACAAATTTAAAAGCAAAATAATGCCAATATCATTTACGAAATGTACAAATATGTTAACCAGATGCTCTTAAAGATACAATGACAATAAAACGGTATATATCCCATTATGGTATGAACAACGAAAATATCGAATGTGAACCCCCTTCAAATACATATAAATTAAATATATTAAGAAAGAGAAATTAACTCTTAAAGATCTAAATAATTCATAAAAACGAAGGTGCTCATCAAAACTGAGCTCATTAAAAGCATATAGGTCCCAATCCCAATAGATTCTATAGAGAATTAAAAATAAAATATTAAGAAATACTCTGTGATCAAAACTTAGATGAAGAACGATGGCACAACGACCAACACTAATTACCTTGCTGAGGAATGTGATGAATTTTAATCTGATTGTCGACAGATATACTCACTAAAGAAGTTTCATGACTACCAACTATGAAATCTGTCTCTTCTTTGGCTGGCAAGAACTGTAATCCAGTGATGAAATTACTGTGACTTTGTGGTAGATAATAAATCCTCTGCCATCAAAAAATATGAATAAATATATAATTTGTACAATTTGCTTCACAACATCGATCTTCACATTAAATCGGTAATAATTACCTGAAGGCTAAAGGAAATGTAAATAGCAACGGCACCAGACATAGTTCCAATAGCAACATATCTACCATCCTCACTAAAACATCACCACAATAATAATTTATTTTGAAAGATAATCGTGAAACTTTGCCCACAGACAACTTTGCCAATATTCCTGCGGATTTCAGACGCCTGATTGGGGTGACTCCAATCAGTATGTTCAGTGCACCCGCAGACCCAACCCTGCCACAGGTGGGATAAGGGTATGATGATGAAAGATAATCGTAAAAAAAATGTCAACGACATACTGTATCTATAATAAATACCTACCTAACAGTCAAGGAGGACAAATCTTTTCCTACACTTTGAATCTTTTGAGGAACATAATCTGCTGCATCCCACTTTACTATGTAACACTGTGGAGCATTTTTTGCTTTAATTACTGGTACATATGCTGTAAATAGGTTTAATTTGTTTTTCTTTTCTTTTGATACACCGAATCTAGAGAACAATGATAAGGATATTATTTATAAATGTGATAGGTAATAGTTTAGCAAATTAAATTGTTGCTCATACTAACCTACAATTTCTACAGCGGTATTTATAACTAGTCCCTGAGTCCCATTCTAATTCTGTAATCTTCTTTTTCTGCGTTAATGACCACACATATGTATGGCCATCCCGAGAAACACTAACAATCTGGAATAACGTATTCTTATAAAGTTATCTTGCACTAGTAGGGAAAAAACTGCTTTCGCTTACCATATCTCCAAGCGGATGAATATCCAAATCATCAATATCATCATTGTGTGCTTGAAAGCTTACAAGCAAGGTCAATTCTGGGAACTTAAGAACAACGTTTTACGTGCTGTTATTAGAAGACTATTATTAGTAAAAATTATATACTTTATTACCCTTTGGTACCTGCCAAACTCTTAAGTGTCCGTCAGACCCACCAGTGACCAAAAAGTTGAGATCTGGGGAAATCCGTACCGCTTTTTGATACGGTTCATCATCATTGACTGGGAAATCGGTTTGAAAACTGCATTCTGTTGTAAAGTGAAATCCAATTACTCTATTGTCATTGTGGTGGTGATGATTATCCTTTGGTTGTGACTTGTTCACTTCTGTTGGCGTTTCCACAGGAGCACATGTATTTGAATCTTTACGAGAAGTCCTACGGCGGGTTTCACCTTGTCTGTCGTAATCTTATACAATTTTAAAGAGAAATTCACATTTCAAATGAGTCGGTTTAACATTTAAATGTGAACAACATACCTTTCAGATTTGGGCTTCTTGTATCAAGTTCCAGGATCGGTTTTACTTTGTAGAGTTGGCATTTTCCATCTAACCCGGCGGCAACAGTGTAACTGTTGCCCGTCGACCAAGCAGCACAGTTCATGCAAGCGCTATCACCAATTTCAAATCTACTTGCCGGTCTTGCGAGACACTTTATCCCATCATAACTTAACTCGTAAATTTCCTAAATCACATAAAATACTGAATGGTGACATCATTACCCAATTAACATGCTAGTCATCTGATTTTAAACTACGTGGGTACAGTGTTGTAATTCTCACCATATTGCAAAAAAAATTGTATCAACCAGTATCTACTTACTATTACGTTTGCAATGCCACTTTTCGCTTTTCCACCACCACCAGCCACAAGTAAATATCTAGCGGACAGCATTTTTACTGTATATGGGGGAAAATTCACTCTCGCTAACAGCTGGTTATTCTTATTAGAAGTCATGTTTTGGAACGACACGCATTCAAACACCAAACATTCAATCCTTTTTTACTTGTATAGACTGCAATACAAAACCAAGTGACGTCCCCATTCAGCCTCCGTCGGCTGAAAAGTTGACGTTTCACGTGCGCTTTTTTATCTTCTGCTTAATTTATTTTTACATTTATTTCTCATTGGATTTTCAAAGGTCACCAGTATACTTAATAACTTTTCGAAAAAAAACTCAAGCAACAGCAACGATCGAATAGCTTGAAAATTGTAGATTAGTTGTTCTTAGCCCGGGGTCCACGAAATCCCCATATATTGTATAGAGGGTGTATCATTTCATACGTTATCAATGGAAGAAATTTAGATCCATACAAGCCTAAGTTAGACATACAGTACTTACAGTTAATATCTACAATATACATACTATATGAGAGGTTGGGGAACCCCCACATTGGAAGAGGTCCTGGGAGTGGTGAGTGTTGGAGCGACTAGAATGGGTGCGAAGGGCAAAGATGTTGCTGAGGTGGTGGCGGAGATCTAGACCTATGGGTCTTGCATGAAAAATTCTCACTAGCAAAGTATCCGTCATCACAAAGGATTTCATATTCAAATTCATAATGACACAGTATACCGTATCTCTGAAGAAGTGAGCCTGAATACTGAGCTGATAAAAAAAAGGGAGAGGCGGGGCGGAGGTCCATGTAGACAAAGTGACTAGATCACCAAAATATAAGATTGTTAAGTAAATGCTTATGTTTCAAATGCATGTCTTTAACAAACCCATTTCTCTAATATGGCAAGGTCAGGTATTTATGAGTTTGAGAGGACCAATCAAGATTACCAGAAGTACTTAGTATTGAAAGGTACGGGGGTTCGAAGACACCTGTGTGTAATCTACAGTAGTTGAAATAGAGCTGTCGTTATGCAGTCGAGGTTTGCTGTCTGTTGATCCTTCCCGGATACTTGGGGATATGTTTCCTGTTTATTTATTTTTGTTTAGTTAAAACCATATAAAGAAGCAAACGAAAGCAGAAATTCTCTAGAAAACAGCAAACTGATGAACCCCGAGGGGACTGTCGCAAAACTCAGGGCATGCAACTTCTTTCTCGCTTGATAAAGGCAGTCAATTGAGCAGCTCCGTGACTCCAGAATTTTAAATTGAGGCGGGGCTGTTTCTAACTTGCATCCCTTATTTGTTATGCGTTCAATTTTGGTAGGGTTAGATGGCGAAATTATACATCTGAACTGTCAATCGGAACCTACTGTACAGATGTGAAATTGCAAGTAAACACATACGGTAAATGTTTATTAAAATGTCAGAATCCGACAGCTAATGTAGCGGTAAATGAGCAGTTTATAGCAGCCCTGATTGAAATATCATTGAGCGCAGTCGTCCATTCTTGGAACAGCTCTATTAAGGTGAGAAAAGAAGTTAGCATAGCTGATTATGTATCTCTTCTAGTGCACCGTAAGAATCATGATCGACACCATTTTTTAATATGTTGAAGTTTCTCTTTGTCTTGTTTGTTTTAAAATTATGAATCGATGTAGTTCGTTACCATTTTCACTTACATTTGTTTTTGTAAGCACCATTGGGGCGTAAGTCTTAAAATTATGTGTATCTTTCGCCGTCCTGTTGGTTCCGTAGAAATAAACGCAGGTATAGCTTTTACATTTCTATACAGGTAGTATTAGAGATGGGGCGAATTCATGTAATAATATTTCCTGTGTATTGTATTATTTCTGAATATTATATGACAATTTTTTGTGTAGTAGAGTATACATTCTGCTAAGTCATTGAAGATTATTTTGGTACCTCGCCATTAAGAGGTAAACAGTATATGAAGGTGATGAGCATTGATTGAAGGCCCCTAGTCGTTTGTATGTCGCGGTACTCAAGACAACTTAATGGTGAGTTTTGAGTGTTACTTGTACAGCATTTAAGCGCACTATATCCTTCATTATGAGCAAGGCATCTTTCTATTAAATGTGATTCGCATGCTATGGATAACTACCAACGTCGCTGATAATGCTGTGTGTCGTTATCTTGCGGCGCTTAATGTTATCTGTTCTACTCAGAATACTGTATTTTGACTGAACGGAAAGCTCTACAGCTGTTTTCATCAACATTTGCCCGGTTAGGGTGTGTTTTTGTAGCCCCCCCCCCCACAGCATTTTTTTCCGCTTGATTGGTTGATCCCTTTATTCCATTATTGAATCCCTTCTGAGGCGAGCACTTTCCGTCATTTTGCCGCTTCCGGTAGTTGTGAAAGTCGTATATGCTTATCTTATTACCATACAAACTTCATAAATCTTTATAATGTTATAGTTCTATAGTAACATTTCACTTTCTCATCGTTAGCAAGAAATGGATCCCTCTAAACTTCTTTTCCATTATGTTTAGCAACATGAACAGAGCTAAAGATCCTGATAGACAGAAGCGACTTGCAGAAATTGAAAGAAAAATATTGGATCCACGTTCTGAAATAGCAGTTGACGGCCTTTTGGTGCGTAAGGAAGAACACTTTAATTTTCATAATAAACTGTACGTGGTATCTTGAACAAATCGCTGTAGGAGTCATTAAAATTAGAATTATATTTTAAGATATTGCGGGAATTAATTGCATATTAAACTGAAGCGGCCTAAACTTTTTCTCTGTTGGATTGCCGCTAGAGTTTAAAATTTTTTCCACATTCATTCTACCAAAATAATAAGTCACAACGACATATAAGTTGCTTTTGAGTTGAAAAGTCATATTTTGGAACCATACTGCACTCGCAGTTCTAATTCTAATTCACTACACTGCAGTTATGTGTCTCAAGTTTTACATTTTACCTTTCAAGTCTTTTAAACACTATTCGTGTTTTTTCTAGGACACCATTCAGTGCCTTGTTACAGATTGTGATCATCCTAACTTACGAAGAATTAAGAATGTGGAAGCATTCCTTAATCGATGTAACTATTATGATGTCTCATATTGATGTTAACGTGCAACATTCTTTTGTGCGTTTTAATGATATTAATTTATAAATGTAGATGAGAAAGCTGCTGTACAGATTGCAAGTTGGCGGATGAAGCCTTCCGATTTTATTACTATCAAGGTTATCGGTCGTGGGGCATTTGGAGAAGTGCAGCTTGTAATTCTTTTAAATATAGCATTTTTAATTAACCAAATGGTATATTTGTTTACTGTAGGCTCATTGTTTTCGTGTTACTAGGTTAGGCACAAGACAACAAATCAAGTATACGCGATGAAATTGCTTAGCAAGTTTGAAATGGTGAGGATGGTTAATATTTTACGTTAATTGAGTTTGAATTGTTATCTGTCTAATTCGTGTGAATGTCCTGAATAGATTAAGCGATCTGACTCGGCATTCTTTTGGGAAGAGCGAGATATTATGGCCCATGCCAACAGTGAATGGATAGTTCAAGTATGTTGGATTTGTTTATTTTTAAAAATTTATTGTTCATTTTGTGGTAGTCATGGTCTAAATATTTGGACAATTCTTTAGCTTCATTTTGCATTCCAAGACCATAAATACCTGTATATGGTAATGGACTACATGCCAGGTGGCGACCTTGTCAATCTGATGTCCAACTACGATGTTCCTGAAAAATGGGCAAAGTTTTACTGCGCTGAAGTTGTTCTTGCCCTTGATGCCATCCATTCAATGGGATTTGTTCATAGGTTAGAAATGTTAATATACTTTATTTTAATATTTAGTTTGTAAATAGAAGATGTTTGCATTTCATAGAGATGTGAAACCAGATAATATGCTGTTGGATAGATTTGGTCATTTAAAATTAGCTGATTTTGGAACTTGTATGAAAATGAATGCGGCAAGTTTTTTGGGTACTTAATAATAATACTTTTAGAGTTTAACATACTTTCATGGGATTTAATATGAATGTGGTTTTCTTAATATTAGGATGGTTTAGTTAGGTCTGACACTGCCGTTGGAACACCAGATTATATCTCTCCAGAAGTTTTAAAATCTCAAGGTGGAGAGGGTGTTTATGGTAGAGAGTGTGACTGGTGGTCAGTCGGTGTATTTCTGTATGAAATGCTTGTTGGTAAGAAACTTTTTTTACAGTTCTTTACTAACATTAGTCGTTTGACCCTCTAGTACCTAGAGCCATTAAACTGTTGCCTTACTAAGATAAGATCTTTCTGAGTCTAATGTAATGCAAGTAGAAATATTATTGTACATTTTTATTTGGAACTCAACAAAACATTAACAACTTGAGGTTGGAACTGGTGTTCCGCTGCATCCTAAATGAATGTCCAACTTATCACATAGTACTATACTGGTCACATACTGCTAGGGTATTTATGATAGTTTTGTATGTTGAACTATTCGGTGATAAAATGAAACAGTTTTGACTGCAAAATGTCTAGGGAATTTGTGGTAGATTAGGGATTCTGATAATCATGTATTGAAAAACGTTGAAAATAATGCTATTTTACGCTGCATTTTAGGTGATACTCCTTTTTATGCGGATTCACTTGTCGGTACATATGGAAAAATCATGGATCATAAAAACTCTCTCAAGTTTCCGGATGACATCGAGATTTCAAAAGATGCCAAACAACTGATTTGTTCATTTTTAACTGATAGGTATTAAAGTCCATTTATGCCTTAATTCCACTTATCATGTGATTAATCGAAGTGTGGATGTGTTTGTAAGTTGAATTGGCATCTACTTTGTCTCTGAAATCTGTTCTGATGACTGGCTAACCAACAGCTACAATGCTCTGTTATATTATTTTTTTTCAAAGACGATTCCATAGCAGAATTTCCACTGTTGATGAGCTTTTTTTCCGACAGGTCACAGAGACTTGGCAGAAATGGTGTTGAAGAAATTAAAAACAACCCTTTTTTCCAAAATGACCAATGGACCTACGATACAATTAGAGACTGTAGGTCAATTATTCCTTCTAGATTTAATTATTTAACAGTTTTTTCATATTATCATATTGCGTTTTAGGCGTTCCTCCTGTTGTCCCCGAATTAGCCAGTGATGACGACACTAGCAACTTCGATGAAGTGGAGAAAGAAGATACTCCCGAAGAGCATTTTCAGGTCCCAAAGGCGTTTGCTGGAAATCATTTGCCATTTGTTGGATTTACTTATTCGAAAGATTATCAGTAAGCACTCATCTTAGCCTCTATGAAAAGTTATAGGAACGCGGTTTTTATCATCAAAGAGAAATGCATAATTTTATCTTGATAGTGAGGGTGGTCATTTTGCATTGATGGCACCTAATACTATCAACAAACTGTATTTAGAGGCTTTGTCAATTAATTATTGCATAATCTAGTCCGTTGTCATTAGCATGTCACGCCGAATTAACATTATTTTATCATTTCTTTATTGAGTCATACCGAGGTGAAATCAGTGAATAATATTGGCAGAACTCGGTTTCTTTAAAGGTTATTGTCAAAAATGAGACGGATTGAGGAAAAGGACGAGGTATTTTGAGATCTGCAGGTTTTATCTTACTTCTTTATTTAATTTTCAATTTTATTTTAAAAAAAGAATGATTTATTTCTATTTTCTTTGTATGTTGGATCTTAGTATGATAGTGTAAGTAATTTTTTTTATTACTTTAATACTTAACGCTTACTTTTCTAGTATTTATTGTCAAAGTAGTCTGTTAGTCTTTTAATTTTTACGCTCGTTTACTAATCCAATATTAATTATGTGGATTAGGTGCAAAGAAGTAAACACTTGGAGTCGGATTCAACACACACGTTTATGGTAAGGCAGATTATTTGACTGTGACTTCATTAAAATACAATGTGCTAGGGATATATTCAATATACAACAAGAACTACTGTGGTGACGTGTAACTTCTTACTAGTTTATGGTGGAGACGCTGTATGTCTGTAATAGATCCCTTCTGCATATAAGTAGTGTCATTTAATCCTGACCTACAACAGTCTATTTTACTGTATTCATGCCTATATTTTGCTTTTATTGAATATATTTGTTGTTGACATTCCTTTCTTAGAGTGAGGATATAAAAAAGTTAATAAGAAATTTTGAAGATGAACTAACCAAAGAAAGAAGTATAAGAGAAGATGTTGAACATAAATATCGGTAGTGTTTCTTTCTGTAAAATATTTTCATATCAGTTACTAATAACAGAATTCATACTAGGATTTCTTCATTAATAGTGTTACGTTGAATCAGCTTGATATGCTTACTCAGCAGGAATGCGATCTTCGAATTACTGGCCGTGAACAAGACCGAGCCATTGCTTTGATTAAACATGAGTTTAAAGAAGTATTCTAGAAAGTTATACTTTGGATTTGTTTTTCCTAAACTTGCCATTGAATAATCATTCTTACAGGTTCAAAGGAAACTAGAAAACGAATTAGAAAACCGCAGAAAAGTAGAGTCAAAATTACAGGAGGTGGTTTTAAAACTCGAGGAAGAGCAAAATAGGAGGCAACAAGCCGTGGATCGCGTTAATAACCTGGACAAACAGGTAAGTGACCTACATGATATTTCGTCTAGTGCTACGGAGATGGATAGTACAATTACATATTCGACATTTATGTAGAGCAGTATTATTTGTCTAACTTCAGATTTGTGACTTAAATGATAAAATTAAAAGTGAAGGGGATGCAAACTCCAAATTACGAAAATTGAACAGTGACTTGTCTGTGAGCAATATTGCCAAGGAACAAGCTCTCAAGGACTTAAATGAAAAGTTGTTGTCATTACAAAGCAGTAAAGAAAATCTAGAGCGCAATATTATTCATCTACAAACGCAAGTTGAACAGAGTCATAATTCCCAAACTCAATTTTCTGAGAAGATGCAGGAACTAGAAAGTAAGACTCCAATTAATTCTTTTTATTTTGGTATAGTCAGTATAGATTTGGCATTTTGTGGATTATATAATTAGATCACAGCCGAACGCTGCAAATGGAGTTAGAACACATAAAAGAACGGGAGACCATGGCTTTAAAGGAGAATAACCATCTAAGCGAAAAATACGTTACGTTAGAAAAAGTTAATGCTACCTTGGAGTTAGAGGTTAGGAATTATAAGCAAATGTATGAACAGGAACTAAAAGCTCATCAAGAAGATATCAATAATCTGAAAGCAGATAGAAAGAATTTAATGTCAATAGAAGAAGCTAAAGTAGAAGCTTTAAGAGGTGAATGGCTATTGTTAATATTGAATTTGTTAAATTTTAGCATTATATTCATAGTAATTCATACCATAGGCATGGAATTGAAATTAAATGAAGAAAAATCTAGCCGACAAAGAACAGAAGCATTGTGCCAAGAAAAGGAAAGGCAGTTATCTATGCTATCAGTGGATTATCGTCAGTTGCAACAGCAGCTTAATAAGCTTGAAATGGAATATAGACAAGAAATTGAAAAAGTTTGTAGTAATACGCATTAATTAACACACCGTGAAGAAAATGCATTGTTAAATAATTTCTGCATAACTTATTTTTTCAAGGTAAAATCCGTATCCGTCCGTCTTGAGCAGGAAAGTCAGAAACGTAGTTTACTGCAAAGTGAGATTTCAACCCAGAATTCACAAATCACGTTGCTGAAAGCCAGGGCTAAGCAGATGACCACGGAGATAATAGAATTACAGTCAGTTAAAAAGCATATTGAAGAAGAGATGCACAGATTGCAAACGTAGTTTTATTTTTTTAACGTTTTTAATATTTATTTAAATTGCATTACACCTTAAGCTAAAGCCAATATAAGATTGGTGGGTGTATGTACTATGTTTAACGATATGCTACCCATCCTTGACTTTAGCCTGTCATTCAAAAGTACTTAACATGTTTCAATCTAAAATGTAGGCAGCAATCAATGGATGATGTTCAGATGAAAGAATTACAAGATCAACTGGAAGCAGAGCAGTATTTTTCGGTAAATGCTTTCACGATCAAGTTCTCTATGATTGTCACTGTATATTAGCAGTATTTTTCTGGTCTGGTATTTAGACGCTTTACAAAACTCAAGCTAAAGAAGCCAAAGAAGATGCCGAAGAGAAGCTGAAATTAATTCAAGAGTTGGAGGAAGAGCGGTAGGCTCTGACTTAGGTTTTCAAGCTTTTGACTACTATTGCTTTTTATGGTTCTCTAGACAATAATTTTTTTTGGCATTTTAGGGAAGGTATAACGCATCAACTGCAAATTGCAATCACTCGGGCAGATTCAGAAGCATTAGCACGATCCATTGCCGAAGAGAATATCAGTGATCTGGAGAAAGACAAAACCATGAAAGAGTTAGAAGTTGGTGAACTGAAATCTCGTCACAAATTAGAAATGATAAATGCTGCTAATGCTGTATGTAATGAAATGATGATCCTTGTTTTCACTATGAAGCAAATGTATGAAGACTTTTAAATGTTGATTGTAGGCAAAGGAACAAGAAAATGAATATAAAAAGGCTATTTCTACAATTAATAAAGAGAAAGAAGATCTTCGAAGTGCTTTGAACAAGTTGCAAGATGGTATGGTTTTATAACAAGTTGGAAACTTTGTGACGTGAATTTCTTATTGTTTCGTTGTACTTGCGTAAAATTTAGATTTAAAGAACAAAGATTATCAATCTTCCAATTACGATGATGAATTGGAAAAACTTAAAAAACAACTCAAACAAGAACAGCTTTTGAAAATGCAAGCAGTGAACAAATTAGCTGAGATCATGAATCGAAAGGACATCTCAACAAAGGTCAAAAACAAAGCAAGCAATACAGATCTTAGAAAGAAAGAGAAGGAGTGTAGAAAATTGCAGCAAGAATTGACTCAGGTTTGTTCATTTATTAATTTATATATTATGGTATTGAAGATTGTCGAGTTTAGTTCTGCACGTTTCCTACTCATTAATATACGAAGGGGGGAAGTTTTGACAATCAAAAACTTTGAATTTCACTTTCACGTTGCCTTCATATTTTAGTGGTGATTCGTAGCGATTATTCTGCTGTGAAGAATGATTAGTAGAAACAAATGTTTAGAGTTTCTTTTGTTAGGAATTTATACTGCTTAAAGTAAGTTGTGAATGACTAAGTAGAGAGATGCCCGTGACATTAGACATTAGTTGATGCTGCAAACTGATGGTATTAGGAAAGTAGATTAAAGAAAGCATTCTGGATTACTACATAAATGGTAGTTTAAAATAAGAATGTGTTCAAAGTGAAAAGAAATAGGCTAAAGCTGAACATTGACTTCTTGATATGCATTTGCTATTTCAACAAGCACATCGATTTCATGGTTATTTCAAATTATTGAAAGTTGCTAATTTTATAATGATTTTTTGATTGTGCAGCTAACCATATATTGTTTTAATTTTAACAAGGAACGCGAGAAATTTAACCAAATGGTTAACAAGTGCCAAAAAGAAATATCGGAACTTCAATCACAGCTCCAGGATGAAAATAGCAGGAGTACAACTTACAAAATGGAACGCGATGCTAAGGAAAGTGAAATTGAGCAGTTGAAACAAAGACTTTTACTTTTAAACAGTGAGACTGCAAGTTTGAGTAGTGGTGCAGAAAATGACAATGACGAAAGCTTCTTGGGTAATGTTGGTTTTGAACAGTTTACGAATTGTATTTTTACTTTGAATTTTAAGTCTTCAACTTAATTTGATACAGAATCACGTCTGGAAGGATGGTTATCAATTCCTAACAAACAAAACATCAGGCGTCATGGTTGGAAGAAGCAATATGTTGTAGTCAGCAGTAGAAAAATTATATTCTACGATTCTGAAGTCAATAAACAAAATGCTGCTCCAGCTTTAATTTTAGATCTAAAGTAAGTATGAACGAGTTGAAATGTGTTAAAAAAAATTTAAGGGGCGAACCTGTTGGAGTATCATTGCCACCTCTTAAGTACTAGTTATTTATTAGTTAGTTACGCTAATGGGTAGGGGAGTTGGCCAAGCAGCCATAACGGGTATTCTTATTTGTACCTGTGGAGGCTGCTGGCGGGTGAAGGGGAGGTAGGAGTGGGGAAATTAACATTACTCCGTGTTTCCAACTATGCAAGTACTAACTTGGGTTGTGTTGCGTAACTAAAATGATCTAATTATTTAATGTGTCTAGTTCTACAAGTTTTGCGAGAATTCATATGAACCAATGTTTAAACTCCTTTTGAACCGACGTGTTTCGAGAGCGCACTGCAACAGGTTCATTTTGTAGAATTACTTTAAAGGGTTGATTCATAAATTACAATTTTTCATGTTTAATTAAGTGGTGCCAACAATCATTAGATGCATTGCGAATTATGGAAAAACTTATCACCCTGATGTATAGTCATTTGGGGGAGCAGCTTATTGCTTTGGGTACCCCAGTTCTCGTCTCATCATTGAAGTTAAGCAACGCAACGCCAGCTAGTACTAACATGGGTGGTCCTTTGGGAAAATTGTTCAGCAAATACTCTAAAATCGACGCATCAGCTTAGTGTCAGCGCAGTCTTTGTATTCGAACTATGCAGTGCACGGTGCTCTGATGACCTTGTAGTTGAGGGGCCCTAAAACACCAACAATAAAAAAGTAGTCATTTGGGATTTTATTGTAATTGTGCTGCTCATTATTTTTCTAGCAAACTTTTTCATGTTCGATCAGTAACGCAAGGTGATGTGATTAGAGCAGATGCGAAAGACATTCCAAGGATTTTTCAGGTTATAACTCGTTATTTGTTTATTACTGTGATCTAATTAACTTTTATATGAAGATTATTGTTTTTAACATTTTTAGCTGTTATATGCTGGAGAAGGTGAAAGTAGGAAACCAGGAGAGAACACACATCCCCCAGAGTTACTTCCAAAAGAAGTGATTTCATTTAATACGAAATTTAATCAGATTTACCACATTAACACATTATTATAACAAACTTCTCTGTTATATTAGGAAAAGGCAGGTGTAATTCAACATAAAGGGCACGATTTCACTCCAATCAACTTTCACATGCCTACTAATTGTGAAGCATGTCCTAGACCAGTGTGGCACGTCTTCAAACCGCCACCAGCCTTGGAATGTCGAAGTAAGAATACTCAAGTTTTGTGTGATTTATAAATTCGTCGTAATGGTTGACATGGATTTTTGTTAGGATGTCACATTAAAGTACACAGGGAACATTTAGAGAAGAAAGAGGAGCTAATCGCACCCTGCAAAGTTAATTATGATCTAAACACAGCCAAAGAACTTCTTCTTTTGACCAATTCAGTTGAAGAACAACAGTTATGGGTCACACGAATAAGCAAAAAAATTCAAAAAATGGGATATGCTGCAAATGAAGGATCCAAAGTTTCTCCTAGGTTATAAGATAAATACCAATTTTTGTATTTCAACATTTTTGAATCTTTAATCTGATGTCGTTTATTTGAAATTATCTCTTACTTTAGAGCTTCCATGCGGCAGTCCTACAAATATCAGAGTCAGCAAAAATCAAGCACTCTTCCTTCTAGTGTGTCACGCAAGTGAAACCGTTTTTATATAATTCATAAAATGTGGTTATAAAATATATAAATATACAATAAGGGACCTAAAAATAGTGATGTGCAAAATATTGATAATTTAAAAGCTTCTTTTTAAAAGGTCGTGCAGGACTACTTAATGGTACTTTTATATACCAAACTGTACATTTTTCTGAATTGCAGCATGGTACTTGTGTACCTTGTACCTTACAACTACAATAAAACTTTTGCGTAATAATTTTACGAATTATCATGGTCGTGTAATGCAATTTTAATAGCACTTAAACAACTTACAGTTACTTTCATGGTGTAGGTGGTTTTAATATAACTGGCCTGTATCAGTTGTGTCAGTGACTTTGCATGGCTTTTGAATTATGTTGTTTTAGTTTCTTGGTAAATTTCTCGAACTATTAAGAACTTTATAGGAATAAGAATAGGAACAACCTCTTTGATTTGATTTTGATTAGTTTGTGGGTTGGGGTGTAAGCCAGGCAGCCATAACAGGTCAACCCCTTAGGAGGCTGCCCGCGGGAGTTGAGGAGGTAGGTGAAAGGAGGAGGAAGACGGTTAATTTGCAGCACCCAACGTTCTTTACCAACCACCCAAGTTTGTATTGACGTGGGTGTGCGCTGCTTAACTTCAGTGATCTAACGGGAACTGGTGTGTCCAACGCAACTTGGCCGCACATTTGCTGGTTTTAGGGCTCTTCAACTACAATGGTCATTAGAGCCCCGTCCACTGCATAGTTCTGATGCAGAATCTGCACAGACACTATGCTGTTAGGACGATTTTTGGGTATTAGCAGCACCCAGCGTTACCAAGCGGCCACTCACGTAAGAACTAACTGGGGTTGCGTTGCTTAACTTCAGTGATCAAACGAGAACTGGTGTATCCAAAGCAATACAGCCGCTTTGGTGGCGCAGGAGGTTGCGTGCTCGATTCTTGGTTCACTACTGGATTTAGGTGGGTTGGTTTCTTTCGGCAGTGGCGTACCGAGGGGTGGACGGAGGGGGACAGATGTCCCCGGGTGCAGAAGGCAAGGGGCGCAAAAATACACAAAATATTAATTCACATTAAGTTTAGAGGGTGCCAGAGGGCGCAGATTTCGGTCTTTGTCCCCGGGCGCCACTGTCTTTCGGGCGAGAGAGAGAGAGAGAGAGGCCTCGATTGTGCACCTTCTATCGGATGAATAAAACCGAAGTCCCGTGTGGTGTCATTTGCACTTAAAAGAACCGTTTACTATGCAATGGGCTAGCGAGGCAGAAGGAACACTAGACCGACGATAAATAAGCGTAGGGGTGCAGGTTTGGCCGGCAACCGGCTGCAGAAAAATCTATGACCAACATATCACCCTGTGTCCATTCAGAGGGACAAATGGGTACCCAACCCTGCCATAGGCGGGAAAAGGGTTAGGAGTTGCTTTTCTTCAGAATTTCCAGATGTAGGAATTTGTCCCCTGGCTTCGGTGAAGTGCCCCAACGAACAGTAGACCGACGATAACTATGCATAGGGATTGTAGCTTTGGTCGGCAGCCAGCTATATAAAAATGCCGTTTACCAGGCCTGCAATGCAGTTGAAGGGAACGGCTTATTGCGTTGGACACACCAGTTCTCGTCTGATCGCTGAAGTTAAGCAACGCAACCCCAGACTAGTATGGGTGGCTGCTTGGGAAAACTGGGTACTGCTAATAACCAAAAATCGTTGCATCAGCGTGTAGCGTCTATGAAGCCTCTGGATTAGAACTACATATGTAGTGGACAGGGCTCTAATAATCTTTTTAATTGAAGGGCCCTAAAACACCAAAAGTGGTTTTGCGTTGGGATTGATGTGCTTTTTCTCCCGAAAGAAGCAGTCAACCAACCTCGGTCCAGTATCGAACCTAGAAAGACGCAGTTACCCAGCACACTACCCATTGCGCCACCGATGCGCGATCGGAGTTCCTTTGGAGCGAAGGGATGAAATTTTAGGAAGCGATTTTGCCGAACTAGCGCGAACCGGCCGAGTCACAAAATAGTGACATTCGATCGGTAAACCATTTTCCAACAATTAACCCTTGAATTCAATAGCTCAATTTTCCATACTTATGAGTATTCTATCCCCTTGACTACATGGTTTACGTGGTCTATATATTAATATCAGACCCAGACTTGATAAGAGGATTTGGGTACCATATAATTAAGACTTGAACACTAATTATAATCATTTATAGAGAGATCTGTAGAATGCATAAGAACAGCTGAATAATAATGATAGAGCGCCCCGTAACGATGTTCTGCTGGTGAGCTGACACGTGGCTGTGTGTAACTCCGGACGTGTTCCGTACATTTATGAAACACCGATTATCATCCTACATGGGTAATGCAGTGTTGCCAGCGTGACAACTACCGTCAATTATGGCTGCTTCGAGTTCTTTTCGTTATGTTATCGACAGTGGTGTGGGTTATGCGTATTGAAGACTTATTAGGTCTTGAAGCCATTGTAAATATGATCAGCAATTAACATGCACGAAGGTCACAATACAAAAGTGATGTTCATAACCAGGGCTTTAGAAAGAATTCTGAGCGACAAAGATATTAAAAGGTCGCACCATTCTCAACTGAAGCGGGCGTGTGAGGTAGCATTAGGTAAGGTTTTCTAATTGAATATCGTTATTGTTTCAATTTTACTTTGTTAAACGTCATTGTCCTGCACCCCCACGACATAACCAACTTGGTAGATTTGTAAAATTCTTTGAGGTATTCATCTTTGTCATGTAATCATCTAGACCGCGGTTTATAACCTATGGTTGAGATATTCACTGATGTTGTAATTGAAAAACTTCATAAGTAAATTTAATAACTTAATATTCTTAATTGACAATTTTAATATCTGTTAATGTATACTCATACCGTTGTGTAGACAGGTGTAGACAGTTGTGTAGACAGGTCTTTGGTATTATTGCCATATTGACTGGTTTATCTAAGTTTAAAACAGAATCAGGATATAAAAATGGAGCTTGTTACTGTTACCATTTGGGTTAGAATGACATGGACAATTTTCTTTTACTGATCTCTGCCAGTCTCATGTTTCAAAATACGAGTGCAACAGTTACACTAAAGACTAATGAAACAACTACTTTCCCCACTGTTAAGAACTTTCTCAACAACATGAGCTTCTGCTTGACATGTAGTTTTTTTTAGCAAGCAGATGTATTAACCATGAGTGTTTTTATATCAACGGAATGAAACTGTTAGTAAGATTTGTCATGAAAGTAAAATTGTTCAACTGCCTGGAACCTAAAGAGGGGACAACAGTCTGTCACGTAGTAACGAAACGAAGATGTTAAGAGTCCCACCCAATGCATTCTTCAACTTCATTTAAATATTTGATTATGGGGTTAAAGTTGAGCGAGTTGCTCATTCACCTTAACATTGTATGTTGGTCCGTTACGTTTGGTATGCAAAACAGTTCATTACCAGATTTTCTCTTAAAATTTTTTCCACCTTAAGCTCACTTTCTAAACATGCTAACAACACTAATACTTAGCAGTAGAATAATTTTGTCTGACACAGCTTAGTGACCTTAATGACTAAAACCCTGAGTGATGTACTGTAAGTGGCTGGTGGCTATTTGACCATTGAGAATAGTAGTTGGTCAGTTCTGGCCAGTGATGACATCCCCGTATGATTGACAGCATTTTTGCAAACGCACTTTGTGGAAAACGATTGGCGTCCCCATCTCGTCTGTATTACTTCAAAAAAATGAAGTTATTTACTGTTTTGCATGTTATTTTTAGATGAAATTAAGACAGATGTCAAAAGTCAAGGGTATGTAGCATAAATCCGTTGCGTTTTATTTACGTCATGAAAAATGTTTAGATGAATTTGTTGTCTGAATTAAGGAATGGAGATGCCAATAAAACGTCTTCAGCATTGCCACTTCCAAAAGGGAAATCTGGTGCAATTGAAGCTGACAAGTATTTTCTGCCATTTGAATTGGCTTGTCAATCAAAATCCCCAAGAATAGTTGTTACGGCTCTAGATTGCCTTCAGGTGCGCTTTGTTGAATACATAAGGTACCATAATTTTCTTAGCTTTTCTTAATTTATGGTTTTTTTCTAATCGTTATGTAGAAGTTGATAGCGTATGGCCACCTAACTGGAAATACTCCTGATAACACTACATCAGGAAAAAGATTAATTGATCGCATAGTGGAAACGATTTGTGGATGCTTCAATGGCACTCAGACTGATGAAGGCGTTCAGCTGCAGATAATAAAGGTAATTGAGTTTGAACTGATTCACTTAGTTATAGTCCGGTATAATATTGTTGTCTAATATAGGCGTTGCTAACTGTTATAACATCATCGACGTGTGAAGTACATGAGGGAACTGTTCTACAAGCTGTTCGGACATGTTACAACATTTATTTGGCTAGCAAAAACCTCATTAACCAGACAACAGCTAAAGCTACTCTAACTCAAATGTTGAATGTCATCTTCATGCGAATGGAAAATCAAGCAGTAATGATTTCTGAAATCCTCTTAATATTTTTCAGTCTTCTCCCCAGGACTGTTTCAAGTTTACTTAACACTCTACCAGTAATGTACGAAATTACTTAAATTTCTAAAAATGACCAGAAATAACACGTAGAAATTTCTTATCGTACCTAACTAAAAATTAAGTTCTGGGGAGAACGCTGAATGTATGTGATTGACAGTCATTTTATAATTACCGTGCATTCAAATTAATCCTACTTTAGACGGCTGTGTGTACAATTCGGAATGAAGAGGAAAACAAAAGCCCAAGCGAAAAAGCTATAAATATCGATGCATTTCACACTGCGGATACTGACCAATCTAAACCTCATGAATCCTATCCATCTAATGAAATAGGTGATTCTCTATATCGTCTGGAACCTTGTAGCGATGAGATGCCTTTATCCAGCGATTTGACACCTGAATGTGTAGTAGATGGCGAGCAAACTGTACCATCTACTCAGGATGTAGAATCTGAAAGTACCGAGACTATTATAGCGTCCATTATTAATGACTTGCTTGATAAAGTAACTCTAGGTTAGTATATTTATTCTTAAACTGCATTAAAATGCAAAAACAGTTTTACTTTCTTGACATTCAACGTCATAAAATGTTCCATAATTCGTTCCTATAGTTCATCATGCTATATCATTTTTCTATGAAATTGCATTGATGAATAAGGATCTTGCCGAGTGTTTTAAAATTAGTTTAGTCTTATATGATTTTCAATGTCCTAGAGGATAACTCCAGTGCCAGTCATCTAATGAGGACAGATAGTGTTGGATCATCATTCTCGCAAGTTAGTAATCCTCCAGTGTCATCGTCTGCTACTTTAACACGCGTTCCGTCGCAGGAAAGTGTAGAAGTGAGCGACATGGGCGACTCTGTCATCATGGCAAAGTTTTCTCACGTTTTGCAGAAAGATGCATTCTTAGTCTTTCGATCTCTATGTAAATTATCAATGAAACCTCTACCTGAAGGAAGCCCTGATCCAAAGTGAGTGTAAAATATCATCACAAGAGTTTCTTTGGATCAACAATTTTTGATGAATATGTATTGTTGCAGGTCACACGACTTGCGGTCAAAGATTTTGTCTCTGCAACTTCTGTTATCTATTTTACAAAACGCTGGAGAAGTATTTAAAACAAATGAAATGTTTATTACTGCCATAAAACAGTATCTTTGCGTTGCGTTATCGAAAAATGGGGTTTCGTCGGTAGCTGAGGTGTTTGAGCTGTCTTTGGCAATTTTTTTAGCCTTACTTTCTAAATTCAAAGTTCATCTAAAGATGCAAATAGAGGTGATGCGGTTTTTATTTAATAATTGCCGTTATTATCTTGGTGCAATATGTGGTCAACTTTACCTTCTTGTCTAATATTCATTTAATATAGGTATTCTTTAAGGAGATCTTTCTAAACATTTTGGAAACAAGCAGCAGTTCATTTGAGCATAAATGGATGGTTATTCAAACGTTGACTAGAATATGTGCAGGTGATTAATAAGTTTTAGGTAGTGGTAGATGGTATTTTCTGATATTTTGCTTTTAATACATGGTCACTTATTTCCAGATGCTCAAAGTGTGGTGGATATATATGTTAATTATGATTGTGATTTATCTGCCGCAAATATTTTTGAAAGGCTGGTTAATGACCTCTCAAAAATAGCCCAAGGCCGGCAAGCATTAGAGTTAGGGGCAACACCACTTCAAGAGAAGAGCATGAGAATCAAAGGTCTTGAATGCTTAGTTTCAATGTTGAAGTGCATGGTTGAGTGGAGCAAAGACTTGTATGTAAATCCAAATTTACAGTCTTCACTAGGTATGTAAATTAATTTTTGTGCCAAAACATTTGTACATTGGCAGGCTATTAAATTATCACCTAATTTAAACGTTGCATAATTTCAGGACCTGAGCACAGCGTTTCTAAAGAAAACTTAGATGATGGGGATTCTGGCAAAATATCGATGACTAGCTATGGAAGCACAAATTCACTCAACTCTCAAAATTCCATCTCAACTACTGGCTTTTCGAGAATATCGGATAATCCCGAGCAGTTTGAAGTAGTGAAGCAACAAAAAGAGATTTGGGAGCAAGGAATACATATGTAATGCAACAGTTGTGCTATTTTATCTTTCATCTTATTCCATTTAAAAAGACATTTCTATGCCCTTTAGATTTAATCGACGTCCAATTAAAGGCCTGCAGTATTTACAATTACATGGGCTTTTGGGAAGTAGTTCAAATGATGTAGCTGAATTTTTTCATACTGATGAGCGTTTAGACAAGAACGTAATTGGAAATTTCTTGGGTGAAAATGAAAAGTGAGTAATAATGTTACAACTTTTGCATGTATTGTTTTCAAGTGATAAGATGTCGACCTGTTTATGATGGATAGGTTCAATAAAGAAGTGATGTATGCATACGTTGATCAGATAGACTTTTCTGGTAAAGATTTTGTTTCTGCACTGCGCACCTTTCTTGAGGGTTTCAGACTACCTGGTGAAGCACAAAAAATAGATCGCTTAATGGAAAAGTTTGCTAGTCGTTATTGTGAATGCAATCCAAAGTAAGAGAAAACGTTATAATTTAGGTAGGAAAGCCTTCTATATTCGACTAACAGTGAATGCTTTTGTTTTGCTTTTTATTTAGCCTTGGCTTGTTTGCTAGTGCCGACACTGCGTACGTTTTGGCTTATTCAATAATTATGTTAACAACCGATTTACATAGTCCTCAGGTAAAAGTAATATAATTCCGTGAAATGGCTCATATAATTATGAGTATTTAATAATCTTACTGTTATTATGTTATCCCATTAGGTTAAGAGCAAGATGACTAAAGATCAGTATATAAAAATGAATAGGGGCATAAATGACAGTAAGGATCTCCCTGAGGAATATCTTTCTCAGATTTATGATGAAATACAAGGCAATGAAATTAAAATGAAGACCTCCAGTAAGCCGGGGAAACAAAGTAAGTTGTTTTCTTGAGTCTCTTTTTCATTGTTTACGTATAGATTGATTATTAGTTTCCCTTGTGACTAGTTGTGTCCAGTGAAAAGAAAAGAAGGCTGCTGTATAATATGGAAATGGAGTTGATGGCTCAGGCTGCAAAAGCATTAATGGAATCTGTAAGCCATGTGCAGACGTCATTTACGAGTGCCACGCATTTAGAACATGTCCGTCCTATGTTTAAAGTGAGTTGACCCAATATATGGTAATAAATATCTCGAATTGTGTGATGATCAATCGATTGTTGAATTTTAGATGGCATGGACTCCATTTTTAGCTGCCTTTAGCGTTGGCCTTCAAGACTGTGATGATACAGAAATTGCATCGTTGTGTTTAGAAGGAATTCGATGTGCTATACGAATCGCGTGTATTTTTCAAATGACTGTAAGTGATGATATTGAAAATCCTTTATCATTCTGTCAGTTGATTAGTTGTTCACTTAATTTAAATATGGTATTATGTAGCTTGAGCGGGATGCATATGTTCAAGCATTAGCAAGATTTACTCTTCTGACAGCCAATTCCCCAATAACAGAAATGAAGACGAAGAATATTGATACTATAAAGACTCTAATAATGGTAGCACATACAGACGGAAATTATTTAGGGAAGTCGTGGTTAGAGGTATGGCAGCGATTAAAATTTGAAATTTTTTTTCAGTTTCATTTAATAATGAAATCACTAATGTTTATGTTACAGATCTTAAAATGTATATCTCAGTTAGAGTTAGCACAGCTCATTGGGACTGGTGTGAAACCTTGTTATATTAGTAGTGGAAGTTCTCACATGGATAGTGGCTTGTTGCCATTAGATTCCTTGGAATGTACGATAATTGTTTTTTTTTTTAAATATTGCATTACCGTTTCTAACGACATTATTATTATTAATTTTATAGTGGCAAGAATTAGTGGTCAATTGGATCATAAAAAGATTGCCAGTTTGCAGGAGTCCATGGGAGAGACAAGTTCCCAGAGTGTTGTTGTTGCAGTAGATAGGTAAGAATACGTGGGAATGTATACCTACCCTTTTAATGATCGATTAATAACTGTTAGCGTCATTTTCTATTGTTTTTAGAATATTTACTGGGTCTACAAGGCTAGATGGCAATGCGATTGGTATTTGCCAACTTTTTTACCGCCTTATTCATATAATTACACTTGTTTCATGTAAATCATTTTATGGTTTCAGTTGACTTCGTTAAAGCTTTATGTTTAGTATCATTAGAAGAACTATCGAATCTTGCACACCCCCGAATGTTTAGCCTTCAGAAAATTGTTGAAATTTCATATTATAATATGGGTCGCATTCGTTTACAGTGGTCTCGTATCTGGCAGATTCTTGGCGATCATTTCAACAAAGTGGGTAGCTTGCAATGCTGACCATAACTGATGTCTTGATTTTAATTGGAATATCTTTTTAAGGTGGGCTGCAATCGTAATGAAGACATCGCATTTTTTGCTCTGGATTCTTTAAGACAATTATCCATGAAATTTATTGAAAAAGGGGAATTTACAAATTTTCGCTTTCAAAAGGATTTTCTCCGACCATTTGAACACATCATGAAAAAGAATCATTCGCCTACTATACGCGATATGGTAGTTCGATGTGTTGCTCAAATGGTAAATTCCCAAGCTGCGAATATAAAATCTGGCTGGAAGAATATTTTCAGTGTATTTCATTTAGCTGCTTCAGATCAGGATGAGGTGATTGTAGAACTTGCCTTTCAAACAACAGGAAAGATTATTTGTAAGTTTTTATTTCTAAGTTGTTGCGATCCTTTTTGCCACATTTCATTTGTTCAGTTGTTGACATTTCGTTTTAGCATCTGTCTACGAAAAATACTTTCCAGCCCTCATCGATTCCTTTCAAGATGCTGTGAAATGTTTATCGGAGTTTGCCTGTAATGCAAATTTTCCAGATACTAGTATGGAAGCAATTCGACTCATTCGCACATGTGCAAAATATGTGGCTGAGCGGCCTCAGGTATGGAGGGCGACCTTTAAAATTATCCTGATGTTGCCCATATCAAATATGAATAATTTGTCTTTTAGATGTTTCGAGATCATAACATGGAAGAACTATTTATTCAAGAAGATGATCGTGCTTGGGCGAAAGGATGGTTTCCAATTCTCTTTGAACTGTCGTGCATAATAAACCGTTGCAAGCTAGATGTCAGAACTAGAGGATTAACTGTTCTTTTCGAAATTGTGAAAACATATGGCGGAAGTTATAAACACCACTGGTGGAAGGACCTGTTTCAAATTGTCTTTCGCATTTTTGACAATATGAAATTACCAGAGCAACAAATGGAGGTTAGAATTTTCTGTTATTTGTTGTCAAGTTTGTTTTTAAATAGTATGTATAATTATTTCAGTAATACGCTCGTCAGTATTATAAATCTCACAACTAGACAAAAATTTTCTTAGACTACTTCCCCCTTTCGAGTGAATGGGCGTCGAACACATTAATCCTGTATGAAGTTGGGCTCAGTAGTTCAAATAGTACACTTTTGAGCAGGTTCGATCGTACCCTTCCAATGGATTTCACCAGACGAGAGGCCACTCGCACGTTCAGTACCATTCGATGTGATGTCCTCTCCGCAAAAAATTTTAATGGCGACATCCAGCATCCCATATTAATTTAAGAGTAGGGTGGGTGTTTCTGGTAGCAAATATGTGTTGACTATTACAATTCATTAGTTTTTTTAAAAAAATTATCGTGAATTATAAGTGCGATGATGAGTGTTAATAGATATGGAATGTCTCCGGTCGTCATTGGATAAAAGATATAACAGGATTAAGTTTTAGGGTATTTAATACATCTTTCAAAACGTTGAATGGACTGTAATAAAGTGATAGGAATTTCCTCTAAAGACGGATGTATATCGGTGTTCTCATGGGCTATTTTTTTCTTTCCCGTGCAATATATTTTTTGTAATGATTCGAGTGGCAGTTGGAGACAGTTGAGCGGTTAGCAGAGGTTAGTGGATTCATTTCACATTGTCAATGTTTGCATATTGTAACATGCGTACCTTGAGTGAGTTATAAAACGCTAACTGCCTGTCAATTTTTATGCCCTCTAATGACTTAAAAGCTGCATGCTTCCGAATGCTGAAGTTGTTTGAAGGAATGCAATCTTTATTTCGTGTTGGCTCATGAAGAGTCGAGTTACATTTTTATTTCATTTTAATTTTAGAAAGCAGAATGGATGACTACTACTTGCAATCATGCTCTGTATGCTATCGTGGATGTTTTCACACAATATTATGACGTTCTTGGAGCTATTCTCTTGAATGATTTATATTTGCAACTGCAGTGGTGTGTTCGTCAAGGTATTATCATATGGATATCTACTTTGAAAACGAAATGAGAATGGATGTTGTCATTAATAATTTTTCTTTAGAGAACGAACAGCTAGCGCGCTCCGGAACGAATTGTTTGGAAAATTTAGTAATATCTAATGGGATGAAATTCACAAAAGATGTTTGGGAGAAAACTTGTCTAACCATAGTGGACATTTTCAAAAGTACCATTCCACATGCGTAAGAATCTTTCATTTTTTGAACTTTTCGGTGCAGTGCATATTGGACGAAAGTCGTTATATTCCTATTTTTCTTTGTTCCTTGTACTTGCTGTTGTCATCAGATTGCTTTCTTGGACACCAGATTCAAAGGATAGTTCACTGATTGAAAATAGCCCAATATTCAACTCTGGTGACACATCAATATATGAACCTCATCTATCTGGCACAATGGTAAACTTTCACAGGATCTCGTTCTACGTTATGTCCCATATAATATATAGATTTAAAATGTTTAACAATTTTGGTTTTTTTCCCTTCAGAAGGAGAATGGTCCCCATGATAGTGCAAGACCATCTACAACGACAGCCATTTCAGATGATGCTAAAACAAAGAAACTCTCGATTAATAACAGTAGTATATTTTGAAAGTGAATTATTTTGTTTTTCGTCCTTTTTTTCTCCTTGGTAAGTCAGTGTTATTTGCAGAAGCGTCAATGGATCATAAAGTATTTTCTGGACTTCTTATTAAGTGTGCGGTGCAACTGGAATTGATTCAAACTATCGACAATGTCGTGTTTTTTCCAGCAACAAGCCGTAAGGAAGATGCAGAAAATCTAGCAGCCATAATGGTTATTAGCAACATTTTTTTAATATTGATGATGTAAATGTTTCATATTTGCTACAGACTAAAAGTTTTTAATCCACTCGTTTCACAATTTATTTATAGGCTGACATGCTTCACCAAGAAGCAAGCCTAGTAGAGGATAGTCAGCAGAGAGAAGAACAAGGAATGTACCCATATTTAAATTATTTGCAACTTTTTATGCTTGTTGACTGCTTGTTGGCTTCCCACCGATTTGCGAAATCGTTCAATTCAAACAACGAACAGAGGAACGTCCTATGGAAAGCTGGCTTTCGAGGGGGTGTAAAACCAAATTTGCTAAAGCAAGAAACTCAAAGCTTGGCGTGTTCTCTAAGAATTCTCTTTCGTATTTATGGGGATGACTCTCGACAAGAAGCGTGGCCTATGGTTCAGGAACGTTTAATTCAGTGAGCATACTTGTTATTTTTTTAATTTCATGAGGTCATTATGTATCATTTATATGTCCTTTGTCTTGGGCGTTAATTTCCACTCAAAACTCTCACTAGTGTATGTAAGGAAGCTCTGGAATACTATATATCTCTTACTGCTGAATCCCATCGTGATGCGTGGACCAATCTTTTACTATTGATGCTAACGAAATTGCAAAAAATGCCGGATGATAGGGTAAGATATTTGATGCGAGTTTATTATTTTTTCAGTGCTGGACTTATTTCGTTAATATTGATGAATTCGTTAGTTTCGTGCTCACGCTTCTGCATACTATCCATACTTTTGTGAAATGACGTGTATCGACCTGAAAGCCGAATTACGGGCAGTTCTAAGAAGATTTTTTCTGCGAGTAGGGCTGGTGTTCAACGTTACTTAACTTTCAGCCAACATGAATTTGTGCTGAAAGTATCACAGTATTGTGGTTTTTATCATCCTTGAGTGGTTGCTCTCAAGTAGAAATGATCTTATTTGTTTTTTGTAATGTGACTCACTTCCTGACAAGATAAACCAGATGAAAAAATGACTTACTTTCGCGCATTATAAATTGTTAAAAATTTCCTTAAGTTGTTACATAACTTTGTTGATTTCTTCAAATGAAAAAGGTACATGAATAATTAATTATTCGAAAGTCACTATAGGGATGTTTCTCTTCACCTTTAGCGTCTTGTGGTATGATTATGTATATATTTATATATATATATACCTGCCATTTTCTAATAGTGGGACATGTACATATTTCAAATCGTGTTAGCTGGATGAAATGAAACAAAAATTCAAACCTTTAAGGGTTTTAAACAATGTGTAAATTTAGGGGAATACTTCATAGTTGCCATACTGACTTATGAGGAACAAATTATTTATGTTTAATATTGTTTCATGTTAACATAAAGAGGAATTCGTTTTAACAGATATTCAAGGGAAATATTTTCTGTAGAGGTTTAACAGTCTTGAGAATCAATTGGCGGGGGGGGGATACCTTTGAGATGTAGGAACTAGAATGGCTAAGAGCCTTATCTTATTAGTCCACTTTCCACGTTAAATGTGATTGTCTATAAAGTGTAGCCACAAAATGTTATTAGTCTATCTATATTAAAAACGAACAGCGTAAATATCATTTCATCAAAATGTACGATATGCTTCAGTTCTTTTTTTCGAGAGCGGAGTAATAATAAACCAGTTATTAAATACTTTGTGCAATGTTTGCTGTTGGCAACTTCTCAAATTGCGAAGTGGTGGAGGAAACGCTCGTTTTTCACAATGACCTGAAGCAGTGACTGAAAACTACAACTAATAAGACACCCACACAGTGTATATGACACCCAATCGTCTTTTGCGACCTATGTACATTTTTAATGGGTAAAAAACTAAGTAATTTTCATATTTAGTACTTGTATGTAAAAATGTTTTCAATTACAATCAACTTTTAACCTATAAATTTACCACCATTCATTTTCAGGAAATAAGCTACTGCAACAACTGAAAAGGCATTTAAAGGTATGAAACGCGCATACACTAGTAGAGATGAGAAAGGTGGACAACGACTTTCATAAGGTGACATTACAGAGTCATGTATACATCATTTCTGCCATGCTGGACATTTTTCTTGGAATATACACATAATTTTCAAAATATCCTGCCAATTCATCCATTGTAACGTCATCCAACCGTGCTTGCTGTGAACAAGACCGTTCTACAAGTCTTACCCCAGAAGATGCCAAATTATCGGGATTGATTTCTTTCAATTTAACTAACTTCTTATCTCTTTCTGAATCTTTGTTGGCATCAAGCGAGTCATCCAAAAATGGATCCCCGTACTTTTGGCATCCACTGCAGTTAAATTCTACACTGGCTACCTCAGTATCCTCATTTGTAGCATCCGTAAGTTCCGTCCTTAAGGGATCATATTCATTTGCTGTTCTTGATAATTCTAAACTGACTACTCTTTGTACGCGATTTGGACTGGTAAATGAAGCACCACGCAATTTTGCAACTCGCTCTTTATGTTCGCTTGATTTTGAACTTCGTAGTGTACTTCTGAACTCATGGTTAGCGTGTTTGAATCTTGAAGCCCGTAAAATGGTCTTCCTATTAGGAGTCACGTGCTTAACTTTACGTATTCCAACAGATGGCTGACTTTTGAGATCTTGGAGGACTTTCACAGTTTTAACAGGCCACTCTTCTGATGTGGTCGATGTTCTTGATGGATCACTGAATCTTATAGAGTTGTAGTTGCAATTCACGCTCTTGGAAATGGAAAATGCATTTAAGATTTTCTTTTGTGCCGTAGCCTTTGACCTACGCATAAACAACATCGTTAAATCATGAATATGATGAGCATCCTTTAAAGAGTATGTGTACCTAACATGATCCACACACAGATTTCTAAATGCCAGTTTCAAGTCGCTAAAGTTATCATCAACTTTCGTTTCCATTGCTCAGTCGATAAGGAACCATTTGACTTAAGAACAAGTACTCTGTAATATAGAGGAACCTTAATGACACAAATAATTTAAATTGAAACTTTCTTAGTTTAAAATTAAATAATTTGGCGAACTTTATAGACAAAAGTCAGCAGACAATTAATGACGTCATGCTACTTAGTCAACAAGAAGGTCCGTCTAAAACATATGTACATATGTATGTATGTCGGACTTATTATTTCCAAGTTTGAAATAATTTTGACAAACTTAATTCAAATAGGAAGAATAAATTGATACTTACTCAATTACTACTAGCAAAATGCAAATCTAAACAATATTTTTTCTTAGAACACTGAACTCAAGGACGACAATGAGCGAAATCTTTTAAGCTACGTATCGCGCTACGTAGTGAAGAATACGAAAATTGCTGTTCAAAAAAGCTACGTAGCAACTTCGTAGCGTAGGGATCGAATTCTATTAAAACTGTAGCCAAAACTTCGTAGTGCAGTTGTAGTGCGACAAACGCTACACCTTTTCGAGTAGGATTCTTTGCGTAGTGCAACATGGCGGCCTCCACGGAAGATATTGCAATGAATATGGTGGACTGCAATACTTATTGACAGTACCCAAAAATGAAGCGGAACAAATAAAAAATTGTATAGTTTTTAATTAAAGAATTAATTTCATTTTAAGAACATTAAGAACATCTTCATCATACCCTTATCCCGCCTGTGGCAGGGTCGGGTCTGAGGGTCCACTGAACATACTCTGACTGGGGCTGGGGTCACCCCAGCCAGGCGTCTGGAACCAGTAGGAGTATTGACAAAGTTTGTCTGTGGGGGTGCCAACATTAAGAACATAATATTTTATTAAAGGAATTGAAATAGTTTAGTCCTCTTAAGTGCGTTATATGGCAACATGGAAGCCTGCATGGAAGCCTCCATTTTTGTAGCGCTACACATGTCGTTCAAATAGCTGCTACTGGTAGTGCGCTACATGAATTTTCATGACGTCACCGTATGCACTACGTATGCGACGCTACAAGTATTTCCGTAGCTTAAAAGATTTCGCTCAATGACAAACGACATCAAAACGGAAGTTTTAGGTCGCCATCTAACAACAGCAATCAGATTTAGAAAGTGTTTGCTGACGTGTGTTGTTAATGTGCAAGGTGGCTGTTGGTATCGTGTTGTCGTCTGAAATTATTCACTCTATCGAATTTATGAATTTTTCTTGTGCTGTATCCTAAGAGTGAAATGGAACTTAGTGAAGTCGTATCCAATCCACATTATGCTTTTCCAGTTGTAGGAGTTCTTTTATGTGCTTTTTTGGTTTTTGCGTTTGGCTTTAAGTCGCCAGCACAACCGCCTAGTTTTGACTTCGATGACGGTCGTAAACAGTCTTCTGTTGGAGCGAAAAAAACGAAAATCGGCGAAGGTAAAATTGAGAAGTTTAATAAATTTTGAAAGGATGCAATATGGTTATTCATTTGAATAGTACAGTAGCGTTCATACTTTAATTGTACTTTGAAGCAGTGTTGGCATATTGCATATAACGTACTAAACTTATGAAAAATCCTGTCGATTTTAGTTACTGTCACGTTGCAATTTTTAGAATTATAATTAATAACCAGTTTCATAGTTGTTTTTTTTTATCAGGGAAAGAACTGTGAAATGAATTGGGAGGGGGGGGGAACCTACACTTTAGTACTCAATAGTCAGCACTCACCTGATCAGATAATGTTAACAAGAAGTTACTAAGGTTGAGATCTTGTTTTTTTTTCTGATAGACATAATGCAAGCTAAATAAACTTTATCACTAGAATGTTCGATTGTTGGGTACTTCAAATCATAATCGCAAATATTGATTAAATGTTTTATTTACAGAAATCGCAACAAAATGGTCATTTTCCGGAGGCTTCAAAACACACCACCGAAAAGACAGCTAAACTTCCCAATGAAAAACAGTCAGCATCTCCAAAGTCCAAGCTTCGTGCAAACCAGGCTGTCCACGAGTCCGTTGATAACAAGACACAAATGAAGACTGTTAGTTTACTTTACAGTGTCGTTGTAGTGTTTTTAATTGCAGGATTATCAATTTGCTGCCTAAGCTTTTACATATTTTGAATGTATATATTAATTACTTTGTGTTGTTTTCTTTCAGAACAAAAAGAATGAAACTAATGTTGTAAGGAACAAAGATGATAGTACAATTGAAAAAAAAAGTCAAGGAAAAACAAAAACGGAGGACGAAGCAGGTAACATTATTTCCATCATTGATGAATCCTGTTACAGAGGCCTGCCCTATGGTTGCACATACAGAATTCCCTTTCTTTGTTAATGTAGGGAGTTCCAGTTAGACTAAATTCATACTCAGAAAAAAATAAAAGCCCCGATTCATCACTATAATGATAACATCTGTGCTAGAAATATAAACCTGAACTGTTTGATTAAATTCATGTTGTAAATTTAGGGGAGTGGGTGCAACAGTTGTCTCGCAAAGAAAAGAAGAGTAGGAAGCGAGAAGAGAATCCTAGTGGATTAGAAACTGATGCTAATGAAGATCTTTCGAACATTAACTTACTTCAGCAAAAAAAGGTTTCATCTTCTACAAGTATGTTTGAAATGCTGTCATGTTGACTTGTTGCCAACATATAAGATATTAAGTAAGTTACTTTACAAAGTCAAGAAAATGGCACATTTTACATATCAAAAGATGCTGCGGACAGCAGAGGCAATTCCCCTACAAAGAAAAATAAGAAACCGGTAGTTGGGGAGGCACAGAATGCGACTATCGATCAAAAGACAGGTGACAAGGAGCCATTAGTAACTTCAGAAGAGCAAAAACGAAAAGTGAGTGATTTATAAATTTGTGATTCCTAATTCATACCGTACTTCCCTTTGGTTATTTGTTGTATTACGACATGACAGAATAAAATCGGTAAAGAAACATCTGGCGAAAAAAAGAAAAATGAAGCTCAACATATCGACAACCTCCAGAAAAATATTCCGAAACCTAGCGAAGAGATAAATGAACCTTCAGCTAATGTACATGATGCTGAGTCGTCATCTGATGTCAAATTGTCGAAGAAAAAATCAAAGAACAAGGTAAATTTTGAAGCGAACCCAAGTAGCGTTTCCAAGAAGAAAAGTTTGATACAAGATGAGGCATCAGATGCAGACAAGTCGAAGGGTAAAATACCGCCTTCTGAACCAGGTGATATAATTTGGTTTCTTTTCCTTTTTTGGGCTTGAAATCATAATTTGAAGTGTATTTTACGAGTAATGCTTTTTTTTGTAGTAGCAAAACAACCACTTTCTTCGTCTACTGTATCTCAACCCACGTGCCCCGTTGTTTTTGATGAGATAGGAGGTAAGAAGAGTTCGTCTACTAAATAATTTACTAATTGTAAACAAGACTTAAAGCATATGCTGTTCCAGACGCTTGGGAAGAGCCAAAGGGTCAGAAAAAGAAAAAGAAAGCAAGGAAAGATCAATGAAGAAGCAATTCGTGGCAGAAACGTGCGAAAATTCATGTTCCGTTTCTCGTATTACCATGACTCGAAAAACTCGTGTGCGTCAACCAGACATCATTGAAGAGGTCGCAAGGTTGCTGTTGCTATTGAGAAAATACGAGAAAAAAAGATTGAGGGGAAAAATATATATATATAAGGTATTAAGAGCATTAATTATGGGAAATAGAATAATTAATATTATTGGCATTTGTCTTATTCCATGTAAAATTATGTAGGATAATGTTTGTTATTCAAATAACATTACTTTGCCTTTCCATTGATCCATCATTCATAACTATTTTGACATTCCATATCCACATAATAAGATCATCTGCTTTAAATGGAGATGTAGGACATTTTGATGTTTACCAATAAGCTTTTGAGTATTGCTCACGTTATTCTTCCAAAGTAGGTTTCTAATTGCTTGACTTTGACTTCTGACTATACATCTCATATCATTTGACTGATGACCAAAGTGAGCAGGATCACATTTTTATTGCATCACATTGATTCGCCATACGCAGCTTTCATCAAGTTAGTAAATTCCGATGTTTCTTGGGGTACATATTTGCGTGGTTTTGTGATTCATCTTACTAGTTAATAAGGTGATTTGATGAGTTTTTATGTAAGAATGCGAGCAGCGTGAAAAGGGAAAATAAAGAGCTCTACCTCCTGGTTTATTACAGGTTTTTACCTTTTAATGAAGTCGTTATTGTCATGACTTTTCGTGGTGAAATCTGCATATTGTCACCTTTCTTTAAAACGCACGTAAGTTTAAGAACACAGTAACTGATACTGTTATCAGTTGGTAGGAATATCAAATTGCCCTGCAATGGGGGAAAGGTTGCCGACAGTCTTGCAAGGTCTGTAAATTCATATCCCTCAGATTGTTTCACTAAGATTTCTTAATTAAGGAAAATGGGACTTACGTGATTTTTAAAGAAAGGTGACGATATGTTTAACTCAGCTGTGATCGATCTTGTATTCAGTTTAATGACAATGTACTTTGAAATCCTAGTAGATGCTAACATTCATTATGACCTCCACGTTTCATTTCATACTGAAGAAATGGTAAAGTTTATAATCTTATTATGTAAGTTATGATGAATTTATATGTGAATAGCAGAGTGTTATATATTTTACGACTTATGGACAAGTCAGCAAGTCAGCTATTTTTCTCAATAATAACGGTAACATTAAAAGTATTCCTTTCTATACCTATTTATTGAAATTTACAATTACATATATTCTAAGATCGTTCAACCTGCATGGCAGAATGCTGCTACTTACAAGTTGAATGTTTACACATTATTACACAGGTTTTGCATCGATCAGATTAAACCAGTAGCCACATTCACAGCGTTTTGGTTCACCCTTGTGAAGCCACATCCAATTAATAGTCGTTGCATCCTCTTCACCTAGATTTTTAATTTGAAATAGGTAGATCAGAAATTACGTAACCGTTCATACTCTAAGTAAACGTAAAGATAAGGTATTCATACATATGCAACCAATGATGCGTTTTTCCGATACGGAAGGCACTTGCGTAGGTTGGCTTTTGGTTCCAGCAGAACGTTTAATAACTTTCATGTTAAAAGGATCCTTAATTATAACAATATAAAAGTAGGTGATGCATCTGAGTGGCAATTCAAGTAAATACGGCTTATTACTATAAACAACACCATCTACTATAAACAATACCTCATTTCCTGCAAGTTTTGCTAATAATTCACGTTTTTCTAATCCGGTAGCATGTTCCACGGGATCCGCCATCACTAAAGAATTGAGATTGGCAATAACTTAACAAGCCCAACACAACAAAGTATACAATAATAGCTTCAGCTTCTGAGGACCAATTTTTAAAGTGCACGTATGTAAAATTATGATGTTTGAATTGTTCAATTTACGAATACCGTACAAATAAATAGAACTAGGAACCATTGTGGGTAACCACCATTGTGACCCTTCTCCTCCTTCCCATAAGCGTTAACATAGCACTACACAATGCAGTAAAATACGATTTTTATGTGGTTAAACATTATTATAAAACTTAAACACAAATTATAAATAATTCTTGCAACCCTCACTCAAGCGGTACCTACTCAAGCACCACATTACATACCCTATTAATTTTCGGTATACTGCAACACATACGCACTTCTACAAAATAACAAAAAGAAAGGATAAATATCTTACTTTTATCCTTATGGCGAACGGTGCTTACAAGCACGGAACGTCGAGAAACATTAAGAATATTTCTCCCAATTAAACAAGCCATTTGTATTGAGCGAATAGTACAAATCCTGGTACCGAAATTTAGAAAATTCACCTCTCCAAGAACCTCGATTTCCTCCTTTACAAACCGGATAGGGAACATGCTACGGAAGCGACCTCACCTCGCGCATTTCCAGAACCACGACCGGCTATTTGTTCAACTTGTCGTCTGAATTTAATCATTAGGTATGCAATCGTTGTCCCTTGATACCCTAAAGCAGTGGTGGCGAATCTGTAACCCCGCTGGTCACACCGTGACCCACGGTGCAATTTTATGCGACCCGAACGTGAATCATAACTACAGTTTATCGTCTCATAAATAGCATCAAGTTTCGGCCCCAAGTTTCACACTGATGTAGGTATTACTGTATACTGTGTAAAATGAATTATTTTAAGGTCTGTTCTGTATTTTTATTTATAAAATTAAATAGTGCTTGAACTTGATCCGCAGACAACGTTTTGTTTTTTGTATGATAGTGACCCGTCTTCAAAAAAAAAGATTCACCATCACTGCCCTAAAGGCTCTTAACGGGATAAAGGAAGCCTAGTCAGTGGTCGTCGTGTAATCATACTACAACGTACACGTCACAACATCTTCATAATGCCCTTATCCCACTTGTGGCAGGGTGGTGTCTGCGGGTTCTAGCCCTCCACTCCCGCCTACTCCCACCAGGTCCCCGTCCGCCCCACACACTACCATATCCTTGCGGACAACTTGTTCCCACGTCACAATGTTCAAGGAAAATATCTGAGGATATAAGGGAGAGAAATCTTTGCCATAGCTAGTTGCTGACCGAATGCCACAATTCGCAGTTCGGAAGCTGAAAACAGGGAGCAGTTGCATTGCGTTGGACACACCAGTTCTCATCAGATTACTGAAGTTAAGCAACACAAGTTAGTACCGACATGGGTGGTTGGTTGGGAACCCTGGATGCTGCTAATTTCTCCACTCCTACCTCCCCCTCACTCGTGAGTAGCCTCCATAGGGCCCGGCCCGTTATGACTGCTTGACCGACTTCTCCACCCTTTAGTATAACTAACCAGTTGTTCCCTTCTGGGATCGAAAAAAATTGCCTTCGGATCAGTGCCGTCTTAACAGCATTATGGGCCCCTGGGCAAAATAGTGTGCTGGGGCCCCCTACGACAACCCCTCACAGAAATAATACTGTATGTAAATGGTTTTCGTTTCGTTTGTGCTTCAGGGTCCTTCAGCTACGACGGTCATTAGAGCCCCGTCCACTGCGTAGTTTCAGAGACTGCACAGACACTATTCTGATGCGATTTGGGGTGTTAGCGGTACCCCCCTTTTCCAAGCCGCCACCCATGTTAGTATTTCTTGGGGTTGCGTTGCTTAACTTCAGTCATCAGGCGAGAACTGGTATGTCCAACGCAATAAGCCGCTTCCACCTTGCCCCGTACATTGCGAAGTTAGAAACAAAATTTTTCCCTCAAAAGGTGATTAGCCAACATTAAATGATGGGTAGTAGCAGTACGTCAACAGCTGCCATGAAAAAAATGCGGTCCAACAACTCTACCGTGTGTGCATAGTATCAACGGCAGAACTTGATACCCGTGTCTGCCATAGGCGTTCTGATGAAAGTCAATGTTGTAATTGCAACAGTCATTGACTCAATTTTCTAGGATGACCTGCCAGAAAATTTAAGTAAACAGTCGGCATTCCAAAATTGCTATTGAACCATTGTCCATTCCAGAATTGTTATTGACCATTGTCCGTCTTGACCACTGCATTCAAAAGGCATCAACAGAAAGTCGCTTGCCAGATTATTATTACCTTTTTTGTTTTTGCATCATCTCAATTGGTTGGGTGGCCGGCATACCCCCACAAACAACTTCTTGCGGGTTCCAGACGCCTGGCTGGGGTGCTCCCAGTCAGAGCGTGTTTAGTGGATCCTCAGATCCGACCCTGCCACAGGCGGGATAAGGGTATGATGATCAGCCTGACTTGGACAACTGGTTGGCCATCAGAAAGAAAAAGCAACTATCGCCAGGTGGCAGTGCCATCTATTTCCACTCACATACGGAGATGTTATACATAGCTAGTAGAGAATTGTTAGTTATTAGACAAAGACGAGATAAATATTGCCATGATAGGATTTAATAAATGGTAGGCTACAAGTATTTGCTAAATTTCTGAGAAACGAGAATGTCAAGACATCGAAATGTTAGGCGTATGAATTATGACGAAGGTAAGTTGCATTCTTACAGGCAAGGTGTTTGGGTATTGCATTCGGTGCAGACGTGTTGTTTTAGACTTCACGAATCCGTCTACTACTTGTATTAAAAGAAGTGTAGAACAAGTTGTAAATTTTACTTATAGCTTTCTACTCAATTCAATAAGAGATATATTATTGAATTTGCGAGTTATATATTGCACTCATCATAATGTATTCGGCATTGTATTGTTAATTAAATATTTGAACGTTATTCTTGGTCCATATTTTTAAAACTGCTTTGATTTTAATTCATTGCGCATCATTCCATCTAGTTTTCCTTGGAATATGTGGCTTTATCTATACGATTTATTCAACAACCTATGACACAGCAGTAAAAAAACAACGACGTTTTACGTTATCTCTTAATTATCACTCCATGCGACTAGTACTAATTTTCTGACGTTGCTATTAAATAGAATACGATGGTTATGATGATGTCTATGGTCGTTCTGTCGAAGATGACTACTGCATTTCACCAAGCACTGGTAATTTTTTCAATAACTTAGTGTAATGTGTCACCTACATCAGCCATTTAACATTGTGATGCACTTATTAGCGGAGTTCATGTATGACAGAACATCTCAACAGCAGCCCATGGCTGCGTTTATTCCACGTGAAAATATACCAGAAGAAGTCGATTTCGTTGTAGAGAGCGAACAAGGGGGATTAAACGCACGTATAGAGAGAGAAAACTCATTGGAAAGTTGTTTTCCGGAGTTGAATCCATTTGATGAAGGTAGTATGACAGACAAATGAAACGTGAGGTTTGAATATTAATCTGATTGTTGAATATTATTGAATAGCTCGACTAAGATCCTGTCTGGACGAAATACACAACGTTGTTGGAGATTCATTTCCTGAAAAAGTACTCATAGATGCTGTCATATCGCAAGGCTTCGATTATGAAAAATCCTTAAATTGTATCCTATCGTCCGCTGAACCGCCAGGTAAGTTAATCCAAACTTCTCACCGAAGCTAAAAATAATCACTTGACGCTTGCCTATCCGAGACGTAGTTCATTTTTTCCTTGGTGGTTTGTATTCCGGGGTTGATTTACCCTTTCTGCCACTTGTCTGCAATCTCAATACTTCTAATTCCCCTCCAATATATCTCCATATGATCTCAATGAATGTGTATATATTAATCACATCTTTTCATAATTTCTGCTGCTCCAATGGCAATTTTCCTAACTCACTCCACATCGCTCGATCTTGACCCTTATAATTTTTGCTGATCTTACTTCTGCCCTTTAATTTATTGCCTGATTTATCATTTCTACCTTCACATTATTCTGCCATGGGAGAGATAAGGTGTAAAATGTTAGGCAGTTATGTTTTACAAGGTCTTGCTTCGTTCTCGTGTTCTTCATCCTTTTCCCACCTGAAAGCCAAGGATTTTGTACTATCCTGGCTGACCATTACGCTACCATTACTGTCTTGCGGTCTTTCAGTCCAGCGAACTTTTGCACCTACATCTTTTCCTTTGCGGTTCGCTTTTCTCCACATAAAATCATTAATTTTTAGTATAATTGTCGAATGAAATTTAATATAGCTCACTGAAATAGAAGGTTTGAATTGCAGAAATTCCCAAACATCAGCGAATCCCTCAGCAAAGAAGAAATGGAGGTAAGATATTTGGAAAGAATGACTTCATAATTACAGTGCCACCATTTGTGTTTATTTAATAATAATTTGGCCTATTTTTCTCATTTTTATTCCTCTATCTTTTGTATCTTGACTTCATTTACATCGTGGAACCTTCCTGTTTACTGGATTTTAACTTGTGGAAAGGTAAGACTGCCAATTTGAAAATCCACATGTTGCTCTAAATCAGAATATGGTTACAAATAGTGTAGCGTTAGATGAACCGAATTGTGATTTTTATAACGATTGTTCGCGTTGTACTGTACCCTTGAATTGCGGTGAAGCATCTGTACCAATTTCACTTAACCATAATATCTGCACATCGTTGAACCAACGCATCAAATGTCCGCATAATTCGCAGTTGGAAGACGGCATCCAATTAGAGAAGCAATTTATTTCTAATTCTCCTTCTTCTGATCATTTTATTACTGGTAAAAGACAGTCAAATGGCAATGAAGTCGTTTCAAAGGATCTGCCATTTCCTAAGTTAGGTTTCAGATTTGATTCAAAAACAAAAATCATTGCAAGTGATGCATCAAAAAGAATGACATCTCGCTTGTCAAATGTAGATAATTTAATGAAATCTGAATCACAATCTCCTCTTATGGATCTTATTTCCTCAAAATCCAAATTTCGTGGATTGGCATTTCAAGAGAATAAGAATGCAGGCGTGCCTGCAATGCAGAAACTTGGACTTAATCAGCTAGCATCGGAACATTTGGCATCGAGAAGTACTCAGAATCGTAAGCTATTTAGTTTTATGGAATCTCAACAAGGTCTTAGTAAACAGCAGAAAGAGTTAAACGAGAATCATAATGTTGCGTCTCATAACGATTCTCCATTCACCTCTTTACTGACTAAGAGCAAACCTTTCGATACACCTGACGCTAATTTGTCAAAGCGAACTTCCAATCCTATTCATTCATCAGCAGAAAATGAATTAACTGTCGACGATGCTAAAGTGAAAGAAATCGCTTCAGGGTTAAAGGACATTCCCAGAAAACCTATTAAGAATGGGGTTTCTGCTTCTCCGTCATGGTTTGCTCGAATATTATGCTTGAAATATTCTAAGTGGATTGACGATTTATTTGACGGTATGCCTCATTCTGCGTCCAAAATTCAGCGATTTGATTTCATGTTGCCCTCTCCAGATGCTGTCGTTCTTCAGCATCAAGAAAAGGCATTTTCGTTGCAAAATTCCCGTAAGTCTTCGTTTTTTTCTGCCTTGACGGTGAAAATGTAATGTATTTGAGCCCTCTCAGGTGTTTTTATTATATTCTGTTGGTTATTTTAATATACCTTTTATATAATCCTTGAAATTCAGAGTATTTGATAGCAGTAATTTTAAGCTCGTTTTTCAGCTTCTCAGAGGCGTCAGTACCAAGGTAAACCTTTCAGCGCTGACGCGTCACCTACAGTAGTCGAAAGCTCCGCATCTTCTAAAGAAGTGGGTTCTACTGAAGAGGCACTTTCCAAAATCAGTCTTGCCGGTGGTGGGAAGTCGTTTGCGACAGGATTTACTCCTGACACTTCACATCCCTGTGAACAACAATCTATTCCAGTTCTAGTGCCAGAACAGGTTAATGATTGATTTTGTAATTTATTTTTTTTACTGCAAAATCCTTATAACATTCAGTTTTGCCGTTCATGATACTAATCCAAACGTTGCAGGAGTTTCCAGAAGAGCAACGAGAAGGAAGTGTTTCGAGTAATGAGCAGAAGACTAAACACTCAGACGGTCTTGGTGATTCGTCTTTTAGTTCTAGTGGTCTGGCAAAATCAACCACAAGGTATCGTATGAACAAATCACTTCATTCTTTGGGGTAAAGCTTTGACTTTCCCGTTGTAATATGGGTTGACCTTTAGTTAGTTGAGAACTCAAATTGTGTAATAAATGTCTTACTGCCATTTGAGATGCGAATTTGTCATAGGAGGACTTAGCGGTGAAATTACTTTGCAAGTGCTGCATGTCTAATATTAAATCTCCAATTCATCACACATTTTATAGTCGCCCTCGTGATGTAACCAAAATAGATCCGGAAGTTGAGTATCAAAAGGCTCGTGGAACCAGCAAAGACTTGTTGAACCTGGTTGTGATTGGCCACGTTGACGCCGGAAAAAGCACTTTAATGGGTCATCTTTTATGTTTGCTTGGAACTGTTAGTCAAAAAGTCATTCACAAATATGAACAGGAGTCTAAGAAGATTGGGAAGGCATCGTTCATGTATGCGTGGGTGCTAGATGAGACAGGAGAAGAAAGGTCAGAAATTAGTTCATTAAGTTTCTTTGCAGGTTTTACGTACTATAATGTAGGTGCTGTGGCCAATTTCAGATCTCGTGGCGTAACCATGGATATTGGCTATTCGAAATTCGAGACGGACAATAAAATTGTCACATTAATAGATGCTCCTGGTCATAAAGACTTCATCCCAAATATGATTACAGGAGCAGCACAAGCTGATGTTGCCATTTTGGTTGTGGATGCGGGTCGTGGAGAGTTTGAAACAGGTTTCGAAACAGGAGGTCAAACGCGTGAACATGCTCTTTTGGTGAGGTCATTAGGCGAGTAATTTTATATTTATCTTTTTATAATATTGGCTGGACTGTTTAATTAATTTGAAATTCAACGTTGCCTCCTTAAGGTGTATCACAAATAATTGTAGCAATAAACAAAATGGATATCGTGAATTGGGCTGAAGAACGCTATCAAGAAATTTCGAATACAGTGACCCGATTTCTTGTCAAGCAAACAGGATTCAAGGCAGAAGACGTTGCGTGTGTACCATGCAGTGGTCTGACTGGAGAGAATTTGATGAAACCTCTGAAAGAAGATTTTGCTAAGTGGTATTCTGGATCTACATTAATTGAACAAATTGGTGAGCTAAGAGTTGTGTGATAACGAAGTCAACTTCAATTAACAGTTTTAATTAGTATAACAATTAACACTTGTTGTCTACAGACCGGTTCCGACCACTTGAAAGACCATTGTCCAAACCGTTTCGGATGTGTGTGTCAGACGTGTTCAAAGGCCAAGGTAGTGCTTTTAACATATCTGGTAAAGTGGAAACTGGATTTGCACAAGCTGGAGAAAAAGTTATGGTGATGCCAATTGGTGAATTGGCAGTAATCAAAACGATAACTTTGGACGATGTTCCCAATTCCAAGGCTTTTGCTGGTGATCAAGTTGTGGTAACTCTCAATGGTGTGGACATTAATAGTGTTACTGTAGGAAGTGTTGTGTGTGATCCGTTGCAACCAATTCGTGCTTGCACTCTCTTCAGAGCTAGGATAGTAGTGTTCAATGTTGAATATCCGATAACTAAAGGGTTTCAAGTAAGTACTATTACATACGCCATTATACATAAGATGGATTGTTAACATGTTGTTTTGACACGTAGGCAGTGTTGCATTTTCAATCTTTATGTGAACCTGTCATTATTAAAAGGATTTTAAGTCAGTTACATAAGACTACTGGCGAGGTGATGCAGAAAAAACCAAGGTATATCTAATATGCTCAAAATATAATTTCTATTTCAATGATTAACTAATACGATACCGTAATGCTTTAAAGGTGGCTGACAAAGCAGAGCAATGCAATTGTTGAAATTTCAGTCAGTAAGCCGATTTGTATGGAAGAGTACAAAGATATCAGAGAATTGGGAAGATTCATGCTAAGAGCCAGTGGTATAACTGTCGCTGCTGGGATTGTTGTTCAGGTGGGTGATTTGACATGTGAATTCCTTTAAAATTGTGAACAATTGTTTTATTGTTACGCTTTGGTATAGGTATTGTGACAAAATTTGTTCAGCAAATGAAGATTTGTTGTTACTTCGTGCTAGCAAAAATGACACTCGACGAATACAAGGAGAAAGAATCACTTTAAATGCAATGTTTATGGTACATTTTGGTAAAAAAAATCTTTACAACCTTGCGATGTCGAATGAGTTGTTGCAAGCAATGTACCTACGACACAGTGAAAAAAAATAAAAATAGGTGGCTTACAAAACAAATTTGTTTTGTTAAAAACTTGTTCCTTAAGAACAACTATAACAACTTCTGAAAGGTTTTTTTTTTTTTTTTAATAAGTTGTTATAATAAGCACACTGTTTGGAGTCAACCCCTTAATACTTTTAAAATAGCTAGTGGCCATCAATAGAAATTTCCAAACTTACTTTTGCTGATTGTGGTTTTACATTAAACCACAGTTCATGTAAGAAATAAGGTACCCTAATTCAACTGCGATTATGAGCACGTGGTATTCAACCACGTCTGCTTTATTGAGATTGATCTTCTGTTCCATTGCCTTGATCTTGGGCAGTGATTTGTTGTATCTGAATAGTTTGTTGACCTTGAGCAGACGTAAGAAATACTGGTGTTGGAGCCTGACCCTGAGCAGTTGGAGTAGTTACCGGTTGAATTTGGTAGACAGCCTAAAATTAGTAAACCCTGCTATCAACACCGAAATCTCCAAATAGTGTGATCACCTGACCTGTGAACAGTGACCAACCTGTGTTCCTTGTTGTGGGACTTGTTGCGTTGGTGTTGTTTGGATAATTATGGGTTGGTTGGAACCTTGGCCTTGCATTTGCATCCTTATCACTTGCAACTGCGCCTGACTCAGTTGTATCTAACAGGAAGTATACATCAAAGCTAATTATTAAGGCTGACTGTTGCAAGAAAGCATCATAATAAAACTTATACATACAGGTATCTGTTGAATTTCACCCGTGCTTGCTACAATCTGCTGAATCAACTGAATTGGCCCTTGGGGATGCCCTGGCTGAGTTACTGGACTTTGGACTGCCGCTGGTTGCTGAATTTGAATCAACTGTGGTTGTGCTCCAGCAGTCTGAAATTTTTAATTCCAATTTGTCACGTTTGTTCAAATACTTCTGGTGTTTCATAACAGTGAAAATGAGTGGCATTTACCTGAACTTGCATTTGTGTGGTTGCAGGTTGTGCTAATTGCAAACTCTGTTGTGCATCTCCACTCTTCAGAAAAGGTATAACAATTTTTATATATCTTGGAAACAAAGTAAAAATTTATATGGTCACTTACTTGAGTTTGTACTTGAACTGTAGTAGGTGTCGTTATCGTTTGAACAGGTATACCAGCTTGAGCAGTAGTTCCAACAGTTTGGACTTGACCCCCTGGCTGAATAATCTGAATCTGAGCTGATCCTTGCTGTTGCGGGCTCTGCTGCTGAAGTGCTGCTTGATGCTGCTGCGCCAACTGGAAATAATACTGGACTTGGTCGGGCAGCATAGCTGTTGTTCTTACGCCTTCTTCTTGACGTTTTGGTGGTTTTAATTCATCACGTGGTACAATATCAATTAAGAAGTCAAACTGATCGAATTTAGTTATTGCCATCGCGATATCATTCCTCTGAAAATAAAAGAGAAGACTTGCTGGTTTAAAGTGCGCTATTACTTGCCTATTCCCCACTAATATACCAACTTGTAACGTTCTCCTTTTGTTATCTTCTGTGTGAATCCACGCTCGTAAGGAAAGTTCTGTTACAAATATTTCTGCCGCTTTCGCGAATAACACAGGAGCCTCTGCGCTAATCATCTAAATGTGCGTGATAAACCCTTAGAATGGACACACATGTGTAAATGAAATGAATTTTAAAGGCGAATTACTTTGACATCTTCATCCAGTTTCATGATCTTCTTTATTCTCGCTAACGGTAGCTCCTGCTGTTTAAAATCATTCTGGAATATTTGTGAACCATTTTTATGCAGAAGATTAGTTAACGATCTTGATGCACTTCAACCAATTAAGTTACATGCAGGCGAAATTCACTTCAACAAAAGATATGATGTGCTTACTGCCCCTAAAAGTTTGATATCGTCAGTTGCTCTCTGCCAAAAAGACTGCAGAAGTTGTTGAGCTTCTGAATTCGACTGAGTTGTACCACTTGGAGACTGATAGCCAGCCTCTGACTGAGACATTTCAGTTGATCACAACTTTGATAGATTAAAACGTAAACATATTCCAATCACCAAGCCTTCTCTCGTAAACCGGATGTTAATAGTTTCCGTTGCTACGCTTCCCGCCTGATGGCGCTCAAATTAAATGTACTTATCAAGTGTTCTGTGGTCATTTATGTTCCACAGAACAACGCAGAACATATTCTTTGTGGTTTTAATGTTTAGTGGTTGTTATATGCTTTTTTCGTGAGTTTATTCAATTTATTTCCGCCAAAATGAAAAAGTGTACTATTTGTGACGGAACTGATTTCAATCTATATGACGGACATTATTACTGTGCCGTGTGCCAGACTCAAAGCCAGGTTATTTTTTTTTTTCATATTTCCCGTTTAAGTGGTTTTCTTGTAAGTGCATTCATGTTCTTTTGCTTTGACACTTCCTACAGAATTTTGTTTGGCTGCCTTATGTTTTATAGGTTGGCTGTTGTCTGATGGTGTACTTTATTATTTTATTCCGACGGCGTAAGTTTTCCACGTAGAAAACTATAAAATCACTGTCCACATTTGGTTGTTAAGAATTGGTGGCCTGAGGATTTACAATTTGGGTGTAGACAGGATTGAACTTCTCAAAGAGGTCTGTAGGAGGGGGCTGTTATAACGTGTATTGTCAGCCAGTTCTGCACGACACTTCATGCCAAATCCGTTTTCCGCCTACGGCAGGGCCGGGTACCAATTTATCCCATTGCAACCTGGATCTCTGCAGCTGGAGCTGTCGAACTAATGCTGCAATTCAGCACCTACATCTGGGAATTTTTCTGATCTACACGTATGTTTTACTGCATGTAATGGTAACATGTAATGGTAGGCATGCAGCCTAGTAATAAGATGCCAATCAAGCTTGGGGAGAGGGAGATAGAGGTAGTGTCAGAGGTTGCATACCTGGGGGTTAAACTCACAAATGATAGGGGATACTTAAAGGCAATGGAGGAAAACATCATGTGTAAGATAAAAACCAGAGAAGGATTAATAAGGAAACTGGCGTTTGATTCATTCTCAAGGTATGAAATGGTTAGGGGGCTATGGAAAGCAGTAGCAGTTCCAGGGCTAACGTATGGAAATGAGGTTCTGTGCATTAGTAAAAAGGTAAGGGACTGTATGGAAGTAGCCCAAAGAAGGTTAGGCAGGATGGCATTAGGGGGAAATAGGTTCACAGCAGTAGAAGCAATACAAGGGGACATGGGGTGGTCTACATTTGAACAGAGAGAAATGATAAGTAAGTTGCTATACTTATGCAGGATATGGGGGCTAGGGAAGGAGAATCCGGTATGGCAGGTCAATGCATGGGTAAACAACATGAAGGTATCTACCAACTGGGAGAGGAGGGTAAACCAGATGTCAAAGAAGATAGGCATAACACTGCAACCCAGGGAGAGCAAGGAGGGGGCAACAACATTGCAAAGACTAGTACAGGACAAAGTTAAGGAATGGGGGTTAGGGCAGTGGCGGCAGAGTATGGAGGGAAGGGCGGCAAAGAAAACGCTGATGGTGTATGGGAACAAGCTTAACATAGAGAGGGAGATAATCTATGACAATACGTGGGAGAGCTCACTTCTGTTTCGGGCAAGAGCTGGGTCACTGGAGACGAAACAGAGGATGGCAAAGATCACAGGTGGAGAGGTGGGCTGTGGATTGTGTGGGGATCGAGTGGAGGATGTCAGGCGTGTGATCCTGGCCTGTCCAGCGCTGGGCCACTGCAGGATGAGTTGGGGAACCCCCACCTTGGAAGAGGTTCTGGGGTTGATGGGTTCTGGTGTGGAGCGGCTGGAGTGGGTGCGAAAGGCAAAGGTACTCCTAGGGTGCTGGTGGAGATCTAGGTATATGGGCCTGGCATGAAAAATCTCGCTAGCAAGGTATCCGTCACAAAGGATTACATATTCATATTCATAACACCAAAAGAGGCTATCGGTTTTGGCAAGGATTTATCCTGTGATCATGGCCTCACGAAGTTCAATACCGAGAACGATCATAGCCTCACGAAGTCCAGTACACGAGTCACCGGAACAGACAATCTTGTTTAACTAAGGAAATCAAAGTTTTGGGTTTATTCCGTTGATTCTCAACTGGTGGGAAATTCAAAGAGAATGGCATTCCCACATATGGTAAAAAGGATGCAAGGGTTTATAAAAGGTTGAAAATCACCTAGTTCTACCATTTCAGCACTTCTCATCTTTCCTATCGTTTAAGAGGCAGTTAAGAAAGGGTTGTTGGCATTCGATCGGCAGCTATGCAAAATCACCGTCCAACAGTCTCTGTCCATGAGTTTCTTTTCCTCTCTTTATGCCAATTTCACTCTTCTTATTTGTAAGCAGTGTTTGTCATTCTTTTCCTATCCTGCCAATTTATATATCCCACATTACTTTAACAGTACTGTTACTGCTTCTACCTCAAACTCGTGAATCCATCAGTAGGATGATAAGTGGGTTAAAAGACCGCAGAGAGGATTGTCAGAAGGGTAACGGATAAGTGTTAATTGGCACACCTTGCAATAATGTCGAACATATCACCATCATTTAAGATCTTCATGAAATCAACGATGACTCTTGACCTCTTGGTTTGCTGTTTCTAAACATATAGCACTGCTCAATGATACACCGCTCTGCACAAGCGTTTATGCAACGAAATGATGAATGATATACTGTATAATACTGTTGTTTGAGGCGTGATTCAGTTAACCATTGTTTTGCTTAATAATTTATAAGATACCGGTAGTTCTAATTCTACATATTTCACCTTTTACTTATCAGGATGTAAGGGAAGAGGTTGAAGAGGAGGCCTTTTCGGAAGGCAATTCAATTTCTCGAAAAATGAAACTATTACTCAGATCAAAGAAGCGTCGACGGGCGAGAGCTAAAGGTACTACATCAATTTTTTGTGATTCCTAAATTTTTCTCGGATGAGGTCCGCATCACAATTTACAATCTCTTATAGTGATGGCTAGAGATAATGCTCACGAACGTTGTTTAAAATAAATACCCTTAAAATCGTTTCAGAACGTAGATACTGTGGGACTACGTTTGATGCCTTTAATATCATTTTGAAAAAGCAAGTTGATGCTTTAATATCACTTGGTGCTTCACCGCAATTGAAGGTTAGCTACAGTTTTCTAGCGATTGCATCCGATGTGATGAACTTCGGAAGGTGGTTGAAAGGCACTTTAAGAGTTTTTACTCACCTTTAACTTCCCCCGTATCACTGATTGGCATTTATTTACTCCTTGTCTTGTATTATTTACTATTGTCGTGTTTACTTAATAGGGTACTGTTTTAAAGTTATGGATCTCGTATTTGGAATGCATTGGAGTAGCATCCGTGAGGAAAGACGCAGGTTTTGCGTCAAAACTCTCCTTTATTCCTAATGAACGGTAACATCTTTTTATTGTCAATTTTATTCGATAGCGAGTAATCAATCAGTTGAACTGCATATTGTATACAGTGTCTGACAGTACAGTTGTAATGTAGTTGGCGTAATTAATGACTGTATTATCAATTTATTGAACTATTTATATGCTTGCTTGTATGTAAATTCTAGTTGTTTTTTTATTTTGACCAGGGATGTTTTTTCCTTACTGCAGACCCATAACATCCCACTTCCTGTTATGGAGTGCGAGGATGCAAATTCCAGTTCTTTGTCATCATTTAATGACTCGATGAATGGGTTTTCTCCAGATAATCAATCGACATCAAGCTTTGGTTATTTAAGTGACACATCGTTAGATAGTCATGACACAGGTACCTCATTCGAAAATTTGGATAATCCCGAAATAGAGTTTACAGAAGCTCTTCAAAAACAACTTCTTAGTCGTCCAACGTTAAAGTTGTTGGTAAGCATTTTTTCCCCATTTAGAAGTGGATTAAATATGTAGTGATCTCGTGTGTATCACGACTAATTTCTGTCCAAAAGGAATGTTCTTCCCATCACGTGATATTGCAATAAAGGTTTAATATTTTATTTTGTAGAGAAAGAAGAAACGGAATAATAGGTGTTATCAATTTATTAACAAAGTTAACCACATGAGAATGTATTTGACTTTACCATTCCTGTACTTGGGTCTTTTACTTTTAAATGAACAGATCGGCCTTTCTGATTTAATACGGTAAGACTTAGATTTTTAAGTCATACTACTAAAAGATGAAGCTATTGTGTGCGTTTATATAAATATATGTATGTTTGTATGATTTTAGTTGGGTTGTGGATGAACAAATTCCCTTTTATGACATTCAAGGGCTTTTACCAGAGCACATGAGAAGTAATCCAAAAACACGCAGTCTTAAATTTAACGTTCACGTATGCAATTTTTTTTAGAGGAATTCAATCCGCATTTTTGAAATACATTATAATAATGGTGCATTTTAATATAGTATTTTAGTTACGAGAACATTCGACTGTATACTGGAAGATTGATGAAACTGTTGTCTATAACCTCCTTACCACCTAGACCTCTTCATTATTATGTTGCTCGCGTTGTTAAAGACCTCAGTCTGCCAGGTACTGAGGAATGATTTTCAGAGAAATTACATGGTTGCTGGCAATAATAATTGTTTGTCTTTGTATATTGTCTTTGTCTGAGAGACAGTGACACACACACACATATAAATGTGTGTGTCACTGCTACTAAGCAGAATGGGGAAAATGGAGGACTTGATAGATTTTTGATCCAACATGGGCTGTAATATATGGCACGTGTTATCCTACATCATCTAACTATGTGGAGATGAATACCAGAGACCTACTCATTAAGAGAAATACTAGAAATGTAGTGGGTGCCTTGTTTACTAGAGAATTACGGAAGAGTACTGGGGCACGGTGAGGATGTAGTTAACTGACTAATGTAAGTGGAGTTGCTCCAATGTGGGAGGAATTGGATTTTAACTGTTAGGAAAGCTTACTAATAATAGATAGTTGTGGATCAACATTTTACCCGGGGTAATGTTGTTAACTAATAAATAAGTCAGTTCAACATTAAACAATGGGGAGCGGCTGTATTGCGTTCTCTACTGATCATGATTGTATAGTAATTTTGGTTTTTTCTTTCTCCATTTTGTAGCTTCTATTTGCGGCATGGTCTACAATTTGATGTCTATCTGCCCACCAAAGATTAACCCGAAATTCATTCGTCTGCCGAATTATGAAGGCAAAGCAGTTGCATATTTAATTATTGCTCTAAAACTAATATTTTGCTTAGATGGAGAAACAGAAGTGTAATTTTCATTAATTTGATCTTCACGTTGTAGTAAGATACGTTATTTATATTTCTCGTGGGACTGTTTTTCTTTTTTTTCAGTAAATTATCAAAGTTCTGTCAAGTTATAAATGAGAGAAATTTGTTCCATATAATGGGTGAGTAAATACGTTTTATTGCAAGTTTTTTGGTAGGAATAATCATCATGCCCTTATCCCGCCTGTGGCAGGGTCGGGTCTGCGGGTTCTAGCCCTTCACTCCTGTCAATCTCCCACTAGGTCCCCGTCTACCCAAAAGGCTACCCCTTAAATACCACGCCACCCGGCACTAGGTCTCCCCCTTCCGCGGGTGCTTCACGCCACCTGCATTCCTGAAATGGACCTAACGAGCTCCTCCTCCCTTCTTATTACGTGTCCATACCACCTCAACCTACCATCCCTCATCTTTTCCGCGATGTTTAGGAACAATAATTAATCATTTGTTATCTTTTGTTTATTAGGGAAGAAACGTTTATTTGTTTATAATACTTGGCGAAAGGAAAATAGTATACGACAGGCATTTCAATCACTATCCCAGCAGAAAATTAAAAGGTATGTTCTGGTAGTTGAGTCCATGCCATATGTTTTCTAGATGTGCTCCACTGCTTTTGACTGGCAGATAATTAATATAAGAAGTATGTCGCTTAATATGAAGAATATGGTTTATACAATTTTCATAAAAAGGGATCAGTCAGTGAATGCCTTGTCAGAAGTGGAGTTTTTGCTGAACTATTATAACTCTGACACATGGAGATCAATTTCTCACCGGGATGAATCCAAACGAAAGCGTTGTACGATTCTTTTTTTTTGCCCAATTTCATAATGTGCTTTTTCTAAGAACCTAATTGTACTAACATTTAGTAATTTGCTTTGTATGAAATATTAGATAATAAGGCGAGAAGGAATGAGCTCTATGAAGCCCTTTGCGTGCCTTTCTGTTCTTTAGGAGAGCGACTAAATATCCAATCAACTTCATCTTGTCAATCGTCAGCATCCAGCTTCCCACTGCTGTCTGAATATGAAGCTGCATTTCAAAAGTATGTGCGTGATAAAGAAATGGAAACTTCCGAAGGTGTCCACCTCTCCAATTCCTCTTTTGAGCAATCTTTAAGTTTCTTGAATCCCCTTAAAGAGCATTTTTATAATAACGAAGATTTCTATAACAATCGAGAATATTTAAAGTCTGCAATAAAATGGTATTCACAATGGCTAGAAAGTACTCACAAGTACCACGTTAGCAATTTCATTAGAAATAGAGAGAGACATTTATATAATACATCAGGATCATTGCCCTTTTCGGTTGTGTGGATACTAAATTTGTGCTCCAATTTGTTAGAAATGAAACCAGACTTATTGTATGAAGAAGTTGTAGCTGTTGAAAAACAATTGTTGAATATTTGCTGCAAAGTTAAGATTCCAAAAAAGTGGATGATTTAGTTTTAACAGATATCATTTAAAGTTGTTCGCTGTTGGATAAATGTCATTTAATTATCTTTGAGATTAAATTATGCTATTTAATTACACGCATTTACGTTATAGTTGGCTGCTGCCACTGTGATCTCGTGCGGGGCCGGCGCGTCCTCGTAAATTATGGCATGAGATACATTACTTGAAATGGGTTTGTTCATTTCGTTGGTGTTTTAGGGCTCTTCAATTACATGGTCATTAGAGCCCCGTTCACTGTGCAGTTCTAATGCAGAGACTGCACAGACACTACACTAACGCGACAATTACTGGGTATTAATAGTACCTAGTGTTCTCAAGCGGCCACCCATGTTAGTACTAGCTGGGGTTGCGTTGCTTACCTTCAGTGATCAGGCGAGAACTGGTGTGTCCAACGCAGTAAGCCGCTCACTTGAAATGGGGAAGTGCACACAAACCTCCGGCGCCCCTGCGGTACCATATATCAGAGTTGCGACTGAAAATGCCCACAGATCCCTACGGAACCGTAACGGCGCCGTACACGCACATCCGAGTACCTCTTGACCTATTGCGTGCTGCACATATCTGTTGATATCGGAAGTGCGGTTTATTTGTAAAATAAATTTTTTTGCTAACAACGTAGGCAAAAAAGTGCACGACTTCTGTAATCAGCATCAGTTGTTCACAGATGCCAAATGTGAACTGGCGACGTTTCACCGCATGTGTGTGCATTGTATTGTTGCGGTGTCACAGCGGTGCCGCACGAGTAAAAATCGGACGTGTGCACCGGGCCTTAACGTGTGAATAGCTAGTTTACACGAAAAAAAAATATGTATCGTGTGGGAGTTTTCACACTTTTCCATTCTTGTTCCTTAATGGCCTAAGGTACATCGCAACTGAATTTCATAGTCCTTTAATACTCGGAATGACAATACCGAATTACACGAAAAAATGCGTTTGTTGATTTGTCGATTCCCGCCTCAGTGGCGCAGGAGGTAGCGTGCTCGATTTACCGCGTCTGTGGTTCCAGGATCGAGGTGGGTTGGCTTCTTTCGGAGGAGAGAGGAGGAGACTCCCGAGTGCGCCTTCCTTTGGATGAGAAGTAAAACCGAGTTCCTGTGAGTTGTACGATGGCATTTGCAAGTAGAAGAACCCTCTTTTCTATGCAACTGGTAGATGAGGCAAAATTCCCAAGTGTGGGAGCTCAGCCGCTTGGCGTCGGAGTGTCCCAATGAACAGTAGGCCGACGATAAATAAGCATAGGGGTTGCAACTTTGGTCGGCAGGGTCGTACGCTAATCGTTCCTCAGACCCAGCTCCATTGTTGCAGGATCTTAGACGGTACAAGTAAGAGATGATTTGGTTTCTTCATCTCCTAGTTAACCAGCAAGTATTCTTCGACAGTGGATTAACCAGCGGTACCAAATGACAAAAACCACAATACAGGGATATTGTTAGGGTAGGAAGCCAATGTGTTAATGTACTAGAAAGATGTGAGTGCTGGGATCACACTGTCAGGGTTTCATGCAATCAGGGGCCAACGCTCGGCGATCAATGGATAGTGAATCCAGCGATCTTAACACAGTATCAGGCACAAGATGGTCAAATGAGCTCCAAACGACCTAAATGCTGATTCCTCAGGCTAATATGGGACTCGTGTAAATCAATTCAGCCCGAATGTGGGTTGATAAATGAGCCTTCAGAGAACAATAGCAGGCAGGTTGACATTAATTTTGAAGAAGTTAGCAAAATCGTGGTTCTTCTCAACACTTGTCCAGATGTCAAATCTGATAATACTTGGTGCTCGTTGCTCCAATAGGAACAGTGAACTTGTTGCGGAGTTGAGTTACAATTTCAAGTCATTGACCTAACAAAACACAGTTAAGTGATAAAGAACCTAAAAGTAGGAAGATTAGTAGGGAGTCACAGGCAATCCGGACAGTTGCATTTCGCGGTTTTAAAAAATCGATGACTGATGTAAGTGAAAAATTTGGCTGTATCGAATTAAATGCATCATTATCATGATGAAGACCTTATCCCACCTGTGGCAGAGTTGGGTCAGCGGGTCTAACCCTCCATTCCCGCCTATCCCACCATGTCCCCGTCCACTGTGTAGTTCTAATGCAGAGACTGCACAGACACTACAGTAATGCGACGGTTGTTGGGTATTAGCGGCACCCAAGCGACCACCCATGTTAGTACTAGCTGGGATTGCGTTGCTTAACTTCAGGGATCGGCCGAGAACTGCTGTGTCCAACGCAATAAGCCGCCCCCGTCCACCCCACACACTACCATATCCTTACGGACAACCTGCTCCCACGTCTGCTTTGGCCTCCCCTTGTCCTGGGCGCCTCCAACCCACAGAACCACTCCAACCACTCTCCTCCCTTCTTCGCATTACGTGTCTACACAAGGAGTCTAATATATTTCTTTTGGTCCATACCATCTCAAGTTGAATGCATCACCAGGTTTAAAAATATTTTCCCTCTAGTGGAAGAATGGTAAAACTGTATTACTATTTAATGACGGTAGAGGACAGCAGCGTCGTTAAAGCTTACACGTTCCAAAATTTAAGGAACCATTTTTTTTCGATTTTGCCAAAAATTCATTTGGGGTAGTAAGAGTAATAGTTAGGTGCTTTCACAGAGAAATGTGTTGATTGAGTGGGCGTAGTATTGAAAACAAACGAGAGGTTGATGAGTTGCAGAACAGAGGAGTATTTGGATCATAGGGAAATACTGTAGATCAGTGTTTTTCAACCTTTTTATTGGAATGGAAGCCTTTGGGACATTTAGACCTCTCGCTGAACCCCATACAATGACAAAAAAAAAACATTAATTGATACAGGTGTGTGTTAGCATAAAGAGTTCAATTCGTGGCCTAATGTTTGAGAGACATCCAAAGTTCATCTTCGACAGACAAAAGTCGTTCTCGTTTCTTGTTTTCATTGTTATTTTTATATTTTACCTTGCCATTTGCCGAACCCTTGGGTGGACCTGACGGAACCTTTATGTTCCGTGGAACTCTGGTTGAAAAACACTGCTGTAGATACTGGAACCTCCCCCCAGGAACATTAGACGAGTTGTCCGGCATCCCTCCACAGACAACCCGTCCGATATTCCTGCGGGTTCCAGACGGCTCGCTGGGGTGTTCCCAGTCAGAGTAGTCTCACCAAGAACGTGGAATGTGGGGACCCTTGACGTGGGAGCAAGTTGTCCGTAAGGATATGGTAGTGTGTGGGGTGGACTGGGACCTGGTGGGAGATAAGCGGGAGTGGAGGGTTAGAACCCACAGACCCGACCCTGCCACAGGCGGGATAAAGGTATGATGATGGGAAATACTGTAGATGAAATCGACGTGAAATGCCTGCGCAGTATAAAGGCTTAGTCACTCAAATACTGTGTAACTTGAGTACGAAATAATTCTATGCAACTTTATTATACATATTCCTCAAGAGTCAACGTAAGCACTTTGATACACTGTAGAATAAATTTTTATTGCAAAATGAATTGATGGACCGGGGAGTACCTTTTGAGTCGCAACTATACTCGCTTTCGCGTGATACTTTGACTTGTGTGATCATCGTCAAATTTCTGATAATGGTGACGTTATTGGAATAAAAGGAATTTGGCGACGAGCATGGTTTTTGTTTCCTATTTATCAGGTTGGCGTGTTATTTTATTTACTCTTTATTTGTAATATCTCGTTGATAGAAATCGTACTTTTAATCCCCCTTATGCTAATTTCAGGGTTTCCATTAAGAAATTTTATTTTGAACAATCACCATCCGAAAACAGAGGGTAGATCGCCATTAAAAATGGTCCCCTTTCAAAAAAAATTTCGTTTTTTAAATAATTTCAAATACGAGTTCTTAATGGAAAACCTTAACTAGCAAACTAGTACTTAGTGCCATCAGAGTCGTGAAAAATGTAATAGCTAGGCTCTTCAAGCGTTTTCAAATTGTCTAGCCGGGAGCGGCTGCATTGCGTTGGATACACAAGTTCTCCTCCGATCACTGAAGTTAACTAATGCACCCCAGCTAGTACTAACATGGGTGGCCGCTTGGAAAAACTGGGTATCGCTGCTACCCAAAAATCGTCGCATTAGTGTAGTGTCTGTGCAGTCTCTGCATTAGAGCTACGCAGTGGATGGGGCTCAAATGACATTGTAGTTGAAGGGCCTTACAACACCAACGAAACCTTTTCAAAGTGTCTTGCCGTTTCAATCCAGAATGAACGGTTTGCTAAGCAAAAAAGGAGTTTTTATATTGATTTGATCTTGAACTAAATAAGTTAGGTATAACTAAAAGAAAAGAAAACTGCGGTGAGCTAAATAAGTTATGGTGATAAATCAAACACGACGGAAGATTTTTATGAGTCACCAATTTGCTATTGAATGACTTTCAAACGTCACTTGGCCGGTTAAGTAACGATTATGCTTGCATCTTTTTTTTTACTGAAATTATATACTATATATGCGTATGATTCGCCAGAGCGATCCTTACATGACTACAGGGGACAAATAGGGGGACAAAGACGTACTGTACGACATAATAACAGTAGAACCTTGATCTATCTTTTCCAGATTCATCGTTCTCAGGAATGTGCGGTTCTCCATCTATGATCCCAAATGAAGTTCTGGTGAGTAATATTTTCTTGAATTCATCGCTTTCCAGCATTTATTATTTATATTATCTATCCTCTTGGAAAACTATAGATCGAGGTTCATACTGTATATGTGAAAAAAAAATACAAACACCGACAGCTACTAAATGGTACACAATTCTTAGACACATGTTTAAAGACATTGAAATTAATAGTTTTTAAATATAACGCTGTGATACTCGCCACGTTTTTTAAAGAAAAGTTGTAAAAAGTAGACAATCAGGTACATAGTCATTTACTAATTGGAAGCAATATACTGTAGCTGTATTTATAAAACAAAAGTTTCCAAAAAAAAACAGTGTAAAACGTTGACAAGGGCTTAATAACAAAATTCGATCATTTGATGATGGATGAGTTTAAGCCAGCAAACGACCAGAGTTGAAAGTTAATGGAATTTATTCCGAGGTTGTAGCACAAGGGTTCCTTCACACCTACTAAACCGACTAAAAAAAATTGATATTTGTTTTAATACAGTTCATTTCATATGTATTTTTTTCTCGTTTGCATTCTCGATGAGTGATTTTAGGATAAAGACGTCATTGTCGTTAGCCCTGATACATATTTTGCTGGTTAACCATAAACCCGACTGCAGCCACAGGTATTTCGTATTATGTCGTTGGCACATGACCATCACATTGTTGTCGTTGTAGTAGTAGTAGTAGATGATGACTGTTGCTTAATTTCATCTTCGCATTTGGCGTCGCCATTCAAGTGTTTGTCAGTCATCTCATCTACCTGAAGCTCAAGTTGTGCTTCCAAGTCCGGACAGTGCTTCAATTCGTCTTTACTGAGATGATCCACGATTCCGGCACCCACGGAATCTCCCAAGACATTGATCAGGGTTCGAAAGCGGTCCCTGCACATCACAATGTAAGTTTCTTTAAATATGAATTGTATATACTAAATACGTTATTAGATACTCACAAAAGCCAGTCCACGACAATAATCAGGGTCATGTCATCTGCTGGAAGCCCTACTGCATTTAATACCATAACCATGGTCACTAACCCAGCTTGTGGGATGCCAGCTGCTCCAATACTAGCAGCTGTGGCGGTGATACTACGATAATAAGAATGGTATTCGGCAGGTCAGATATGGATCACCGAAATGAAAAAAGCGGTGTATCCAGTGCCGGATTTACCAATAGGCTAAGTAGGCTGAATCCTGGGGCCTCAACATTTAGCGGGCTTCAAAACTTAAGAAATGGGCCTCAAAAGCGCTTGAAAAGGGCCTCAAAATTGAAATAGCCTAGGGCCTCTCAATACCAAAATCCGGCACTGGGTGTATCTCTAGAGTAGTAGACCAGTCACCTGACTGCTATGATTTTTCCGATGTCCAGAGGCACTTGTCGTACTTGGGCTATAAAAATTGCTGCTACTGCTTCATACAGGGCCGTTCCATCCATGTTGATTGTAGCACCGATGGGAATAACGAAACGGGCAACACGACGATCGACTCCATTCTTGTCTTCAAGACAACGTAGTGTGACGGGTAACGTAGCTGAACTGTGAGTTATTTGTAAGAACAAAGCAGTTATGTAATGATGAACTAATAATTGACCCTTGGCCTCACGCAATTACAGTACAAGAAATGAGATGTCCGCGCCCGCATTAAACATTGTGTACTTACCTTGATGCTGTCCCAAATGCTGTGATGAGGGCTTCAAAAAGGTTAAATACGAATTTGAAAGGAGCCCTGCGAGTTATTACAGTGAAGATGAGGGGAATCACAATGAATCCGTGGATAAAAAGTCCAACCATCACTGTGAGGAAGTACATTCCAAGCTGCCCAATGATCACCGAAAATGTGCTCATCTCTAGCATTTTTCCACATACTAGGAATAAGATTCCGATTGGAGATAACCTTGGATATTAAGATACAAGTGCCACGGTTCATTGATTTAGTTGCAGAAAGATCACAAAGAGTAGGTAAGGTAGTATTTACTCACCAGATAACCCAACTTGTAATCAACATCATGGCCTCTCCCAAAGCGTGGAAAAAATCAAGTAGTGGCCTTCCTTTTTCGCCCATGTACCCAATAGTGATGCCCAACAAGATGGAAAAGACTACCAAACCCAATATGTTGGTGCCTTCTGAACTTTCGCCCTTGATTTTCCAAGCGTGAATATCCGCTAAAAAATATCAGATTAGTTCAGAAAAGGTGCAGAAAATGAAAGTTAAACACGGCTGAGTGAAGGTTAGGAAACTTTACGTTCTCCAGAATCTCCAGATGAGTTAGATGAAGTGACGTTGTCGTTATCCAGTAACAGTGTTTGATTGCGTTCACTCTCATTGTATTTTATCGACTTCCTTTCGATTCCAGGGTAAATCAGGACAGTGCGATACTAGAACCGAAAGTGAGATAAATATCAAAACATATTCATAAACTCGTCGACCCTTTGCATCGACGTGTATAATGTTAAAGTACAGTGGAATGTCGCTTAGTGACTCCAGAGCACAAATAGAGAAGGGCCTAAACGATATTCGAGGGGGGATATAAAAGGGAAGTCTAAAGATAAACATGAAGAAGACGGAGTATTTAGTTTTCAACTGGGACGGACAGGAAAATAATGGTGACGTACTCTCTAGGGGCGAACTGGTGAAGAAGGTGCAAGAGGTAAAGTACTTAGGAGCAATCGTAGTACTCGGATGGTTGAAGTGGAGACAGGCATGTGGAGAGCTGTGTGAAAGGAGGGTCTCAGTCGAGTTGAAAGGGGAATTTTACAGGGCAGTGGTTAGGCCCGCTATGCTATATGAATCAGAGTGTTGGGCAGTGAGGAAGAGCCACGTCAATAGAATGCAAGTACCCCAGGATTCGAATGCTGCGGTAAATGAGTAGGATGTTGAGGGCTGATAGTTAGGAATGAGTATATTAGAGGCGGCCTGGGGCTGGGGGGGGGCTTCGCAGAAAAAATGAGGAAGAGTAGGTTGAGGTGGTATGGGCACGTAATGAAAAAAGGGGAGAAGGAGCTCGTTAGGTCCATTTCAAGCACCCGGGGCAGGGGGAGACCGAAGTAGAAGCGGGAGCAGGTTGTTCATAAGGATATGGTAGTGTGTTGGGTGGACGGGGACCTGGTGGGAGATAGGCGGGAGTGGAGGGCTAGAACCCGCAGACCCGACCCTGCCACAGGCGGGATAAGCGTACGATGATACTGGATTAGATTCGTGGGTTGGGGAGTAAGCCAGGCAGCCATAACAGGTTGAACCCTAAGGTGGCTGCCCGTGGGAGATGAGGAGGTAGGTGAAAGGATGAAGAAGAGGGTTAATTTGCAGCACCCAACGTTCTTTACCAACCACCCATGTTGGTATTGACGTGGGCTTGCGCTGCTTAACTTCAGTGATCTCACGGGAACTGGTGTGTCCAACGCAACTTGGCTGCACAGGCTGCACTTGGATGATGAGTAGAACTTCGCTTAACGAGCATAATTCGTTCCCGAGTCTCACTCGTTAAGTGAAACAGTTTTTTCCATAGGAATCAATGTAAAATGGGATAATGCGCTCCACCATCATCATTCCCTTATCCCGCCTGTGGCAGGGTCGGGTCTGCGGGTTCTAGCCTTCTACTTCCGCCTATCTCCCACCAGGTCCCCGTCCATTCCACACACTACCATATCCTTACGGACAACCTGCTTTTTTTTTGTTTGTTGGTGTATAAGGTCCCATCAACTACAAGGTCATTAGAGACCCGTCCACTGCATAGTTCTAATGCATATACTGCACAGACACTACACTAATGCGACGATTATTGGGTATTAGCAGTACCCAGCTTTCCCGAGCGACCACCCATGTCAGTACTAACTAGGCTTGCGTTGCTTAACTTCAGAGATCAGACGAGAACTGGTGTGTCCAACGCAACTCGCCGCTCCCGACAACCTGCTCCCACGTCTGCTTTGGCCTCCCCCTGCCCCGGATAATGCACACCATTGCAAAAAATACTCCTTGTTTTTTTTTAAGGATAGTGCTAATCGTTGATGAAGACCAATTGTATGTTCATGCCAGGTCAGCTACGGTCACACCTGGTTCTTCAATTCTGAATGATTTTGTTCTTCAGGAACAAATGTAGCTACTGTATAAGCATGCTTAAACTGTGCACTAAAAGATGCATAATTTTGTGTCTGGATGCGCCAGTAAGGTGCTAGCTAAACAAGCACTATTAAAATACAGGCTGATAGCCGTGATGCAGGATCCTGTATGTGACGTCACATGGTCTCTGGTCACTCGTTCTGCGAAAAATCGCTCGTTAAGGGAGTCATTTTTTTACATTTTGTTTTGCTTGTTATGCGAATAGTTCGTTATGGGAGGTGCTCGTTAAGCGAGGTTTTAATGTAAATTAGTATGATGCCAGGTTCGCAACCCGGTTACCTAAAAGTCACCGAGTATTTGTGCGTGATTGTGAGTGCTACTTGTGGAGGGACGGAAAAGAAAGCGTTGGTTCAAAAGGGTTACGTAGTATGTACCCATTCTCTAGACTAGAGAATGTTAACAATAGCAGGGCCCCTGGTCCACCTAAGCGACTGTTCAACTGAAATACTAAAGATACATGTATCTGAAATAGTTTCAAATATAATTTCCCGTTTGTGAATCATCCTGTTATATGACATTAAAAATGAATTCGGTGTTACCTGGCTGATGCAGGCTTCCACAATGTTTGGAGGAAACATATTTCTAAAAAATGCAGAACAACAATTTAATTATGGGATGTGGTGAAGGGAAGATTCGTTGTCAAACTCGGGGTCCTTACCTAATTAAGTCCAAAAGAGTATCCACAGTTGTCACATTTCTAGGGTTGCCAGCTCTAGCGATTTCATCTGGATTTCCCGATCCTGGATGAATGACAGATACGAGAATGATGCCAAGAATGACAGCACAAAAGGTTGTCCCCATGTAGTAAACAATGGCTCTGACTCCAATTCGTCCAGATAGCCTAAGATCGAGACCGCCCAGGGCTGCCACCATACTGGACACGATAAGTGGCAGGATAAGGCATTTGAGCATGCGTAGAAATAGATCGCCGGGGAAGGTGATGTACATGATCTCTCGATCGGTCCACGGTTCGACCCTTGTCCGTAAAATGAGCCCCAGGGCGATGCCTACTAAGACGGACGTCATAGTTAAGATGGTGAGCATGTTGGAACGCAAACAGGAACTGCATTTTCCAACTCTCTTTTTCCCACAACATCTGTTCTTGAGCACCATTCTTCCTCCACAGAAAAGTCTACCCGTGGCACCCTTACTTCGTCCGTTTTTGGAATCTGGAGACAATGCGTTAGGCCTATTGGTAGAACTTCTGGATATTCTTACAGAAGGCTTGAAACTGAAATTAAACGTAAATACTTGGTGGTTATGATTTGAATATAGGCGTTTCGATTTGCAGACTTAATAATTGAGATGAAAGGAGAGAAAAATTCATTTTTACGCATAAACAACGTCCAGTCCACTTCCTTGTTCTTTTATGTTGAAAACAATGTAAAATGATTTATTGTATTATGATTATAAAACCATTTTTTTCATTTGGCAACCGGGGGAGATTTACTGGAATTGTAGTAAATGGGTTGTTTGAAAGTTAAAACTAATTCTTACACATTATGATACAAATATACATGCAACTGAAAATTCAGTAGGTGGGGTTCCTACCCTCTGGTAGTCATGCCCCTACGAAAATGGGAATTTCCAAAAGTTCTCTAGCCGGCTCTTAAGAAAGTCCAAGTGAAGTCAGGGCCCGCTTTAGCACTTATGTCGCCCCGGATAAAAAGACAAATTACCGACCCCGGACAAGAAGACCATTGCCACCCCACACAAAAAGAAATTACCGCCCGTCCATCAGTAATTAAATTTAAAAAAAAGCTGAAAACTAGTAGAAAAAGTGACGATTTTGTGAAACCCCGTCGTTTTGCATCACCGGCTCGTGCCCCATGATTTGTTGACCTTTGCTTTTTTTTGGAAGGTTAGTCCTTCTCTAACGGGGCAGGGGCGAACTTTGCCACAACATATCGAATAACTCGTTCTTCGGCAGCTGGGAGAGCGTTATGGGAACAAGTGACTTAGACACCTACCCAGTCCCTTCCACAAAATGCCGTCCCGGACAAATGTGCGGTTTGTCGGTGCCTAGAGCAGGCCCTGGTGAAGTGCATATATGATGTACTTAGGACTCCCAGAAACAGTAACTATCAACCCTCATTATCATGCCCTTATACCGGCTGTGGCAAGATCCGGTCTGCGGATTTTAGCCCTCCACTCCTACCTATCTCCCACCAGGTCCCCGTCCACTCCACACACTACCATATCCTTGGGAACAACCTGCTTCCAAGTCTGCTTTGGCCTCCCCCTGCCCCGGGGGCTTCCAACCACCTGCATTCCTGAAATGGACCTAAGTCTTCTGAGGTTCTTCCAAGGTCCCAAGTCATGGTTCCTGGAGTGATGTCAAAAAATTTCTTGGATATTATTTATAGACCACATTTTATTATTATGGTTCACACTATACTGACAGTTTTCCATTTCCGGTATATAACGCACATTATTTTCAAATTTCACGTTTTGTAATGTGGTTGAGGGGCAACGACACGTCACTGGAAATTACCATAACCCCCTTCATAATGGACAAATGAGTAATAAGTAGGGGTCACAGACTCTAAAATCATAGAAGGTCGCCTGTGTATGTACACATGAGCACGTATTTTTTTTTATGAAGTGAGGTCAGTAAGTTTTATACTCCATTGTTTTATTCCCCTTGGTAAGGAGCAAGGACACCGGCTTAGGTTGGGATAATGATTAGTGTTGATGGTCGTCACACTTCCAACCCCTCTTTTTTTCGGAGCACTGACTTCGAATGAATGAAAAAGAATCTTTACAAGGAAATGTATCACGAGATGAATTTCATTTCTGGTTGTAGCTCCTGAATACTAGTGGTTCATTGAAATTACAACTGAGAAATCTTTAACCCCTCTAGGTAGTATACTGCCCTCGATAGTTTTGCGTGGGCATCAACGTGTTGCCTCTCCCCCTCCTCAAAAAAAATTAATAGGAAGCGTCTGGGGCATTAGGGCATCATAGATCTCCTATTACCACATCATCATACCTTTATCCCACCTGTGGCAGGGTCGGGTCTGCGGGTTCTAGTTCTCCACTCCCGCCTATTTCTCACCAGGTCCCCGTCTACCCCTGGGAGCGGTTTAATGCGTTGGACACACCAGTTCTCTTGTTTGATCACTGAAGTTAAGCAACGCAAACCCTAATCTAAGATTAGCTCCTATTCTTGATGAGACTACTCTGACTGGGAACACCCCAGCCATGCGTCTGAAACTCGCAGGAATATTGGACGGGTTGTCTGTGGGGATGCCGGCCTACCCCACAAGATTTCCTATTACCACAAGAGTCTTTAAAACTTGTCATTTGCCTCAAACGAACATCCGTCCGCAGCAGATGAAAAGTCCCTGTAATGCCACAACTGCCCAGCGTCACCATTGCAGGGCTTTAATCAATCCTCCCGTTAAGTATTCTTTACACCACAGCTGGTCAGCAGAAGGCCTGCAGTCGATAAATATTGGGTCCTGAAGGCTTGCAGTCAGTACACATTAGGTCCTGAAGACCTGCGGTCAATAAATATTGGGTCATCTGTGTTAATTGTGCGTGCACCTTCTGACAACTAAACTTTTTAGTGAATGCTCAAGGCAGTTGACCTTGCAGTCGTAAGTGGCCGATCTCCAACAGTAAAGTCAGTAATTTACCTTGTATGCTTGGGTAATGATAAAGTCTAACAAACGTTGTTCAGATCAAATTTCTGTTACAATTGGCTTCGTTTAGGTTTCGATGTAAAGCAAGAGTCGTCTGGACACCTCTCTGCACGCGTCGCAGGAGACCTGTTAAAAGAGTTGTGGCATTTAGCCAACAGTCAGCCATGTAGAACGATTGTCCAACAGTTCCCTCATGAGTTGCCTTCCCTGCTTCATTGCCTCCCTTATTATGATAGGATCACATCATAATTAATCATGGGTACCTGATCCTATCTCAGACAAAAAATGGCCTTGCTAATAAGGAAGATTTCAGCTACAAATACAGTACGTGTGTTGGTGGTTCAAGGCGCGTCATTCGTAGTTCTTCTAGGAGCCAATGACAACATAGCTCTGGCATGACGTCATCGTTCTCTTAAAAGGCGGCAAGAAGTTTCTGGCGATGTCAATGCGTTTCTTGGAACAGAATTCTAGTCCAATTATCCTTAACATTTAATCAATTAATGTGTAATACTAATTGTTAAATAATCTACTAATAGCATTCTTGCCGGTAAGCAAATCCAAATTCGACCTATTTGATTAGTAATCGTAACACTATAATGTCTTCTTACCTTTGTAATAGAAGGAAAAACAGAAACTACTATGGAGGATAACAGCGTACTGTTGTTTCAAATTCTTCTTTTGCCTTATTGTTGCTTACGGCGGAATAAAATGAAAATAAACACTGAACATCTACGGCCGCGTCTTATAATGAGTTGTTTACCTTTTTGCTGTAGGTAAGTTTTAGTAGTGCTTTAGAGTCAAGTAATTTGTTGGAAGACTGTCAACAGATACGTATTAAGACCCAGTTTTGCTGTCGTTGAAAATGATGCATCCGTTGACGTTTTTATTCGTTTGTTTCATCATTGTCCATTCAGCAACCGATATGTCGGCATGACGATGAATTTGCTATTTTAAGGATTAACAAGGATCCATAATTTGAATTGTCGTCCTTCTAGCACTAGTGGGGTTACGCTCACCTCCGTTGCTACCGTTGGTTGCTTTTGTGAAGACTGATGTTGCAACTGATTAACATGGCGGACGAAACAGGTTTAATAAGAGCAGGAAGGAAACGCTATTGTGTATTAGTGTAATTCGTTGTAATAAGGTCGAAGATTTTTTGTGCGCTTTAGGTGTGAAATTAACAACATTTATCCGTGTATTGCGAAATAGGTTAGTAAAGGAAACCCTGCGCCCCACTCAGGTAACTTCGTTTCAATACTGTGAGGGTCACGTTATGGTCCACAAAACTGTTTACCACATTAATATCGTATTGATATTTTAGGATGAAACCCCATCAACGATATCTAACAGATTTGTGCTGATGGGTTTTCCATCCTCTGTAGCAACATCCTCTGAAAATGTAGTAAGCATCTACGTTATGTCCAGTTCCTGCTTGACTCATGTTATCTGCTATACAAATACGCCATCTGATTTTTCTAGTGGCAGCTCCACTCAGCCTGGCCGTGACCACTATTGAAAGTCTTTCTCCACCAGATTCTTTTGTCAACTTGTTTTGGACAAAAATTGCCATCAATATTGGTATTGTTGTGCTTATCATTATTATTACTGAATGCAGTTCTTTCCTTATCGAACCTATTTCCTACCTACAGTAGGATCAGGTTTCCCTGAATTCGGAGGGACCTGGTGGAAACAGGGGGATAATAAGGAAAATAGAAAAGCGATTTCCTGATTAACTGTTGACACTTTCAGTCACCTGTTACGAAATACTGGAATATAGCTGGCCTTATATAAATACTTTATGAGAAACGGAAGTAAATAAAATCGCATAAAGTTTGACAACTCCATTGCCTCATCTACCCATTGCATAGTAGAGAGGGTTCTTTTACGTGCAAATATCATTGGACACCACATGGGGCCTCGGTTCTACTTCTCATCCGAAGGAAGGCGCACTCAGGGCCTCTCTGTCTCGCCCGAAAAAGCCATTCCATCTCGATCCAGTATGGAACCTGGAATCACAGACGCAGTAATCTATCACGCTTACTTCCTGCGCCACAGAGGTGGCTGTAGCTTAGGTAACTACTAAATAATGAAAACTAGCGATAGAGATACAGTAAGATGCCGGGCGGCCGCCTAAGTATTTTTTCATTAACAACTGGTGAAATGATTCAAAGTACAAGTCAGAGTTTCAGGCTATCTGAGAGAGCACAAACTTACATTAACTAGTCAGTAGTTGGTGAGTGCTTTTTTCGAGTGCGGGACGGTTCAGCGTGTGCTTGAAGAATTGAAATGCATTAAAGTTATGAATGATCCTAAAAGTCTGAACGATCCACTTTGGAAAGTCTCTGGCCTATCTGAAATGGTTGAAAGTAATATTTATTTTTTTTAACTATATAATTTTTAAATGCGTGTTTAATCGGTATTATCGAGAAGTACCACCTAACCAAAACCACGAATAAAAATTGGATAGCGTGTGCAAGAATTTTCCTTCCTCTCAGCACTTTTTTGTTTCATTAAAATAGTAATGTATATCATTGCAGCGATTTAACTGTGTAGTTTGATAGGAGTGTGAGCGAAAAACTTAAGAGCAAAAAAATGGGAAAGTTGAAAAAAATTACGATACGTTTGTGAGATTAGTTTACGGCGTCAAAACAAATCACACGGTTCAACTAAGCGGAACGGGAAAGGAAACTGACCGCAAAAATTAACTACAGGTCAAATAATTATTCAGCCGTGATATACGACGTATCTGAAGTGCTGTCACCAACAGCTTCCTAGCTGATAGGAAGTAACTGAAACGACAGCCAACATGAAGCAGTTGACATATTGACAGGATTTAGTTTTGATAACATTCCTGAAGAGGGCCTAAAAGAACTGGCATTATAAAATTACAGGAAATGGTTATCCTTACTGGTTTGTGATGTTAGCAGAGGCATAGCAAGGGCAACACCACCTAGGGTTTTCTGCACCCGGGGACAAAGTCAGTTTTCACATGGCGTTTTACAACATAAAAACCTGCATTTTGTGGCATATTTTTAGGGTATGAAGAGGACACGTAACATACAATTTGGTATCCCAGCTGCTGCACCCGGGGACAGAGTTCTCCCTAGCACTCAATGGCCAGAACTCCAAGACGGGTATTCTAGGGCCGTCATTCTAAGGAAGGGACTCTAACGCCGGGATATTATTTCCGGCACTCTAAGACCGGTATTCTGCGGCAGGCACTATGGCGCCCCCAGATACTACGCCCGGGGAAGGAAAGCACTCGATTTGTAATTCATCCAAGAATATGTCCCTAGATTCATCAACACTAGGTTATTCCTAAGTCCAGGTCGCACCTTATGGTACATTGATACGTAACTGGATAAAAACAGTTATTTGACATCAATCTAATAATTTGATCTCAAAAAAATGGATACATATTTCCTTTGTTTATGAGGAACAACTTTTTAATAGGTACAGAGCTGAAAAATATCCCCAACCGATTACCACCCTATTTAGGTGTGCAATTGTACTATCCCATTCTAGTAGCGTTTTAATAAATTATGAAGTAGTCCTCCTGTTCATTAGATGTAGATACCTACCTCTAACTCTATGAACTTGACCCTGCTCTCAAGAGGGAGTAAACAGTAAGCGAAGGGGGAAAGGTTGGGCTTGACTTTGAAACTTTTCTGGAGTTTCCTTCCTTTAATAAATTAACCGTAGCCGTCACATATGAGTGTAGCACACCTCATTCCATACTAGAGTAATGAGAACCTTGAGCCAATATTGTTATTTTTTAAATTGCAGCCACTAATTATTCAGTAATGAGTCTTATTGTAGATGTAAGTCTTCAAAGAATTGTTTTACGTGACTTATCAGAATTTCGACATGCGCCCGTGGAACTAACTTCACTCATTTGGGAAAGCAAAACTGATGTCGAACAAAGAAAAGCAAATTCATCACTTAGCTAAATTTCACCCTATATCAAATTTCTGTCCCCTTCCCCCTCCACACACTACTCGATCATTCATTGGCAGATCGAGCATTTGGATGGTTCCAATCAGGGTCGGCCTTAGAGCAAGGCGACCGCCTTGGGCCCCGCGATGGTGAATTAAAAAAAACTTGGTACTGGGGCCCCGCTATCACCTGCTGCCTTGGACCCCTCTATCGCCTGTTGCCTTGGGCCCCGCAAACTCTAGGGCCGGCCCTGGTTCCAAGCACAACTGAAGTTTGAGGTGACGTTGTTCAATATTCTAATTAAAACTGTCAAATCAACTTATTACTTAAAATACTAATCAATTAATTGGACGCCCCAAGTGCTCAGTTGTTGCAACAGCTCCCGCTCTAGCACTTACGCCGCCCCGGACAAAAAGACAAATTGCTGCACCGAACAAAGGACAAATTGCCGCCCCTCGAAGCAGCGCTCTGCTCTCACACTTACAGCCAAAATGCCCCCTCCCCATTAGAGCGGGCCCTGGTTGCACCTGTGCAAGGATCCGCCATTGTTCTCACCTGTGCAACACGCTTTAAAAATGTAAATGTCCGTCTGTACATTCTTTAACATACGGTATTCTAGTTTCGATACTGGACCGAGTGGGTTGGCTTCTTTCGGACGAGAGAGAGAGAGAGAGAGAAAGGTTCTGAGTGCGCCATCCGTCGGGTGGGAAGTAAAGCCCTGTTCCCATGTGGTGATCTATCTCATTGGCACCCGAATGAGCCCTCTCTACTATGCAACGGGTAGATGAGGCCAACATTTCCTGGTCTAGGATCTCGGTGGAGTGCTCCAACGAACGGTAGAGTGCCGATCAATATGCATAGGGGTTGCAGCTTTGGTCGGCAACCGCCTGCGGAAAAACGCTGTCCAGTAGATCAGGGGTGGCCAACTTTTGTGTACATTTGATCGACTTTTTATCTTAAAAAAGTGTCGTGATCGACTTGTTGTCATAGACGTAGTCAAAGTGGGGAGGGGAGGTTCGATACTGTACCCACCTCGGTCCAGTATCGAACCTAGAACCACTGACGCAGACCTTGAAACACTGAGCCACTACGTCACCGAGGCGGGTCTTAAGTTAACACATCGCGAGTGATGGACCAAAATTGGCTTTGCGATCGACTTGTTGGCTACCCCTGCAGTAGTTCACCCGTGTGTCCATTCAGAGATACAAGATGGGTGCACGACCCAGCCATATGACGGGAAAAGGGTTAGGAGTTGCTTTGTACATACCGTGATACTCTGTCGTTCTCTGTCAAGTGAAAGCTACCACTTTTTTGTAATTACAGTAAATCTGATGCAATTTCAAGATTCTTTATAAGATTTGTGACACAGAAAAACAGGGTCCCGTTTAAATTTTCACTCAGTCATTACTAAACATTTTTTTTTTGGCTTGGAACAATGGATCTCTTTTTGTTTTGGTGCAAGTACCACGCTTTCCTGTCATTAAGGTAAATTATTTTTTAGTTTTTATAAGAAAATACCGAAGTGTACTCGTAAGAATACGTTTGTGGGACAATTAAGTTTTAAGCATGCAATGACAAGCCCAATTATTCTTCTGATACTGCAAAGCCTATGACAGGGGCCTATGATGTATAACACATCTTTCTGATTTTCCGAGCAGTATGGGGGCGGCTTATTGGCTCTAATGACCTTGTAGTTGAAGAGCCCTAAAACACCAACGAAACAAAAAAATCCATTGAAAAGGACAAGATGGGTACCCGACCCTGCTGTAAGCGGGAAAAGGGTTAGGAGTTGTTTGTTTTTCCTGATAATGGTAGTTAAAGCGATCAAATGTTAACGCAAGGGAGAAATTCATGTGGGGAAGTTTTCAAATACTGAAAACTAATTTTTACTGTAGTAACACAAACGCTTAAAGAAAGTCTGACAGGAGTGTCTGTCCTTCGTCTTTGTAAGCACAAGAATGTACTGACCGCCCAGGTCCTCCCACTGAATAAGGGCAATTTCAACTTCTGTAGAATATAATTTGTAATAAGATATTGACAAACTTCAACTCGATATACTATGCTATGCCATACCCGGGACGGTGGACGACTGGGCCTCCCAAATTGTACTTGCCCTGGGAGTCCAACTTCAAACTTGCCCGGGGTCTCCCACGTTGTAAGACCGGCGCTGTGTGCAGCAATTATCTTAATTAAAGGTCTATTAGATGATTTTGCATCGAAGTGTGTCGTTCACCGTTCAATTTTTTTGTGTCCTGGAGGGGTGTTTAGCCTTGGATTCTTCTCAACGACGGTATTTAACTTAATGAAAAATTTCATTGTTTATCATCCACAGTATTCTCCAAACCTGGCACATACCACCTTCCTTTCCTTCCACCAGTTCATATTTTCGATGAAAGGTGCATGATCAATAACGTACAAGCTATACCGGCAAGTTTTATGGAAGCTTTGAAGACGATTCAACAAGAATTCGTGCAGACTTTGAACAGCCTTGAGTGCTGCCAATATTGTATGCAGGTACTGGGGGACTTGACTGATTTTTCAAATTTCTTTCGTTGCATTGTAATACTGCAGGTGGATTAAGTATTGGAATATTAATCATGGATGCACCTTTTTTTGTTGTACTGTGAATGTACCTTCACTGTATCAGAGATAATATTTGTTAATTGTGTAAAATTCAAGATAACTTTTCACCCACTTCAAACCAATCGCCAGCATGTTTTATAGAAACATTGGGACATGCTACCATTGGTTCTTCCCCCTTCCCTTTCTCAAAATTCTTTCCTGAACGTTACTGATATCAGTGAGTGAATATTTCAGTAGTGTATACAGTGTGAGGCCTATAGTAGTAAAGCAACTCCTAACCCCTTTCCCGCCTATGGCAGAGTCGGGCACCCATCTTGTCCCTCTGAATGGACGCAAGGGCGATCTATTGGACAGTATTTTTCCACAGCCGGTTGCCGACCAAAGCTGCAATCCCTCTGCTTATTTATCGTCGGTCTACCGTTCGTTGTGGCACTCCACCGAGCTCCTACACCTGGAAATGTTGCCTCATCTACCCATTGCATAGTAGAGAGGGCTCTTTGATGTGCAAATGCCGTCGTACACTACACGGGCCCTCGGTTTTACTTCTCATCCGAAGGAAGGCGCACTCGGGGCATCTTTCTCGCCCGAAAGAAGCCACTCCCACCTCGGTCCGGTATCGAGCCTAGAACTATTACCCCAGTTACCGAGCGTGCTAGCCAATGCGCCATCCAGGCGGGTTTGAGGCCTCTATTAGTATACTTCAGTATTAGAGAGGCAGAAGACGAAATTTGCACAACTGAGACCTTTTCCACCAAAATAGGAGTGGCTGTATTTCATTGGACACGCTAGTTTTCGTCTCATCACTGAAGTTAAACAACGCAGCCCCAGTTAGTACTGACATGGGTGGCTGTTTGGGAAACCTGGGTACTGCTAAAACCCAAAAAATCGTCGCATTGGTGTAGTGTCTGTGCAGTCTCTGCATAAGAACTGTGCTGTGGACGGGGCTCTAATGACCTTGTAGTTGAAGGGCTCTAAAACACCAACAAAGTACTAGTACTAGCATGGGTGACCGGTTGGGAACACTGGGTACTGCTAATACCTAAAATCGTCGTAACAGCGTAGTGTATGTGCGGACTCTGCATTAGAACTAGGCAGTGGACGGGGTTCTTTTAATGACCTTTGTAGTTGAAGGACCCTAAAACACCACCGAAAGAAACAAAAATGCACCACAGTAAGAGGAAGCGGTAATGAAGAAAGGTTGTTAGAAATGGTGATGAATGGAGGGGGGATGGGTTAAGGCTGTCAATGCCGTTTCATGTTACAATTATATTATTTTTGACATTGAAGACGTTGGTTGCACATCCGGTTTGTATGTGTGTGTGGATGCTGAGAAGTAATAAAGATGTTGAAAGTTGACAAGTCATCCCGCCATAGAGAGTCTGCTGCTAACAAGATGTGTGAACTGCTGTGATGTGATCAACAAGAGACCCGGCGCAACAAGCAACAAAAATGAATACAAGTGGCCTAAGATGAGTCAGGTGAATAGAATGAATTGTTGTCTCATATGAACTTCATTTAGCTATAACTTGAAAAGTAATTTATTGGTGGTGTGTAGCCAGGATGAGGTCAGAAGGTCCTGTATGATGAGACTTTTCTTCTGTCTGTTCTATGTTTTCTGGTGACTTTTACCTCTGTCTTGTCGCCTGTTGCATGGAAAGGACTGCCACAGAGATGGCGGGTATGAAATGGAGTATTATTTATGTTACTTTTATCGTCTTTATTTTTTTTTATATATATATAAATTCGGTTAAAACGTGGTTATTGTTAAGCGTGGTAGTGGCTTTTTGTGTCTCCCAAAAAAAAGGTTGTTACTCCCCTCCCCCCTCCATCCTTCTCCCAGTTTTTTTTTCTTGCAGGACTCAGTTATTCTCTTTGGTTCTCTCCTCTCATATTTTTTAAATAAATGAATGGCTATTATAAATTTATGTGGCAGAAAGCTGTTCGTTGAGCTTTGGGGATTGGGCATAGAATATTCATTATCGAGAAGGTTTTTTTTATTTTTTGGTAGTGAGGGTTGTCTTTATTTATATTCATTATCTTCTTGAACTCTGATAAAAGATGACGATGATGACAGTTGCAATGAAATGGTGTTGTTTAACGTTGACGATTCATTACCAAGTAGTGTTGTTGTTGTTGTTGTTGTGTCAGTCGGGCATAATTCTGTCATAATCCCTCCTCTTCTCCCTTGTTCATTGTATTCCCGGTTTCATTCAATGTAAATATAGTACGTTGAAGATAGATTTTAACCTCGGTCGCCTTCGTGGCCAGCATCTTCTTTTTACAGTATTTATCTGAATGTCATCAACATTTTAATCATCAAACACTATTTTCTTTACACCATCTACCAACACATTCTTTCTCTTGCACTCTTTGCGGAGGCCTACCATGTTCATTAAATCCTCGCCTCTTTTTTTTCCCCTTCTCTAAATCTTTTATACTATATTGTTAAACTCATTGACAATTGCCATTGATTCGTCTTTCCGGTATTATTATTATTATTATGACAGAGAGAGAGGCATCTGCGTCTTGATCAAGGAAGAAAAAAAGGGCATCCATCACCTGATTGGGGAGAACTGACGAGTCACTAAAACCGATTCAGAAGTGGTGTTGAAAGATCGCTTATTGTGAGTAGGCTTGTTTGTTGTGTGTGTGTAAGCTCAACATAATCTGTTCAACTCTTGTCCAAGACGTTTTTCTCCTCAATAATGAGAATGGTTTTTTTTTCTTTACTAGTCTTGTGCTGAGGATGGAGAGGTAAAATATGTAATGACCATCAAAAGAAAGTTCCATGTCACTAGTACGTCAAAAGATGCTGCTTACTTTCTCAAGGCCAACTTTTCAATTGCTTGTAGATTTGTATAATAATGCAATCTCTGGCAAAACGAAATTGGAAACTTTGTGGTATGCATTTGTGGTGCCATGGATTCAATACAAACAACCTGTTGGTAAGGACATTAAGCTCTTAAAGTAGGTGCTCAACCCTTTTGCTTCCAGCCAATGATGTTGCTAGTTTGGGACCCCTGTGAACATGGGCGTCCTCGACGACCAGGGAATGAGGTGAACGTGGCACTTACCCCTCTCCTTCCCCATCGGAATCGAAAAATACATCGAGAACCCACAAGTTTGATCCCATTCTTAGAGCATTGTAGCTAAGCATTGCCCTGGCTTTGCTTTAAGCTTGCCTGGAAAACTTTCTGCAGACTGTGAGCGAGTTTTACTAACACATGACTTCTATCAACAGTGGCAGGCAACTCACGTAACAAGGACTTATAGAAATGCTGAAGTGCGTTCGGTAACTGCGTCAGTAGTTGTAGGTTCGATACTGGACCAGGGTAGGTTGGCTTCTTTCGGATGAGAAGTAAAACCGAGGTCCCGTGTGGTGTACGATGGCATTGACACGTAAAATAACCCACTTTACTATGCAACGGGTAGAGGAGGAAAAATTTCCAGGTGTAGGAGCTCGTCGGTGGAACTGTAGAAAAACACTGCCCAATATACTGTACATCGCCCTTGTGTGAATTCAGAGGGACAAGATGGGTACCCGACCCTGCCATAGGCAGGATAAAGATTAGGAGTTGCCTTACAGAAGTACTAAAGTAAACTGGCAAGAAGAATAAAAAATGTGATTTAAGAGCTCTTTATTGATTTTATAATAGTCGCATGCCGAACGTTACTGGGAGCCGCTGTATTGCTTTGGACACACCAGCTCTCGTCTAATCACTGAAGTTAAGCAACGCAACCCCAGATAGTACTGGCATGGGTGAACGCTTGGGAACACAGGGTAGTGTTAATACTCAAAAATCGTTTTAACAGCGTAGTGTCTGTGCAGACTCTCCATTCGAACTACGCAGTGGACGGGGCTCTAATGACCATTGTAGTTGAAGGGCCCTAAACACCAGTGAAACAAACCGATCGTTGCAACATAAGACAGTTGTGAGTGACTACTGTGATTATTTCCAAATTCCATGCTATTTCTTTCAGTTAATTTCTGAGTTAATCTTTTCTTCAGACCTTCATATCATCCACCCCCATCTTTTGGAGGCAGGTATCCATAAATTGAAAACAGTGAGAGCCTATGTGTGATCTTGTATTTGGAGGATGTAAAAGGGTAAGCACTTTGGATTTGTAAGTTAGCACTAAGACATTGACCTTTGTTCCTCCTTCTCCTCCTCCTTTTTCTCTTAGTATTATTTGCTTTTACATTAAACTTTACATATAAGTACGTGGAAAGTCGTTGTTTCTTTGGCCGGCACACTACGTTTCATTATTCATAAATGAAAAAAAAACTGGTTATTTGAATTGCGAAGTGAGATTAGGTTCGAGATTGTGCCCCCTTTTCCCATTATGTAGCAGTAGTCAAATACATTTAAAAGTTTCTTGTATAAAATCAACATTTTCTTTTAGGTTGTCTAAATTACTAAGCGTTTGAGATTCCCGCACTTACCTGCCCCTGTCGATTAAGTAAGTGACTAAAGGATTGGAGGGGGGGGGGTTGTTTTGTTAACTTAGGATGGTGTTGGCAAAGGACCATTGTGCAGTCTGTGTGGCTGGTGTTACTTATTTATCGACTTAATGGACTGTTTTGGGAACAGGATACGGGGACGTGTGCATCCTGCGTGAAAATGAGTATCCTGTTGAGACAGACCACCTTCAGGACTATCAAGGATCCAATCTGTAAATATATACACCTCTGAAAGACCTCACACATATTCTTGTCCTGGCCTTTTTTCTTTTTTTTGGCAGCCCCAGGCTTTTTCTACTTTATAGTCTGGTTCTTAAAGGGAACATAAAATTTAGTGTAGACCCAATAAATTACCAATAAATGAATATTTAAACTTGCAAATTGTTATGGAACTGAAAATAGAAACAAAAAAAATCGAGTTCTGGGTGCAGGTGTCCCTCCTATGTTGGTGCTGCATGTCTCTCCCTAAAGGTTTTCAAAGTGATCCATTGATCGGAAATGCGCAATTGTGGACCACCAATGAAGAATTTTAAACATTGGGTGGTTAAAAGTTGTTGAGACAGTAAGGTTGAAATGTACTGGAGGCATTAAGGAAGTTAAAGGAACTAAAGAGGGCCGAAATGAGATCATTAACTAATTCCAAGCCTCTCGAATGAACTGGGCATTTTTTATAAAGGTCTTTTAGTTTCTGCACCTGTCAAATGCATCGCGCAGATGGCGGTGAATGAAATTTTAGTACCATTCGTCACCTGAATTATGTAAGTGAATCAAGGAAAGGTAGCTTCACCTTGGGCGGTCTATTTTAATGGGTGAGGACCCTATGACCTCAGAAAGGAGAGAGGGGGGATATTGAAAGCCACGAATTGTTGAAGTGATAACTATAGAGTTGCTCTAGCTAGTGGCTCAGCTGGCCATGACGTCAGAAGTTCTTATCTAGAAAGGAATGATGGTTGTTACGTAAGACGTTCGATATTAATATAAAGTGTTCCATTCGAATGAATTTAATTTTGATTAGTCAATTACTCATAAAATTCATAAATGAAATTAAGTAGACTAGGAAGATGGTGGATGTTTTTGTAACTACATGACAACCCTGTCATTTTTTTTGTCACTTCCGGACTTGATGACAGAAATCGTTTTAGAAGTTTTTTAGAAAGCTCGATAAAAGCCTAATTGATCTTTGGCGGACTACTGCCATTTTTTAATGGCGATTGAATTTTTAAATAATGATTGTGCTTACGTTTAGTACTTGAATGAACCAAAGACGTGAATCAGGTAAGTACCTTTGTCAACAGTTCACGACAAGCCAGTGTATTAATCAATTTCGAAAAATATCATAATTTAATTCAGCCTTACAATATTTAACTTATTTTCCAACGTAGAAATGCGTGTTCTAAGCGTTTCTCAAACTTATCTGATCGCGGCTAACTTGGAAAAAGCATGGAGCCCACTCACATGAAGAGACCTGACCAGATACATATGAAGCAATGAAATTTGTGGTCCACCAGGATTCTGGGCCACCACTGTTAGGCCAGATTCGGGGCCCAGTAGTGGGCGGCAGACAGCACTTTGAGAAACGCTGTTCTAAACAATAAACTACAGTCGCCTACACTAGGATTCTCACATTAAGTACAGCAGTTAAATTTGAAGATGTCACGTTCGGATCCATTTACCAATTCTTATACCATGCAAGATACATGCATAGGTAACTATTGTAGATTGCTTTCATATTTTTAAATGGAGAACTTTCCAAGCTAATGTTTTTCTATTTAAGTGAATATCATCCGCTAGCATATGCATTGAAAGGTTACTTGCTCCAAGGCACTCACTCCCTCACTTTAATGCACAATGTATATATAATGAGAAACCCCTAGCCCATCAATCAGCCGAGTTGCCTTATAAACCTGCCAAGTTTAGTAGAGGCTAGAAAAGGCAGGGAAATTAATATTTTTTTCATAATAAATTAAGGAAAAAGCTAGGGTTTGTATCATTGCCAAGGAGAAACTGAGATTCTCCTTGTACGCTTGCGAGTACTAAAGTAACAGTGTAGAAAGTAAAAATAATCTTTGTCCTCTTCTATGTTATCATTTTCTAGATTGCAGTGACGAAGGTTCAATGACGGAGTTAAAAAATACAGCAGTGATGACAATTTAAAAAATTCTTAATGCCATGATGAATTATCATGAAGTCTTGGGCATTCAGTGCGCCATTTTTTTACATTGACCCTAAAGGCCCCCATACACGCTTAGTTTTATCTTCAGTTCTAACTGTACAGTTCGATCGCTGCGTGTGTGGGGAAATCTCATGGAATTTTCAGTTGACATTTTTGAACTGAAGATCTTTTGGAGTGGCAAGAGATTTAACTGTGCAGTTAGAACTGAAGATAAAACTGAGCGTTTATGGGGGGGGGGGGGGGGGCTTACCAGTGCTCAAGAAAACAGTATGTATAATAGGCCAAAAATGAGAATTTTGTGAACTCTCCTGTTCTGATTGATCTGTGCCGCACCCGCATACATAATCCAAGTGTTAGAGCGCATAACTCTTAGATCTTAAGTTCGGCCAAGATAGCAGTATGGAGTCGAAGCGCACCCTTCGTGAAATGGGTAGTTACGGGGGGGGGGGGGGGGGGAGGGGTGAATATCGTCACCTTTCTTTTAAATGCACGTAAGTTCAAAAAGCAAAATTTACAAGAGAGAAGAAAAACTGCTTATAACATACTATTATCAGTAGGTAGGAATAATAAAATTGCCCTGCAGAGGAGCAAAAGTTACTGATAGAATTACAACTCATACTCCTCAGATTGTTTCACTATGATTTCTTAATTAATTAAAAACCAAGGAAAATGGGACTTACGTGGTTTTTAAAAAAAAGGTTACACTGTATTACATATTTCTTCTCACTTCATGTTGGCATTTTTAAAAATCCACAACTTTTATACATAATAATCTTCTGTTCCAACTAGAAATGGCATAACTTATCATCTTGCTGACCTTGGGATAACTCCAAATAATGATTACCTTTCGGAAGAAAGGACTGGAAACACCAGTCCTCGTTAAGCAACGCAACCCCAGCTAGTACTGGCATGAGTGACAGCTTGGGAACACTAATAATTATATCGTCGTGACAGCGTAGTGTCTGTGCAGACTCTGCACTATAACTATGCAGAGGACGGGGCTCTACTGACCACCGTAGTTGAAGAGCCCTAAACCACCAACAAAACGAAAAAGGAAAAGTGTGAACTAGGTCTTTCAATCAGAATGAGAAACTTGTTGCTTGTGGACGAATAAAATACCACTCGTTTGTTGAAAAGAACTCTTCGAAACGCTCATCATCATCATACATGATCCCACTTCTAGTCCTAGCCCTCCACTCTCGCCTATATCCCACCAAGTCCCCGTTCACTCCACACACTACAATATCCTTACGGACAACCTGCTCCCGCGTCTACTTTGGTCTCTCCCTGCCCCGGGTGTTTCCAACCACTTGCCTTCCTGAAATGGACCTAACGATCTCCTCCTTCCCTCTTCCATCCATACTACCTCAACCAATTCGCTCTCATTCTTTCTGCGATGTCCCCACCCCTGGGCTACCTCTAATATAGTCATTCCTAATTTTATCAGCTCTTGACACCCCACTCATGTACCGCAGCATTCGCATCTCGGCTGCTTGCATTCCAGTTGTGTGGCTCTCCCCGTTTCTTTTGAACACTGATCCTAAGTATTTTACCTCTTGTACCTTTGTCAAGGTACAAGAGGTAAAAGAGAGTACGTCACCATTATTTTCCTGTCCTTCCCAATTGAAAGATAAATACTCTGTCTTCTTCATGTTTCTCTTTAGTCCTCCCTTTTCTATTGCTGCTCTAATATATCTTAGCCTTTCTCTATTTGATCTCTGGTGTTACTAAGCTTCCCTACATCGTCTGCAAATGACACGCACTGATGGGCCCATTCTCCTACTCCCGCCAGCAGTTTGTCCATAACCAGAATGAAGAGGTATGGACTTAATGTTGAACCTTGGTGTACTCCAACCTTCAATGGGAAGCCTCCAGTATTTCCCCAAGGAGTCTTTACCCTGGTTCTCGAATCATCGTACATATCCTGCACTATCCAAATAAACCCTTCTTCTATCCCATTTCTGTGTAATACCTCCCAAACTACCTGCCGTGGAGCACTGTCATAAGCCTTCTCCAAGTCAATGAAGATCGCATGGAGATCTTTCTTTGCTGCCCTATGCTTTTGTATCATCTGCCTGAGAATGAAAATTGGTTCCATTGTGGAACTACTTGGCATGAACTCAAATTGATTACCCCTGACACTAGTTCCATCACATTACTCTCTCACAGATCTTCATAGAATGGGTCATAAGCTTGATACCCTCTATAGTTAGACTTTTTAAAAGTACTGTTCAATTCCCACGTAAATATGACTAGTTACCATCCCTCCCGTTGCCCCAACGCCTTATATACAGAAGTCGTTAGCATTAAATCAGGTAGTGTATAACCTGCGGGCGGGGTACCTGGGTAACTGCCAACAATAGGACCCACCAACGTGCATGTGTCGCAAGGGATTCTGTGTGGTTTGATGTTCTTTCAATCGACTGTTATGATGAATAATAATTTCGGGAGAGTGGTTACTCGTCAGTGAAGGAAAGGGTGACGGCCGTCCAAATGACATCGGTTCTCCCACTCCCGAAATGGGGCGTCGTCTTCGATTAAATTACATTGCCCCGTTAGATGAAATAAATATAGGTGATCTTTGACCCGTTATTATTATGGTTGGTGAACGCTACGTGGTCTGGGATAGGCTATATATGTGTACATATTGATAGGCAATTCATACACCGCGCATTTTTTCATTCAATTTGATTTGTTTGACACTTCGAACTGTTCACTAATTCGGTCAGGAAACCGACCAGATCTTTCTCTTGTCACCGCACCATCACGTCAGTGATGCCTCATTGTCCGCCCCTATTATAAGTGCAAAAGAGTTTATTTACGGGACGGGGCGCCGCTACCAGTCCCCGTTGTTCTATTGATTCAGGGCGGATCAGGAAGGTGATTATTATTTACAGATCCCAACGTGGGGTAACGTCATTGCATTAACACCTCTTTCAAAACCCGACATTACTATCACTACTCCAAGAATATGTATGAAGGGATTGGGTCCTTAATGATGAGTACATGACAGCGGTGGGTGGGACGAGGTCATTAACGTTCACCTTCCGCCCCAATGACACCGTCAAAATACGGACATGAAATGGGGGGAAGTGACATCAGATAAGTAATTTCATGTATATAAACAACTGGAACATAATAGTAGCATTAAAAAAAAATCTGTAGCTGTTTACTATAATAATAACCATTAGGTTTGCAAATTGACCCTCATCGTGACCTCTGGACTTCATGAATATCCTAATGTCAGTGCCCCTCCAACATTCCGACCCCTCCTTACCCATTCTTAATGAGGAGAAGTGCTCTCTCTTCCCCATAGTGAAAGAAATTTCCGGGTCCATCTATCACCAGACTGCCATACTTTTGCGCAGAACATTATGCCGAATGGCCCTTAAGACTACCAAGCCTAGACGTTGATTTGACCTATGCCATTTCATAGTTTAGGTAGGTACGTAGACTTTCGAAAGTCCTTTTCACTCTCTCTCTCTTCCTCCTGTATTTACTGCACTTATCAGTACTGATTCAGTTCCAATAGTAACGTTTGCACCTAATAATAATAGAGAATTAGTGGTGAACGTCGACGATGACGATACGAACGATACGAGGTCAAATGAGGCAACTGTGCATGCTCACGAAAGCAGACCAGCAATTGAGCTTGCGCATTTGCCTCATTTGACCTCGTATCGTTC